>OW386293.2:138369078-138847145 GCA_936432065.2 Rutpela maculata | reverse complement strand
ACAACTAATTGTAGAGTAATTCACAAAGGATCTTTTCAGGTCGATGTGAAGTAGGGCTGAAAGAGCCGATCGACCCCTTGAACAATCTACATTTCCCTACAATATTGGTAATAATATCTAATTTTGGGGTAAAACTAACGCCAAAGGAGATAATCGAGTAAAATCCATAGTGACCATCATTTCTCCAACACGGTGGCCGTGGCGACAACGATATTTCTGTGGAAAACTTTAATTAACGATACATTATAAAAAAAAAAAGGTTACCCCCTTTTTTTGCTTTACAGGCTGTATTACATGTATAAGAAGCATTATATCCCTTAACAAGAATGGTATCGATCACACCATTATTGTAATCATTCAAACGCTTCACTAATGAAAGTACACAAATTGTATCAAAATAATATTTCGTTTCGTCGAAAGAGCAAAAAATGACCTTGCGAAAAATTGCTTGGCTGTTTTTATGGTGTCGGCTTGCTTGTAAAAGGAATTACAAAAAATCGTTTAACAAACAGTCTGTGAGACTAGCTAATAAACAAATGCTTGAAGTTTGACCGTTAATTACAATAATTGGAAACTAATTTTATGACTGTTTATATTTAATTACTTTTTATGTGGTAACTTAAAACCTAAACGCATATTTCTTAAATAAATATCGTAATCAAGGCAAACCTTATTCAAAGAAATAATTACAAGCTTTGTAATTGATCAACTTGTAAACTGAACTTTCTGCAATTAGAAAGAATAATTTACAGCCAATTGGAACAATTGTTTTTCAGTTACAACTAAACATTTTTCGTAACTGCCTCTCTAACGCTCCATGACTCAGCGTAACGAAAAATGAAAATAAAACTAGGGTGTTATGAAGCCTATTAAAAAAAATCTATAAAGGTATTTACACAAAACTCATCTGTCTATTATTATTTTTTCTATTGAATGATCACTCTGAACATTTGGGTTCGAATTGTGCCTTCCAAGTGAGTGGATGCGTCTAAAACGGTCCTACTTAAAACGCGAAAATACCGGGTAAAATCCGTTAAAGTTGATAAAGCCTAGGTTAATGGTAGCTCAAACAATTCAGCGTAAATCGATGCGTTATAACAAAAGAACAAAGTTGAAATAAAAAGCTAAGTACCCTTTTCATTTCTAGGTACCTATCATTTCAGTCAAGTTTATTTATGTCTTAATGACTTATCTAGGCCCATCAAGCCCTTGAAAGGTCGACAAATTTATGGTTGATTTTTTCAATTTTTTAAATTATATACTTTTAAAGCGCTACAATTTCAAAGGAAGGGATAGTTTTTCATGTTTTCCGGAAAAAACTCGGTGAAAACGCACTTTACAGAAAAGTTGCAAATAAAAAAAATCTTGTATTTCGATGACACACCTGAATTTTTTCAGATTTTTTTTTCAACTTTTACATTTCCCCTCCCACACTTTTAGGAATTTTCGAGTGGCCATATCTCGAAAAATATGCATTTTTCGAAAAAATTCACAAGAGTGAAAATATCTTATTTTGTTTTCTTTTTCATTTTTGACCTAATTCTACAAGTTACGGAACCCGTGATAAAAGGGGTGGGTGTTTTCTACTCCTTCCGATCATTTCCTATCCTAATATTTTTTTTAACTTTTTTATTAACGTCATTACAAATACATTGTACAAGGTTTCATCAAAATCCATTCATTAGCACTCAACTTAGAGATGAAACCCCCCGTTGACCGGACTATGAATCTAATTTAGATTTTACCCGAAAAAATCAATAACTAACGTATTATTTATAAAGTATGGTCATATAAATTTTTTATGTTAACTTATAAAAAATCTTTTTCATAATTATTAAATATACTCAAACGAATTTAACATAAACTAAACCCGTAATAATCAAATGCGTTACTCTTAAAGTATGGTCATAAGGTATAGTCTTAGATAAATTATCAAATGAGGTTTTTCAGGTTAAAATTATGCTCGTTGTGAAAAATTCTACATTTTACAATTAAGCGATATAGCTAATATTTAATTAATAAGGGATTAAATATCTCAGTGCAAAGAAGTGAAAAACGGGGCGACAAAGACCGTTGTTAAGTAAAAAATTCTACATAGAGTGGTACATATTAGCATGACAGCAATTAAGTGATATAGCTAATATTTAATTAACACGGGTGATTAAATCTCTCAGTGCAAAGAAGTGAAAAACGGGGTGTCCCCAATTTTTACCACTTCGATTATTTACGAATATGTACTTGGTAAGGCTAAGGAATTTTATTAAAAAGTTTTAGAACCGTAATAATAACAAGCAAAAAATAAGCAAGAAATAATAACTCTCCAGAAAACGCAGAAATAATGTATCCACTACAGAACGTAGGAACGAAGACACATCATCTACTGGTGCAAAAAATTGACGGCGACGGGAATTGTCTATATGGAGCACTAAGCCATCAGATACAAGGAGAAAACATAACAACTCCTGCACTCACCAACGCTATGAAAAATCTACGGAAACAAGTAGCGGACCATATACAAAACAACATAGATCATTTCATCCCGTCCATGCTGGCATCCATCAACGAACTGGAACCCCGTTACAATCAACACAGCGGCCCCAACACATCTACTAAAGAAAGCGCTAACACTGAACAGCACCAGACTAAAAATAGGGAGATCAGGTTACGCGTGGAAAACAACAATCAAGAGGATCATGAACAAACTGGGAAAGGACCAAACATACTGCGAAAAAAATGAGCGGGGAAAAATGAATTCCACAGAGATATCGCAGAGATATATACTCTACCAGGACCAGAAAGGAGGAATCAGAAGACTCAAAAGATCTGTAGAAGCAAAAGCACAAAAAAAGAGAAGCATAAAGAGGAGTATTTCTTTTCACTGAAAGTATACCACATTTCTTCATTGGCAATGACACTGATCTTCTCCGTTAATTAGTTTTGTAGATACAGCGCCAACTGCCACACAGATAGACGCCTGATTGACAGATAGATACACAGAAACTTGAAAATCCCAAGTACAGACTCCTAAAGTATTTTGCCATATTCATGCATACATCCAGTATGCAAAAGTAAAGTTGGTTGGCACTATTATTCCTTATAATTGTAAGCATAAGTAATTTCATGAAGTCTATAAAGTGGAAGGTAATTTAATTTAATTGTTAATCGTATAGGTAGGTTACAAATAAACTATTGTCGAGTTTCAAATTACATAATAAATAGGATGAAATATGCAAATTCAATCGGTTTTAATCTTTTTGAATAAATAATCCATAATTTACGAGGAATTACTCTCGGAGCGGTATTAGGGACATAATATATACGCCTGCTTGGAATTGTAAAACAGTTTATACTTTGTAACAACAGCGAACTCTAAAAATATATCATCTAAACGTATAAGTCCATCGCGTGAAACAGAAAACAAAGACCAGGACGATGCCCCATCTTCTAGCAATATAGTCGCAACAAACCTCAAATTTTAAAACTTACCTATGGGATATCAGCATTCCTATATGGAGAGAATCGGAAAAGTGATAGAAAAGAAGATTATATCAAAGTGAAAACGTCTGAAGAGAGATATAACTGTGAGTGAAGGAAGTCACTTGGTTGTATTGACGGGGGAATGTATGAACGCTAAGAGGTTCACGGATGTGCTCAAAATTTCGGAAAATATTGAAAAACCGGATTGGCCACCTTTCTCTTCAGACATGAATCCTATCGAGTATGTCAGAAGTAGATTTTCTTATTTGTTAAGGCATTCGGATGTTAGTATTTCAAAGTCGAACGAAATTTTGTGGCCACGAAATGAGTTTTAATCAAAACGGAAAATAGTAAAAAAAAAAGATCAATTATACAGTCAGTTTTTTAACAACGCGCGACGTGTACAAGAAAACCTATCGTGGAAATTACAAAGGCACGCAGATCGTACAGTTCATCAGGAACATTAATAAACTTTAATATCGTGAAATTACTTAGTTGCAAAAAATTCTTGTACGAGAAGATAGGAATTTTATCTAGGATATAATTAACTAAGTGCTAACAACATCCCAGGAAATCCAAACATGTTCTGCGCACCTAATGGATTGAAGGACGTGCTTGCTAAACTATGCTAAGGATATTCTGCATTAGCATAGACAAGGGGAACAATAGAGTACTTGTATTTTGTAGTTGTATGTGCCTCTATCATCAATTCAACTTACAAGTTTAATAACCGTCCAGGACAATGAAATGGTCGAAAAAAAACGTCGCTCATTTGCAGTATCCGTGTGAATTTTTACGAATTTAGTTAATATTGTTTTATAAAGGAGGCCATTTTTGTAACAACAGACACATTTCTGTAAATTAAAAGAGAAATTGGTCTATTCACGTCTTAACACGTCCTAACAATGATAACTAAATTAATAGTGGATTTACCCAAAATTCACGTGCAGTTAAAAACGAATGCGAATTATCAAAAAACGTCAAAAGATATTTTTGATAGACAATGCCTTTGCCTTTAAAATGAGTCTAGATTAATCTAGGGTGATCGGTTCCAAAGTTATTAATTATTTCACGAAAAATTCATCTAGTTATGACGGTATACCATGTTCACTTCCTAAATAAAGTAGCAGAATTCATTGTTAAATCTTTAACCTATTTTGCAAACTTATTTGTAGAGGGGATTTTTCAGGATATTTAAAAAAATATATATAATATTATATCTGTTTTTTTCTAAAAATTTTGAAACATTCTATTCTAAGTTAGAATAAATTATGTTAATGGAACATATTATCATTGAACAGTTACATTTTAAATAATTTTGAAAACAAAACAAAAACAACTTGCTTATTTTTTGGATTAACATGTGCCTTTGTTACGGTTGTTTACAGTTTTCTATCAGATAAACTTGAAAATTATGGAATACATTGTTCAGCCTTGATAGAATTCTGTTTAAGGGCAAGAACACAATCCGTCGTCATAAGATATGCCGGTAAAATCGTTACGTCTGCTGAAAGTCTGCTAACTTGCTGAAAGTTTCCATAGGTGTTCCGCAAGGGAGTATTCTGGGGCGCTTATTATTATTCAACTGATTTAATGACAATATCGCGCTTTACATAGAATAAACGCATATTTCCCTCTCACTCTGCAAAATCCTATCCTTCGTACATATTTAAAAAATGTACTATTTTGCTCATGTCCAGTTTTGTTTAAATTATTGCATTATCTGTTGGGGCAACTGTTCTAGATTTACCGCTTCAAAAAAAATTGTACGTACAATGTCTTTGAAATCTCATCATCACTCGTGCAGACTCTTTTTCAGAGAATTGGGAACTTTAATTAACTTCATCACTATACAATTTAAACTCTGGTAGTTACAGCCATATAAAAGAAAATTTTGATCTGTTCAATAGCAGATTTCTATAAAATTATTCATCAAATTGCCCAACCCATATTAAGAAAATAAATGTTATTCATCTTTTTAAAAGAGGAGTAAAATCACTTTTACACAAATATTCATTTTATTCAGTTTATAAGTACACTAGCTGATGCCCGCGACTTCGTTCGCGTTGAAGACTTCTTGCGCTTGCAATTAAGAACAATGACATACTAACTTATGCCTATAAAGAAGTCCTACATACTCACCGAGTATTTCTTTAGTATCCAGAAAGTACACTTGAGGGAACCCACTGCGCATTCATTGCACTCGAGGAAACCCACTGCGCATCCCAATTTAACAATTCATTATTCTATTTTTGTGTTAGAGCGAGTTAAACGAAAAAAGAATTATTTTAATCGACAATAGAGCACATGGGCGGGTATGTGTCAAATTTCATGCTTAAAAACATCCCTCTCCCTGTTTACGTGTTCGGGGGGGGGGGTCTCTTTTTGAAAACCGTGTCCTTATTTCCTCAGAAAAGCCCGTCGTTGGAATATCACGTTTCTAACTTACGCGATTTCAGAAATAGACCATCTACCACCTCCGTTTTCACCCTTCAAAAAGTGAAAACCGAAATTTTGTCTTACTCGTGTCTAGTAGATTCCAATAAAGAGTATTTATGCCAAATTTCACGTTTCTAGGTCTAACAGTTTCCGAAAAGCTTAAAAACCTCCCCCTCCCGGTTCACCATTTCGGGGGTCGAATACGTTCTTCTTATTTCCTCAGAAGAGTCCATCGCTCGAATAATCACGTTTCTGTCTCCCGCGGTTTCAAAAATATGGCTGCACCCCCGTTTTCACCCCCTCAAAAAGTGAAAATCAAAATTTGGTCTTACACACATCTAATAGATTTCCATAAAAAATATTTCTGCCAAATTTCACGTATCTAGATCTAACCGTTTCCAAAAAACCCTAAAATTTCAACCCTTTTTCACCTTCTTAGGGGTTAAATTTCGAAAAATTCCTTCTTAATGGTTGCCTACGTCATTCGAGGAACCTCTATGCAAAATTTGAAGTTTCTGGACCCAGCGGTTTGAGTTGTGCGTTGATAGATCAGTCAGTGAGTCAGTCAGTCAGTCAGGGTATTCTTTTATATATTCCCCGTTTGGAAAGTTTATATTTTGAGATCTTTTGGTTGGTTGGTCTATGCACTGACTGTTTTTTACATAACTTTGTAATTAAATTGAATCTATATTTGTATTGATATATACAGATTCGGAAAGTGTTGGTTTTGGTATTGCATAGTTTCAACGCTTAACCTACCGCCCACAATAAAGGCGTCTACCAGTACTCTAGCAGAGGCAAAAACACGCCTCATCAAGAGAATTATGTACATCATTGCTTGCTTCGCTCTCGCTTACTCTTATTTTATTGCCATATCAAAACCAGCACTTTCCGATTCTGTATTATTTTTGTGTAATTTTACCAAATTGACTATATTCTGATGTTTGTAAAAGTTTACGGAAATAAAATGTATTACTGTTATTATTATAAGAATAATTGCAAAAAGGACCCTTTCGAAAAAAAATTACACATTGTTGTTAAATAAACAATGAAGATGAATAAATTATTTGCATACCCTATTAGTTAAAGCAATAGTAGGTATAGTGGATTGTGCTTTGTGGCAAGTAAACTTTCCTTGCATCATTTTTAACCACTTGTCTGTCATAAACAGCCTCGTTTTTAATTGCCATTTGGCTTTAGTTCCAGAAGATGCCGATTAGGTTAGGAAAATGCGAGTCGAGCTAACTGGTTTTGTGTTTTTGTATAAATTGTATAGATGTATGAGTCTGCATTTTACATATAAACGACAAAAATAATTTTTCCAGACATTAGTAAATCCAAATGATGCGAATTTCTTCTGTAAACAAATCCGTAACATGCTAATATATTAAAATTGTCGACTTATTAACACTAACTGCCAAGCATTACTAGCTAATAATTAAAATTACCCTTATACTAACTCGCTTCTATTTTTACACGCACAAAGCAAACAAAGAAAAAGACACTTCCCAAGTTGCAGATAATAAGTTTATGAGAAAAATTAGTAGTTATTAACCACACTATCTAGACGTTATTTAAAATGACTCGGATAAATTTAAAGAAGAAAGGCAAAGAGATATACTTTTACAAGGTACTTAAGCCCATATGTCACTGAGATAGTGCCGAGTTTATCCCAGACCCACTACATAACATGAACGGATACCGCAGTGTCTTTTAGACCTGCCTGTCCTATATAAAGGGAGATATGAAAAAGGTCATATAGTATATCACAACGCCAGTGGCGCTACAACAGCACAGGGGTTTTTTGTGCTAATTAAAAAAATGTTTTAAAATGTCATCCCAGTGGCTCTCTTAACTCTAGGAAATCTAGATTTGTCTGAGTAAAGCAGACGGGGCCCTACAGTTTATAGTGAAATCTGAACCACTTCTTAGGGATAATTTACTATGAAAAGTTTCTTCGCTGTGTGGGACTCGAACCCACCTCGCTAGAGTCGCTGATAGTTCAAGCTAGACGCGCTAACGATTGAGCTACCGACCCCGTTTTTATTTTGTATTTGTAGGATACTCTTAAATTGTTCTTTTTGCGATACTGAGCGAGTGAGATGGTAGTAATAAAAGAAAATAATTCAAATAATACAATACTGTTACATGTTCGACATCTATGAGAGTTCCCTCTAAGTTCCATGCAGAAGTAACACAGAACAATTAAGTTGGTTAGTTCGGCAATCATCTCAGAGATGGCGCGCGGCGTTAACATCTACTGGAACATTGTGGAAAGGTGTAGAAAGATCCAGAACTACTTACCCAGTGGTCGCACAAGGAGATAGTACAGTTCAGTGAGCAGTTTAAGAATAAAAATAAAATCCTGAAATGAACAATATTTTACATCATAAAATAACAACGAAAATTTTACAATAGCGTCAGCATTTGGTGCATCAACTATTAAAATTGTTCAAAATGTCCACCATTATTTAAAATACAAAGCTTTTTATTAAATTATTTAAACAATTAGAAACAGAGCTATGATTGTCCCTGTTTAATTGTACAATGCACAATTTATGTTTAGTTAATTTCCAAGCACGAATTTGCTGCACACACTTAATTATGTACGAAATTCCTTATGCTTCATTTTTAAACACAATTGTTTAACTAGTAGTCAAATAAAATTAGAGAAAGTCAAAACTGAAAGACTCTAATACGAAGAAACACAACAGCTGACGCTTTCTTACACGCACACAAGCAAAATGATTACACGCTTATTAGACGCACACAGCGCTACAAATAGAATGCTCGGATTAGGCAAGCGAGGGACGCTCGTTACAACATTCTTGCTCCTAGTCAAAACCGGTTTCTTTAATACTGAAAGAATTAGGTATAAAGCTTTTATTATACATATATTGAAAGTTTGTACATTTATCTTTATTTTCCTAGAGCTATAATGTTTTAAATTATTTACACGATCACATGAACTGTAGGAAAAATAAAAACCTTTTTTTGAATCATGCCTTTCGGAATATTTTTTAATAAAATAAGAAATCTTAAATAAACTGAAATAGTGTCATAGAAAAGATTATATTTCATCCTTTAATATACATTTTGGTTTTACGTTAACTTTTAAACATTTTACGGTATTTTTAGTTTATAATTACTGGAAAATTGCGAAATTAAAAAAAAATACCGTCTCATTTTAAAAAGTTTTAATGTCATTAGCAAAACAGACTATAAGAGCATTAGGTATTTTATTTTATTCGTGTAGATTTAAATCGATCACCAAAGTATAAAGCTAAGGGGCCCTAGTATATATCCCTGCGGAACACCCTGCTTTACCTCTAGGCTATTGCTGAATCCACCATTAAGAACTTGTACAATTTGTTTCCTATTCCATTCAGATATGAGGACAACAAATTTAAAGGAGTGCTTCTTACTCCATATCTCATGGTTAACACAGTCAAAATTTCGCAAGCTCTATGACACATGATGAAAGACACTTAATACTATCTTAGTGTTTCAATTACTAGTAAAGTCAAGTTGTGAAATGGAGAGCAAGTCATTTCGATACAAGAAAGATGCGAGAGGTTCCTTTATAGCTAATTCAGTAACTCTTGGCGAAGAGAGAGAAAACCTATTGCTCTGTAATTTTCTTGCATATTTGCGTCTCCTTTTAAAACAACGGTTGAACTGTAGCTAACTTTAACATTGTTGGAGAAATTCCTTCCCCAAGACAGAGATTTGTAATGTGCTACATAGGAAGTATTTACACGTTTTTAGAAGATTATTAGAAACATTATCGAAACCACTTGAGTTCGGGGATTTAAGCTCATTAATCAGGGAAACACCATCATGTTTAATATACCTAGTTTATGCCATTTTATATTGTGATGTGCAATATGCCATTGGCTAAATAAATTCTCTTTATGAAATGGTTGGGTGATCAGTAATAATGGTGTTTGATGGTAATTGCAGCAGCTGTTTTTAGCGAATAGTAAAAACAGGATATTTGTTATAGTTTCTTCAACATTCGCATGTTGCATATCTATCATTACTATATACCCTTATAAATAATGCCTTTTATATCTTTACGATTTTTAATAACTATAGCTAATGAAAAGTGCCCTCCCTTTTTCAAAATATATAATTTAAAACCATTTGATGCAATATCTCTGTAAGAAAATGTATAAGTGGTCCACTGTAGTGGCAGGGATGAGATTATTGAACTGGTCGCCAATACTGCGAAAAGCTTTTCAAAAGTGATCATTCTGAGTCAGAAGATGACTGGTCGCGAATCTTTAGTACTGTCAGAAGTGGAGGCGAGGCAAAAATTAAAAACAGGCAAAGCAGAGAGAGTTAAAATTCAGTTAGAATCCTTTATAGAATATGCAAAAAAACTGGAAGACGCAAGATTGGCCCAATCTAATCCAACAAAACTTTATTATTATTTTATAAATCACTAAGTATTCTAGACACCCGTGTCCGAATCCTGTCGGACATTCACGATGCTGTGCGCCGTGGCAGTTGAAGGACAGGACGCAGCGGAGTCTAGTCAACTTAATAGTATAAAACTTTAACTTAAACTCCTTTCACCAGAGGGCAAATTAAAAAATGTATTATCAGACATATTTCCAAGAAATGGATGCATGGTACTATGAAATAGGAGCTCCGCTCCGTACGAATACCAGCTTTTGATCTGCTGCACACATAGTGACACTCAGCCGCGTGTCCGATATCTGCCTAAAAATACATGAAAATCATAAGACCTAGGAAGCTGAATATTACAAGCAGATATTTTACTTTTTAATATAGAATTCAAAGACCGCATTTGTCAGTGTTTTTTCATTTTGAAATAAGGCCACTGTGGGTTCATATGTTGGTAAAAACACCTTCAAAATAATTGTTGCAAGCACATGATCTTTTGCGGCTACTTAATTTATTTGAATTTATTTAATTAAACACAATAAATATTAGTAGTAAATAATATATCACTTTAGTTAATTTAATTATAACAATTACAATTTAATTGTAACAGCAAACAGCCAATAATGAAAAATATTTATTTTATTATTTAGTAATTTTAACAATTTTTTTTTTCGAGAAAAATTTCCGGATTCTTTAATGTTCTATTGTATTTGTTTTATTGTTTCTATTGGTTGTCTCTAATGTTCTATTAAGAAAATACATTTTGCATCTGTAAAATAGCGTTTTTGCAGTATGACTTAAAGGAGATATTAGAGAAAAAATACCGAATTGTGATTGGAATCGCTGTACAAGACAAACTCTTCTTTTTTTTATCAATATTAACAACCAATAAGGTAGCCAAATCTGAAAAAACAAACTGTTACCAAAACAATTATGCATATTTTTTTCACCCCATTCGCTTGGTGTTTTACCCCGCCTATGATTGTAACTTGAGGAAGTTAAACCAAGAGTTCACACGGTGATGTTTATATACATATAAGATATATTATAATGATTAAGTTTTATGACAAAAGGTTTATGGGTATTGGGACTGTTCGCTTCTTTCTTTATTAGAATAGTCAACTTTTAGGATGCCGATTTTTAAAGGTACATATGTTGAAAAAGTAGTTTTCTTTCCTTTAGAATTTTTATTATTTTTCCTTAACCATAGAAAAATGTTCAGATTTGATATTTAAGTTGGTAAAAAGCTAATGTCTCTAATGATCTACCGTAGCAGTTTCTCTCTGATCTCTACTGGAGTTGAAAAATTAAGTGCGAGATGTCCCCACAAAAAAAATCTAAAGAATCAAGTCAGGTGAGCGAGGAGGCCAAGCAATAAAAAGTTATTATTAAAAAACCATTTTCTCATACTGTGATCAAGGATGGGTGTCTCAGTAGAGGTGCATCATATCGAAAATAGTTACATAACAGTATATTCTCTAACAAGGTTAGAATGAAAATTCGATACGAGTGGAAGATTCCGAATGCGAGCGAAAGCGAGCGTGAGGAACCACGAATAGATCGAATTTTCATTCTAACCGAGCAACAGACTGTCTTTTCTCCACGACCATTAGTAAAAAAAAACAACAATTAAATCTGAACAAAACAAGTTATTTATTGAAACAATTATATTACATTGTATTAATATTTATATTTATAGTATTTGTACAGTTACTGAATTGACACTGACAGTTTTGACATCCACGGCGATCTATGTATTTCGTTGAGTATAATTATGGAATATTCATTCTGGCACTTGTTATGGAATTACAATACATGCAAAACACATAAGAAGCAAGTCTTTCAGAATACATGTTCTTTTACTTTCTATTATTAAAAATGATTTCGGAATTATTACATTCTATAATGGTTGTGGAGAAACATACAGTGTGTCCCAGGATGGAGTTGACAAGAGGAAAACATCTCTATGATTTGATTTTACGACGAAAAGTCAGTCTTTATCAAAAATTCTGCTTCTCGAAAAAATGAATTTACCATATAAAAATTTAGATCAGATGTACAGGGTGTTAATAAATTAAGAAAACATCAAAATGCCTCAAGAGAGAAGTACCTTTATTTATCATTTTGGACAAAATGTTTATAAAACAAAGTTGTTTATAATAAAAAATAAAGCCTAAATATAAATTATGAAGTCTAAATTTTGACTTTTACATTTATGTCAACTTACATTTTTTTTTCAAACAGAATTTTGTATAAAGAATGACTTTTCGTCGTAAAATCAATAATAGAGATGTTTTTCCTCTTGTCAACTCTATCCTGGGACACGCTGTATATATAGTGTTATTTTTTTAACCAAAATTTACGCTTCTGAGGGATTGCCCCCATGTTCTGGTACACCTTGTATACATGTGCAGTTTTCTCTGAAGTTAAAAACATGGTGATTCAATTAATTACTCGAAACATCATAAAATGAATAGCAGGCGAGTAAAAAGATAATTATGAACAAAATTATTGATCGAGATTTACACAAGTGCTTTATCTTTATCAGTAAAGTGCACACGACCCAGCGGCAGGGACCCGACATTGTCGGTACGCTTTGAAGATAATTGGAATTCCAGCGGAAAAATGTTCAGATTTGATATTTAAGTTGGTAAAAAGCTAATGTCTCTAATGATCTACCGTAGCAGTTTCTCTCTGATCTCTACTGGAGTTGAAAAATTAAGTGCGAGATGTCCCCACAAAAAAAATCTAAAGAATCAAGTCAGGTGAGCGAGGAGGCCAAGCAATAAAAAGTTATTATTAAAAAACCATTTTCTCATACTGTGATCAAGGATGGGTGTCTCAGTAGAGGTGCATCATATCGAAAATAGTTACATAACAGTATATTCTCTAACAAGGTTAGAATGAAAATTCGATACGAGTGGAAGATTCCGAATGCGAGCGAAAGCGAGCGTGAGGAACCACGAATAGATCGAATTTTCATTCTAACCGAGCAACAGACTGTCTTTTCTCCACGACCATTAGTAAAAAAAAACAATTAAATCTGAACAAAACAAGTTATTTATTGAAACAATTATATTACATTGTATTAATATTTATATTTATAGTATTTGTACAGTTACTGAATTGACACTGACAGTTTTGACATCCACGGCGATCTATGTATTTCGTTGAGTATAATTATGGAATATTCATTCTGGCACTTGTTATGGAATTACAATACATGCAAAACACATAAGAAGCAAGTGTTTCAGAATACATGTTCTTTTACTTTCTATTATTAAAAATGATTTCGGAATTATTACATTCTATAATGGTTGTGGAGAAACATACAGTGTGTCCCAGGATGGAGTTGACAAGAGGAAAACATCTCTATGATTTGATTTTACGACGAAAAGTCAGTCTTTATCAAAAATTCTGCTTCTCGAAAAAATGAATTTACCATATAAAAATTTAGATCAGATGTACAGGGTGTTAATAAATTAAGAAAACATCAAAATGCCTCAAGAGAGAAGTACCTTTATTTATCATTTTGGACAAAATGTTTATAAAACAAAGTTGTTTATAATCAAAAATAAAGCCTAAATATAAATTATGAAGTCTAAATTTTGACTTTTACATTTATGCCAACTTACATTTTTTTTTCAAACAGAATTTTGTATAAAGAATGACTTTTCGTCGTAAAATCAATAATAGAGATGTTTTTCCTCTTGTCAACTCTATCCTGGGACACGCTGTATATATAGTGTTATTTTTTTATCCAAAATTTACACTTCTGAGGGATTGCCCCCATGCTCTGGTACACCTTGTATACAGTTTTCTCTGAAACTACCCCGAGAAAGTAACGAAATTCCAAAATACTTTCAATTTGAACAATTTTTCTAAGTGACACAATGAAAAATTCCTAAAAAAGCATTAACATTGAAACTTCATAAATTAACCAAATCCAGAACAATATAAGAGGTAAATCATTAAAATAAAAACATTATTCAAGAAGAGGGTAACCGTAAACATCAAAGCCTGTCGACTTTTAACAAAAGAACGCTCATTTTTTTACCATATGATATTTTGGAAGCAGCTGCTTGCACTCACACAAACTGTTATTCTTATTTAATTATAGTCCATTTGTAAAGCGCTTCGAGATTAATCCTGGTGTCATTCACTTAGCCATTCATTTCTAGTTCTAATTGGAAACGCATACACTAATTTTAGATTCGTGAAAGGTGCAGGTCATTATGCGGCTATCTAAACTGATAAGATTTAATTGATACGCCATATAAATCAAGGTCTAGCATAGTATTTCATTAGAACCACACGTAAACGACATCGATATGTCTAAAGGGAGAATACAATGAAAATTAATTACTTCCGCATCCATGTAGTGGACTAGGAGAGTAATGGTATTTTTTTCATATAAGCTTAGAATGTAATGAAAGTCGAGATTTTGAATTTGAGCCAAGAATTTCTGTCTGTCGGTCTGTAACTTTTGCTGTGCACGATTATTCTGGAACGCTTTATGGTACTGACTTGACATTTGGTGCATCTACGTATTTTAACGAGATATAGAACTAGATTTTGGTCTTATTCCGTTGTAGGGTTGGGGGGTAAATGGAGGTAAATATGTAAAGCAAGCAAATAAGAGTTCATAAAATTGGGATTTAGTGTATGCACGAGAAACCAAAGTCTCAAAAATTTTTTTGGCATCAGCGATCTCCAGTATCACCCACATTACCACCACCACCTCATCATTAGTGTGGATAAAAAATAAAATTGTGATTAATTGAGAAAATATTTATTATAATGCTTAAAGCCAACCTTCGTTGCTCAATGCATTTGAAATAATGATAATTTAAAATTTAAATGAATTTAAATTTTCCTCATATATAAACTTTCAAATTGTTTGTATTATTACTCTATCTAAACTTCCTCACTGGCGAACTTATTTACTATCTTAGCTCTAAGTAAATTTGATACAGACTTGAATTGAGTTTGCCATGAAATAAAATTATTGATCCTTAGCGAACATTATTAAATTTGACGAATATTGATAAGAAAATCAAGTAGCGTGAAGCTCGTTACTGCCGAATTCATGTCTACGGGCCATGAAAGCATTTAACCTGCCAAATAAATGAGAGACCTGTTCTGCGGAGAATTTATACAGTTAAGTCATAATAATCTTGAACAACAAGAGGAAGCTTGCCAAGGCCTTATTTATGCTGTCGAAAAAGGTATGCAGTATTATAACATAATTTTTCTGTACAGGGTGGGCAATAGAAAATCTGTCTGTTTAATTTTCGAATGGTTCAAATTGATTTTCTTAAACACTCAAACATATCAACTTCATTTTCGAGGAGGATACCTTCTGCAGTATAACACGATTAAATGTTCTAACTGTGTAGCATCATTTTTCATACAATAATACAAGTTTTGTTCGAAAAAAGTCTTTACATCTTGAAGTATTTGAGGTGTTATTCGACGGCATTCCTCAACTACACAAAGTTGCAACTCTTCCAGTATAGATTTTAGTCTTCAAATAGCCCTACCGGAAAGTCGAGTGGAGTTAAATCTGGGGGTCTACTCGGCCATTCCATAGCACCTCTCCATAAAATGCATTGTCTAGGAAATATCTCGTCCAAAAACTCTCCAACAGCCAGTGGATAATGTGGCTCCATCTTCACATCAAATGGTCTTCCAAGTAACGATCATCATTTTCAACAATATCAACGGGTAAGAACGGACAAAATCGTCCATTCCAAATACGTTACATCTGTCATATAATCAAGAAATGTTTTGAGACATTAGCTTCTCTTGTATACTAAATATCAATTTTATGGACTCTTACCTATTTGATTTACCTATTTACCTCCATTTATCCCCAACCCTTCAACGGAATAAGAAGAAGAAGAAGAAGAAGAAGAAGAAGAAGAAGAAGAAGAAGAAGAAGAAGACGGTGAAGAAGAAGAAGAAAACGAAAACAACAACAACAACAACAAAAGGAAAAATCCTGTTTGCTGAACGATGTATCCATTCCAAATGATACCAACGTGATGCTCAAGGAAACGGAAAAGTTGAGCAAGTATAAAGACCTTCAAATAGAAGTTAGTAGAATGTGGAATGCGAAGATCACAGTCGTGCCAGTAATTGTAGGAGCCCTTGGAACCGTCAAGAAGGCCTATGACCGGAGTCTACAACAGCTGCCTGGTCAACTGAGCGCACAAGAAGTGCAGAAAATCGCGCTATTGGAAACAGCGCATATTTTAAGGAAAGTCCTGGACTAGGAGTCTCTGTGATCCCTTGTTGGGGTCTGGACTCTGAGCTGTTGGAGCGGGCATCACCAACTGAAGGGCCCAAAAACCTGGAACGGGCTCCAACAGAGCTGAATTTCAATCGCGCGCGAGTGATTCGGTGAATAGTTTCCAGCTACGGCTGAGAAAGTGTGCCGCTGTTAAGTCTATGATAATATTAATAATAAGGCACTCATATGAGATAGACGAGACACCAGTGCTGACTTACGCTCCGGGGGATATTGAGTCCGTTATGGGAAATGACAAGTGTCTAATTTATTGGAACTACTCGTTTCCCACCGTCAGGCAAATACAAGCCAACAAGCCTGACGTAATCCTCCTCGATCATCAACTCAAGACAATGTTCGTCGTGGAGTTCTCGGCTCCCGCGGAAAACTACATTGTCTTGAAGGAGGAGGAAAAACGGACAAAATATCGAGATTTGCTCTTCGAACTCCGCAGACTCTATCCAGACCATACTGTTAAAATAGTGGTACTGATTATAGGAGCCCTCGGTGGAACGAGACACACACTGCTTTCGGAACTGAAGATCATCCGGCATGCCGAAATTCGACAGAGGTCTTAGCCGGCAGAATGCAGAAGGCCGCCATCCTCGGTTCATTACGTCTGCTCAGGGCACACGATTCTCGGACCCAATAGTCACTCACCCCACAGGCGTGGGGAGTGGCTACTTGTATTACCAGCTCCCCTCTGTGAGGGTCGGAGCCACAGAGTAGGGTGATTGGTTTTTATTTAAAAAAAAAATATTAATAACAATAAAATATTCGTCCAACTTATTGGGGATGGATTAATAATGAAGGATCTTTACTACCGACCAAAATGCTGAATATGCTTGCACCGGGAGAACTCCTCAAAATGATATTTTGTAACTACAAGAAAGGGTGCGTGCGGTGCAGCTTGTAGCTGCCGAAAAGTTGAGACTTTTTTGTAACGCAACATGCGAAACATGCTCCGGTGACAGCTGTCAAAGTTGTCCTTTTAAGTAAACATGGTAGTTAATTTTATCACGAGGGCGGTTTGTAAGGGATGAAACACTGCAATAAATCAAAAATTATATTATAAACAGTGACGGGATTTTAATTCATTATAAATGCACCATTAAAACATCTCAAGCTGTTGAAAACTATTTTTTTTTTATTTCGTCATAAGAGGTCGTTTTAAAGGGTTGAAGCATTGTAACACATCATAAATCATATTCCAGAACATGAAATAATGTTTATTCTACATATTTAAACATGATTTCAATCTACGTAACGCTTAAATCTATGGTTTTTAATTTTTTTGTCACCCCCCAAAAAATAAAAAGCACACATCAGGAACATATAACTTTTGAAGAGGGAGTAAGATAAGCTTAATTACAGATTTTCATCAAAATCGATATTATCCGAATGAATGCAGAATTATTCTTTACCGTCAAACACTGGACTACAATTTCAATGGAGCTTTTCTATAGCACCCTGAAAAAACAACAGCAAACCACTGATATGCGCAGCCAGCTTATTTATCTATAGTATTTTAATATCACTTTGCATTAACCATTAACTATTAAGAATCCTTATATTTGGAATGTGAAACATACAGCATTCAAGGTGGCATGTTTTTAATTTTATAGCAGTATTTAAGTCTTTATATCCATATATTCTTGATGCATAAAACTGGGAATGTAATCAATTCTGCACGAAATGAGGTAATAAAAATTATTAAATGCCACTAAATGTTTATCATCTGAGACTATTAGAAAAGTTAAAAACATGGTGATTCAATTAATTACTCGAAACATCATAAAATGAATAGCAGGCGAGTGAAAAGATAATTATGAACAAAATTATTGATTGAGATTTACACAAGTGCTTTATCTTATCAGTAAAGTACCTAGGAAGACTTGTAAATCTATATGTCTCCACCAGCATTAACAAGAAAAGCTGCTGAAGATCTAATACAATGACCAGTATACATGTTGGATTTTTAAGTTTGAGATAAGTAGCAATTTTCTCAGGTATTTTAGAAAATAAATGGATACCACAAGGCTGAACGGTGCATTTTCCGCTTCTATATGTTATGAACAATCTTCTATGCGGAGTATGAGTTGGACGTAATGCTATATATTTTTTAAATAAAGCCACAGGATTAACGTCTCCGTCAGATATCACCGCAAAAAACCTTTTCTTGTGGGTTTTTGAGTCAGGAATTGTGATTACTAGCTTGCTCTCTAGAATTTCAACATTTTCCATGGACATTTTCGTCAATTCATTGGTTCTATAAGCTCCGTCAATTCCAAATAAAAAAGCTACTTTCATCATTGAAAATGTCTCGTCTGGGATATCACAAACAATGTCACTAACCTGCTCTTTCGTGAATGCTTTCGATTTTTTAGCTTTATATCCCACATTTTTTTCTCAATGAATCGTATCAAAGCGCCAAACTTGTCGATTTCCACTATTTCCTTCAACTCCAAACAAGCTCGTAACAGAATATTTAGGCCACAAAGATGACGGGGAGTATTGATTTGAGAGTTTCACAAAATAAGCAAGTATTATCGTTTTTCCAGCACCTTGAACCTGTTCTCTATCTCGCCACTCACAAAACTGAAGATATTCTTTTTCGT
Source organism: Rutpela maculata (assembly GCA_936432065.2). Lineage (NCBI taxonomy): Eukaryota > Metazoa > Arthropoda > Insecta > Coleoptera > Cerambycidae > Rutpela > Rutpela maculata. The sequence goes on along the minus strand of OW386293.2, from coordinate 138,827,906 downwards.
AATGGATTTTTTATTTATCCGGAAGCAAATCTAATCTTACAGTGTTAGCAGCAGCAAGTATATTTTCAGGAATATCAATATCTTCCATGATTTCGCCAAAGTTTGTAGTAACTAAGACTATCTTAATTTTTATGGCACGCTAAAATGACAACCAAAGTTGTTGATTTTTTCACGTCACCGTTGGCAATGATACGATAAAGCTTTGAATGTAACTCGATTATTATGTGATTTAAACCATCTCGGACGTTGCCAGGCGACGTCCTCGATTATTATAAATTACATAATAATCTCGTTATATTAATAGCTATAATGAATTAATTATTTGTGAAATATTCTCTCTAAATACCACTCCCATTGTAAATTTTTTCTATGAAAGCAACAAAGTTTTCGACAAAATTTTGTCGATAAAATTCTAAGCACTAGTGATATTACAAACGATAAATTAACTCCTATATAAAAAAGTCTATTTGAGAGTCACATTTCTATCACTTTGATAGCGATAAAAAAAATGCATCGTTTTTTATCACCGATAAAAATGCCTGTTCCTCAAAAGCAGAGTACATCTAGTAGTCGCACGTCATTTTAAAATCTGTACTGTCGGCTATAATTTTTAAGTCTTGTGTCTGTACGATATGAGTCGTTTTGAAAAAATTATAATTATTTTTAATTGTTGTTCGTTCACATATTCTGTCGTTAATTTATCTTGCCAAAAATCACTCGAGCTTTTCTTTTATGGATAAATTTCTTTTTAACTCAATATTTTGCCAATCAGTAATTTTGCTCGAAAAACTGACATTTGACAAAATCGCTCGACTTCCGGTCTCGCGATTTTTTCATGTCAGTTTTTCTCATAAAATCACTGATTGGCAAAATTATTTCGTTACAAAGAGAAATTTATTCGATAAAAAAAAGCTCTTGTGATTTTACTGTTGATAAATTAACTCCTATATAAAAAAGTCTATTTGAGAGTCACATTTTTGTCACTTTGACAGTGATAGAAAAGGTGCATCGTTTTTTATCACCGATAAAAATGCCTGTTACTCAAAAGCAGAGTACATCTAGTAGTCTCACGTCGCGTCATTTTAAAATCTGTACTGTCAGCTATAATTTTTAAGTATTGTGGAAACTATACTGTACAATATGAGTCGTTTTGGGAAAATTTCAACTGAACAAATTACAAAAAATATAGAAAAATCAATTCCTCAATCCACAAAAAACACGAAATCGTCAATATGGAGACAATTTATGGAGTCATATTCTGTCGTTAATTTATCTTGCCAAAAAACACTCGAGCTTTTCTTTTATGGATAAATTTCTTTTTAACTCAAAATTTTGCTAATCAGTAATTTTGCTCGAGAAACTGACATTTGACAAAATCGCTCGACCTCTGGCCTCGCGATTTTTTCATGTCAGTTTTTCTTATAAAATCACTGATTGGCAAAATTATTTCGTTACACAAATAAATTTATCCGATAAAAAAAAGCTCTTGTGATCTTATGCCTGTTCCTCAAAAGCAGAGTACATCTAGTAGTCGCACGTCACTGTGTGTTTTTAATAACTGTTCTTTCTAATAATTGTATAAATAAAGATAATTATTGTTGTTGTTCGTTCACATATTCTGTCGTTAATTTATCTTGCTAAAAAACACTCGAGCGTTTCTTTTATGGATAAATTTCTTTTTAACTCAAAATTTTGCCAATCAGTAATTTTGCTCGAAAAACTGACATTTGACAAAATCGCTCGACCACCGGTCTTGCGATTTTTTCATGTCAGTTTTTCTTATAAAATCACTGATTTGCAAAATTATTTCGTTACAAAGAGAAATTTATGCGATAAAAAAAAGCTCTTGTGATTTTACTGTTGATAAATCACCTTTTAGTTCAGTAGTAAGTAGATTTTATTCTTTATATATCAAATTTGAATGATAATTCTTTCTGCCTTATATATGGACGTAATTACTAGATACAAAATCGTAGGTCATAAGGTAAGCGCTAGTCAGCATGCACTCGATATCATTATTTGAACGGAAACGTTATACCCTAAAGCTGCTGTCATCTTAATCAGTCGTACAACTTGCAAATAGGTTATCAGTGGTTATTTACCGCTCTCGCTTTATACCTCGCGTTTGGATATATCATCATTAAATCTGCGAAGGACTTGGAGGAAATAATAGAATAAACAGGTGCATATTACTGCGTCTGTAGTTGATAGCCACCGACAAAGAATTCCCCAGGAGGAAGAATATATTTTACCGAATCATTACAACAGGCTGTTCATCCGCGAGCTAAGGAAGTTCACTTCGCTTCTGTATCTTTTCCGTGTGCAGATATAGCGAAGGAGGTTAACCAAAAAGAACACGATTTATTTCAGAAAAACATCATTTAGCCTCTGTATTGTTTTATCTTTCATCACAACCTACTTCAACGTGGAAAACAAGTAACTTGAATTATGATTAGTCATAGATTCGAGTAAGTTTCGAATGATTTACTGTAGTCCTCATGCACTAGAGTTTTTTAAAGCCTCCACAAGTACTTTAACACTTGATTTGAAATTAATCTTCTTCATAGTACTTTCCATCAATTTTCAATAAGATCGAAGTCAGGACTATTAACGGGCTAATGCTAGACAAATGCAAATCTAGTTAGTGGACGCAGCTCGATCTGTATTCGCCTATTTCCAGAATGCACGATAGTGAAAACGACACAAGAATTATTATTATTAAATTAAATCCTTATTATTTAATTTATGAAATTTAAAAATTAAGTTTAAGCTGTTTAGTTAAGAGCGTACTCTCTGAAAGGTTAAATACTATTGAAATATGCATTGCACAGAGTAGACCAAATTAGACGGGATTTGGAGGTTTCTCTAAAACTATGACAGTTAGACAAAAACCAAAATAGGTGTCCTGAGCTCGATTTTCGAGAAACAAACAATGGCGGAAACCGCGATCGTCTATCTTTTTCGACTACCGAGCGTTTTTGGAAAATTGGCATTTCTCAATTACCAAGTGTTTTCTTATAAAAATAGGAAAAACTAAACTACAATACGATTCAAATTTAGCTTCCGAGCTTTATTTTAAAAGGTAAGTTATAGACAGCAAAACTTTGTGCCAAAAATGCCAACAATATTTTTAGATATGCCGAGAAGAGACAGCCAGACAAAAATATTCAAAAGGCTACAACAAAATTTAAAGGAGTTTGGATCATTTGTAAAACCTCGGGCAAAAATATATAAATAAATAAATAAATAATAAATAGACTTTATTTTCCTATCAGACAAAGTGGTACACTTGTATAGGATTAGTCATATGCTTACTTGACGAGTCTACAATGATGCAGCGGCAGGGAGCTAGCCTTCTCGGCATGCTTTGAACTCATTCGTAAAAGTGAACTGGTCCGCTGGAATTCCAATTATCTTCAAAGCGTACCGACAATGTTGTCTCCCTGCCGCTGGATCGTGTGTAGACCTCTTTACAAATTAAGTGTTACTTTTATAGGACTCATTCAGACTATAAAAGCACTTATCAACAAGAAATTTTTTAATTGTCTTTTAAAAGATTTTAAACTTGATGCATGTTTTACATATGTCGGTAATTTGTTAAAATATTTAGACCTAAATAATTTAGTGAGTTTGAAGTTATTTTATATTTACAAAATTGCACATGAAAGTGGTCCTTTTGCCTAGTATTTATTTGATGAACATTTTTGTTTAAAATATAGTTTACATTATTTTTATGAATAAAAACACATAGTTCATATATTAAACAAGCACACAAGAGTTAATATATTGTAGTTTTTAAAAAGGTCTTTACAAAAATACCTATTAGACACACTAGCAATACATCTTAAAATACGTTTTTGTGCAATAAATAACCCAATGATTGCGTGGAGCTACCCTAGAAACATACCCCATATCGCAGTCTAGAAGAGACTTGAGCATGGTACACTTCCCGACAAATAAAACTAGGACACTTTATTTTAGTTTTGTAAAATAGCTTTTGACAATTCAGTTTTGACAAAATTGTTGATTTGTCAGAAATTATTATTTTTAATTTCCACGACGCCACAACAATTAAGCATTATTCAAAAATTACGAATTGTTTCGAAGATTAATGACGATTGGTCAATAAGACTTCTCGGGGAAGAATTTAATGTCAACAGGAATACTATTTTGAAATGAAAAATATATTTCACCCAATGATAGATCTGGAAGATTTTGAGTGAACGTTTGGGCGTGGATGTCAATGGAAGGTTTAGGGGTTTCCCTGTCAAAAAATCCTATTCCAAACTTATAGATAATTATACATTTTTTATGGGTAATCAATGATCATCTATAAGTTTGAAATGATTAGGTATCTATAAGTTTGAAATAGGATTTTTTGACAGGGTTGCTGGAATATCGATGGAAGGTTACATTCGAGAAAATATTTGGAAATTTTGGATAATGTAACGTTGCCTTCAGTTAGACAACGTTTCCCTGATGACAAGTTTATATTTCAGCATGATAATTGCTCAGTGCACACCGCCAATTGTGTGAGAAATTATTTAGAAGAAAATAATGTTGAGGTTCTGCCTTGGGCTGCTAAAAGTCCCGACATGAATCCGTTGGAAAACATTTGGGGAATAATAGTTACGAAAATGTAGAAACACAGTGTTATCCTCTTAAATAAAAATCATTTATAGTCTCTCATTGAAGAAACCTGGGAAGGTCTAGCGGAAAGTCATAACCAAGCCACAAATTTGATCGATTCAATGCCCAGAAGAATGCAAGAAGTAATAAATAATAACTGGACCATGAATTTTCATATTTTTGTTTTTGTTTATTTTTTATTATTTTTTTTTTAGTTTATTTTATATGTATAAAATTATTTATTACTTTAGATATTTTTAACAAATTACTGTTTAATTTTCCTAAGGGCTAGTTGTATTATTTTTAAAATATAATAGAGTTGGCACCGCCGCACGAATATCGTCTACTAATATCGATTTACATAACTAAAAAACCGCTGCCCAAGGAATCCCTACTTCCACATCCAGAAGTCACTCACAACGAAAAAATTTTGTATGTGGAAATAATTGTTTATGGAACTTTAATAATATAATATTTGAAATCCTCTACCCCAAAAACCCATAAAACGATACCCCACATCGGTAGTGAGGTGGGGGTAGTGATAGAGGGTGGTAGTGGGGGTGGATGAAGTAAAAAATATTTTGAGGTTTCTGGTTCTTGTACACACACTAAATCAAATTTTTTTTCATCCCCTTTAATAATGGGGTGTGGGTGGTAATGGAGGTGGCTAATGCCAAATTTTTTTGAGACCTTAGCTTCTTTTGTATATACTAAATAAATACCAATTTTATGGGCTTTTACCTGCTTAATTTACCTATTTACCCCAAATTTACCCCAATTTACCCCCCACCCTTCGACGGAACAAGATGAAAATATAATCTAGTTCTAGATCTCGTTAAAGTACATATGTGTACCAAATTTCAAGTCGATATCTCAAACGGTTCCAGAGTAAACGTGCGCACAAAAAGAAGTTACAGACAGACAGACAGAAATTTGTTTTTCTCTCAAACTTAAAATTTCGACGTTTCATGACATTCTAAGCCTATTTGAACAATAAAAATTTTTAAAATTTTTTTTGTCGTTACTATACTTCCACTGGATGTGGAAGTAAAATATAGTTTTCAATGAACAAGAGTTGTCCTACTTTTATTTGTCGGGAAGTGTACACCATAATAAGCTGATCAACTGTTAAAACAGTTTTTAAGTTTCGAAATAAATAACACAGCGAATTTAATTTCGAAATTAACTGTGTGCACTGCGTCTTCCAGTTGAGAGATTCATCGATCGTAACACCTAAGAATTTATTTTCTTGATTACAATTCAAAATATCTGACCCAATGCCAATATTTAACGGAGAACACTGTTTTTGTCTGTTATGGAATCGTATTACCTGGGTTTTTTCAGTGTTAAGTTAAAGTGTGTTAGACTTATACCAATCACTCATAATTTGTAATACATTGTTACATTTGGATTCCAACATTTTATCTGTATTATCTTATATTAGAAGAGATTTATCAGCGTACATAACAAATAATGCATCAGTAGATAAAGTATCAAGCTTGTTCGAATATAATAAAAAAACCGCTGGCCAAGGAATCACTACTTCCACATCCGGATTTTCTATCCAAGTCACAACGAAAAAATTTTGTATCTGGAAATAATTGTTTATGGAACTTTAATAATATAATATTTGAAATCCTCTACCCCAAAAACCCATAAAACGATACCCCATATTGGTAGTGGGGTGGGGGTGGTGACAGGGGGTGGGAGTGGGGGGTGGATAAAGTAAAAAATATTTTGAGGTTTCTGGTTCTTGTACACACACTAAATCACATTTTTTTTCATCCCCTTTAATAATGGGGTGGGGGTGGTAATGGGGGTGGCTAATTCCAAAATTTTTTTCGAGACCTTAGCTTCTCTTGTCTATACTAAATATCAATTTTATGAACTCTTACCTGCTTGATTTACCTATTTACTCCAAATTTACCCCAATTTATCCCCCAACCCTTCGACGGAACAAGATGAAAATATAATCTAGTTCTAGATCTCGTTAAAGTACATATGTGTACCAAATTTCAAGTCAATATCTCAAACGGTTCCAGAGTAAACGTGCGCACAAAAAAAGTTACAGACCGACAGACAGACCGACAGACAGAAATTTTTTTTTTCGCTCAAACTTGAAATCTCGACGTTTCATGACATTCTAAGCCTATTTGAACAATAAAAATTTTTAAAAATTTTTTTGTCGTTACTATACTTCCACTGGATGTGGAAGTAATAGTATCGTCCAAGTACAGAGCCCTGTGGGACTCCCATTTTTATGTCTAGATATTCAGATATTATTGTGCTTCTGTTGTTATTGTCAGAATATAATAGGCTAACATATTGTGTACGGTGATTCAAAATATAATAAAGCTGGTAGAGAGACTGTAGAAAATATTGTTTTGAAAACTGTAAAGGAAAATCCTAATATATCGACTCGTGAAATACAGGAAAATTTAGGAATCTCAAAAACAACTGCGTTGCGTTGCTTAAAAAAAGATAAATTGAAACCCTACAAAATTAGGATTAGACACCAGTTATATCCAAACGACTTTCAAAGGCGTCTCGATTTTTGCTAGTGGTTTTTCCGTCAGTGCAATGAAGTGCCAGGATTTGAAAGAACAATTATATGGACAGACGAGGCCCATATAAGCAGTGTCGAAATTTTTAATCGGCATAATAACCACCATTGGGCTTATGAAAATCCGCATGTAACCGCTACACTTAATCGTCAAGGACGATTTGGATTTGGTGTATGGTGTGGTTTTATTGGATATAAAATAATCCTCCCTCATTTTTCCCACGGTAATTTGAATACAGAAAATTTTATTAACATTCAACGATAAGAAATAGAGCCCTTCCTGGACAATATGCATATAAGACAATTTCAAAGATTAATTTACCAACACGATGGCACCCCAGGTCATACGTCAAATGAAACACGAAATTATTTAAATGCCCAATTTGGGGAAGATTGGATAGGTATTTATATATCACTCAGGACCAGTTTATCAATGTCTAGTTGGCTAAGTTAACTATATATTGATAACTAACAATTAATTTAGCTAATTAGACATTAATAAACAACAGAGATTGTTTAATTTTTAGGAAATACCGGTCCTATTTTTGGCCAGCTAGATCTCCCGATATAACCCCTGCCGACTTTTGGCTTTGGGGTTATTTAAAAAATATATATGGAGAACGTTCTAATAACATAGAAGAATTGGAAAACAAAATATTAGCTGCGTTTCGAACAATAACTCCTATCATGGTTGGAAATACAACAAATGCTGTAAGGAAAAGGTGTCAAAAATGCATAGATGCCAGTGGAAAACAATTCGAAGTAAAAAATATTTTGAGGTTTCTGGTTCTTGTACACACACATTTTTTTTCATCCCCTTTAATAATGGGGTGGGGTAGTAATGGGGGTGGCTAATGCCAAGATTTTTTTTGAGACCTTATCTTCTCTTGTATATGCTAAATACCAATTTTATGGACTCTATCTGCTTGAATTACCCATTTACCCCAAATTTACCCCAACTTACCCTCCCAACTCTTTGACGGAACAAGATGAAAATATAATCTAGTTCCAGGTCTCGTTAAAGTACATATGTGTACCAAATTTCAAGTCAATATCTTAAACGGCTCCAGAGTAAACGTGCGCACAAAAAAGTTACAGACAGACTGAATTTCTTTTTTCGCTCAAATTTCGACGTTTCATAACATTTTAAGCGTATTTGAACAATAAAAAGTTTTTAAAATTTTTTTGTCGTTACTATACTTCCACTCGATGTGGAAGTAATAACATCATCGCGAGATGATTAAAATGACAAGTAAACAAAGAAACTGCAAAGAATATACGAAGAATGTTCAGTAATTATATAGAAAATTCAATAATCCGGCGAAGAGCATAACGTTTTCTAGTTTTACTTATGAAAAAACGCATATCTGAATTTCGTTCTTCAAAAAAACTTTAATAGTTTTATATAAGCGCTCACCGACATCGAAAAAAACGTACACAGTTTAAAGAATTAATTCTGAAATTCACTTGTTGCCTCAAGCGAGGTCGACCATTATACCCAGCCATCAATAAAATCCCCTCTCATAATCTGAATATAAAGCGGCAGATTATTCAATCTACATTAGAAATAAATAATTATTTAGAAACTTGTTTTAATGATATTCTATTAATCCACTATTATATTGAATATAAGACGGAAATTCACCTATTAAAAAAGTATGTACCATGCTATAGATTCTCATGCCCAATCAGATACTGTTAAATCCGTTTCAAAAGCGTTATGACCACATTCTAGAGAATTAGTTGGCAATCATCAGCATAAAGAATGAGAGGAAGTTAATCAAAGACTTTACACGTCTCGTCAAGGTTATGTAACAATTTTGACGCGCGCTTGGCATTTCGAATTAGAATGTCAGGAATACTTTACCCGGAAGGCTTAATGAGAACGGTGCAACGTATCAATGTAATTACTGACCAGAAGTCTGTCCAGAAGAAATTGTACGATCTGCCATGACTTATCACATATGCCGACTGCTTGTACAACAACTAAATCAACTAATTTAATATATGACACTGTGTGATATTTGATCACAAATAATAACAATGATAATAATAAGGATAATATCGACATCATTATAAAAATGAATAATAATAATAATAATAATTTATTAACTGCAAAGAAATATTTATGGTACATATGGTATGTCAATATAAAAACTGCGTTTGGTAATTAGTCCAGTCGATGAAGCGCTAAAATGACCAAAATCTCTAATTTGAGTGCTAATAAATGAATTTTGATGAAACCTTGCGCAATGTGTTTGCAATGACGTTAATAAAAAAATTGAAAAAAAGATTAGAGTAGGAAATGATCGGATAGAAAACACCCCTTTTATCACGGGTTCTGTAACTTGTAGAATTAGGTCAAAAATGAAAAAAATTTTTTACATTTTTTGGTCCAAAATAAGATGTTTTTACAATTGTGAATTTTTTCGAAAAATGCATATTTTTCGAGATATGGCCACTCGAAAATTCCTAAAAGTGGGGGAGAGGAAATGTAAAAGTTAAAAAAAAATCTGAAAAAATTTGAAATACAAGAGTATCGAAATACAAGACTTCTTTTTATTTGCAACTTTTTTTTGTAAAATGCGTTTTCACCGAGTTTTTTCGGAAAACATGAAAACTACCTCTTTTTTGGATTTTTTTTGTGACTTGCTAATTTTCCGAGTAACAGGCAGTTTTTCACGATAAATAATATACTCAATTTTTGTACATTAAAATTGTGAAAAAAAATGTTTTCCAGAAAACTTTTTCACAATTTCAATTTAAAAATTATATTGAACCTTTAAAAATGATATAATTAAATAGGTTTCATGTTTTTTATAAAAATATATATAAATCACGCTAATTTTTCTAACTTTCATGTATTTTTTAATATGCAAAAAATGTAGTACATTTATTTATCGTGAAAAAATGTTTAGAAGGCCTCAACGCATACATATATCAGTGTATATGCGGAAGCTACGTAATTTCAGACGAGGACTACGTAGTGGATATACCATCCTTGGGAGGGGATGTAAAGCAGGCGGTCCCTTGTCTATTAAATGTTAGGCAAGTAAAAGATCCCTACTCTTCTTAAGGGAAGAGGTTCGGCAAAATTTCCAAGTTGGGGGTAGCTCTCTTGGCGTCGGTGATAGGCCCTAGTAGCGGAAATAGGCCGACGTTAAATAAATAGATAAAAAAAAATAATAATAATAAACATCTAATAGACCATTTCTATCCAAAAGTGTCTTTAATTTGCTGGATGCCAAACTAAGCTTTATTTAATTTGTAACATATAGTATTAATATGATTACCCCATGATAACTTATAATCTAGTACAGTACTAATATATTTTGTTTCATCCTCCAGTTCGATGTCCAAGATAGATAGAATTTGTAGATAAAAATCGCCTAGTATGAAAATTCATTACTACAGTATTCCTGGTATTCAATATTAATTTATTCCTATAACACCAAGTCTTAAAACATTAATATGTTCAACCTCTAATTGAATTTTCTCTACACTAGTCATCGTTGTTGAAGTAGTGGTGTCATCAGCAAGCATAGTACCATGTCCTTAATTTTTTATGTGATCTGGAAGCTCATTTATAAATAACAAATAATAAGGGCCCTAGAACTGAACCGTGGGGAATTCCAAGTTTGACTTTTTGAGTCCTTGAATTCGTATGATGGTAGTATTTTTTCCGTATAAGACTGGACCCTGCTGAAGGCAGTATAGTCTAATTCCTAGATGATATTATAATTTTGATGCCGTTTCAATTGATGTGCCCGATCAAAATCTGTGTTGTGATGGCGCCAAAATATTATCTATCTCCACAAAATTAACAAGATGGGCACGAATAGGTTTTTCTATTAGTTTTTGAAGTGAAGATATTTGCCTGTAATTGTTAATATTTCCTGGACAGTATTTTTTGAAAAGTGGAATAACACGTGCAATTTTAAAAAGGTCGGGAAAACAACCCTGGGAAAATGACTGAGAATACTAGTTAACAAACAACATGATCTCTAAAATAATTTACACCACCAGTAGTGGTATATCATTAATGTCACAAGAATTCCTATTTTTTAAACTACTAATTCTATAAGGGGCTCAATAGTAAATTCCAATTTACTTTTCTTTATAGTTAAAATACATGGTAGTGACAGATTTGGTCCAAAATGCTCCGCAACTTTATATTTGGCTACGGTGAAAAAAAATAAGAAGTGAATAATTCTCAGGCCATATGAATAATATCTCAATAATCCAAGACTTTTGATCTTTAAACCTGTAAATAATGTAAACATAAATTATAAGTCCTTAAACAATTTTCAGCTTATCGTGAATTATAAGAGCCCTAAAATGCCAGGAATCTTATCATGTAATTCAATACTTCGTCAGTATTAGCTAGAAGAGTAGTTGTTTTGATTGGTTTTCCAATAATGAGTGTTTTAAAGTGTTTTCCTAAGTAGTATATTAGCGTGACCCGATTAAGGTACCAATATACAGAAAATAGATAATTCCATATTAAATAAAAAAAAAGTGTGAATGACTAAGTGTAAATAAATGATCTAAGTATTTTCAATATTTTTTTTCTTTAAAATGCTAAGAATCCCATCATGTAATTCAATACTTCGTCAGTATTAGCTAGAAGAGTAGTTGTTTTGATTGGTTCTCCAAAAATGAGTGTTTTAAAGTATTTACCTAACTAGTATATTAGCGTGCCCAGATTAGGGCAACAATATACAGAAAGTAGGTATTTTCATAATAAATAAAAAAGTGTGTAAGTTGTGATTTGCATAATACCTAAATAATATTCTCTAATCATGATAAAAGCAAATAAATAAAAAATAATTAATTGTAAAAAATAAATCAAGAATAGGCTTGTAGATAATGAATGAATGTTTCTATACTCTACTGATGAGAACTAACGAGTTCGAAAAAACTTGTACAACTTTTCTAGAGTTGAAATAGAATGTAAGGTTCAATAATTCTTGTGAATGACTGAATTTCAATAAATAATTTAAGTATCTTCAATATATTTTTTTTTTGCCTTAAAATGCCAGGAATCTTATCATGTAATTCAATACTTCGTCAGTATTAGCTAGAAGAGTAGTTGTTTTGATTGGTTTTCCAATAATGAGTGTTTTAAAGTGTTTTCCTAAGTAGTATATTAGCGTGACCCGATTAAGGTACCAATATACAGAAAATAGATAATTCCATATTAAATAAAAAAAGTGTGAATGACTAAGTGTAAATAAATGATCTAAGTATTTTCAATATTTTTTTTCTTTAAAATGCTAAGAATCCCATCATGTAATTCAATACTTCGTCAGTATTAGCTAGAAGAGTAGTTGTTTTGATTGGTTCTCCAAAAATGAGTGTTTTAAAGTATTTACCTAACTAGTATATTAGCGTGCCCAGATTAGGGCAACAATATACAGAAAGTAGGTATTTTCATAATAAATAAAAAAGTGTGTAAGTTGTGATTTGCATAATACCTAAATAATATTCTCTAATTATAAGAGCCCTATGGAATGGATATTTTTGAACTGAGTTACCTTGCTACAAATTGTTTAGCAAAGAATGTGGCAGGAATTTACTTCATGTAGTCAAAAGCTTTCACTACTTTCAGTTACAGTGTATTACTGCACGAATTGTTATGGTCTGGGAATTGCATTAGACTTTTTCGAATCTGGTCACAGAATATTAAACTATCGAAACTGGTCACGTTTTTTTCTACTCCCGCTAGGTAATAATCATATTATTTCTGTTTTCGAAAAGTAGTATTCTTCTCGATAATTTCTAAATTTTATGTTCTATTTATTGTACATTCACCATTTTTATATTTTTGACCTTATAATATTTCTCGTACCTTTCCTTACTTCTACTTAATTTCCATTATTTTTTTTGATTTTTTTTACCTCATAATATCGAACCCTTTTATCTAAATCTCTTCAACACCACTATCGAGCCACAATGGGGTACTTTAATACACAAACATCTATTTTATATACAGTGTGTTTCACTTCTCGTGAAGACATCTCTGTATCTTTTTTATTTGTGACCCAATTCATTTCAAATTCAAAAATTTTGTTAATAAAAGTTGTTCAGAATCACTTGATATTTTTTTGTTTAACTTCTCTGTATTTTTTTTATTTGTGACCGAATTCATTTCAAATTTTTATCAGCCATACAACTCCATAAGACGACTTTATTCAACACATCAATGTCGCCTAGATCTAAAACGCCAGCCTACTGCGATAAGAAGAAAATCGCAATTTTCGAAAAACCATAGTAGGCTTAAAGACAGACAAAAATTTTGTTAATAAAAGTTGTTCGGAATCAACTGATATGCCCCCCTGTCAAATTTTGTGAAAATCTGAATATTTTCAAAAAAAAATTTTTTTGTTTCACTTCTCATGAAGAACCCCCCGTATCTTTTGTATTTGTGACCTAATTCATTTCAAATTTTCATCAGCTATAGAACTCCATGAGACGATTCTATCTAACACATAAAGAGAACTTTTTACAGCAAATGAAAGTCATACACAATTATTATTGAAATTATTTATTATATAATTAGGAAGTTTCCTATTTTAGAAATATCATGTACATTCAACCTCATTTAGTAGTCTTTCAGTTAACTAGTCAAACAAAAAGAAAATCATCTCGATATCTGAAAAACTCACGAGCTTATTTAATCCCTTATATGAATATTTCGCGTTAGACTGCGACGTCACAGTACACAACTCGCTGTTATTTTAGGCATACCTTACTTCTTCAAACGATTAAAACGTTAAATAAGCCCAACTACAAAAATATCTTACGTTGTGTCCGGTAAGAATAACACTGAATTTCCAAGTATTATGAGACCATTGAAAAAAAAGAAAACGATATTACATTTAAGTTGATGCGTAATAATAAAAAGCGTCCCTTTTAGCGTTTTATTGAATGCCGATTTTTGTTCACAACTTTCATTTGTTGGAAATAGTTCTCTTTAGGTGTTAGATAAAATCGCCCTATGGAGTTGTAAGGATGATAAAAATTTGAAATGAACTCGGTCACAAATAAAAAAGATACAGGTCTCACGAGAAGTGAAACAAAATTTTTTTCTTTGAAAATATTCCGATTTTCACAAAATTTTACAGGGGGTCATATCAAGTGATTCCGAACAACTTTTATTAACAAAATATTTGTCTATCTCTAAGCCCACTATGATTTCTCGAAAATGGCTATTTTCTTTTTATCGCAGTAGGCCGACGTTTCAGATCTAAGCGACATTTATGTGTTGAATAAAGTCGTCTTATGGAGTTGTATGGCTGATAAAAATTCGAAATGAATTCGGTCACACCTGTGTCTTCACGAGAAGTGAAACAAACATTTTTTTTAAATATTCCAAATTTCACAAAATTTTACAGGGGGGCATATCAAGTGATTCTGAACAACTTTCATTAACAACATTTTTGTCTATCTCTAAGCCTACTATGACTTCTCGAAAATTGATATTTTCTTTTTATCGCAGTAGGCCAGCGTTTTAGATCTAGGCGGCATTTATGTGTTGAATAAAGTCGTCTTATGGAGTTGTATGGCTGATAAAAATTTAAAATGAATTCGGCCACAAATAAAAAAGATACAGGGGTATCTTCACGAGAAGTGAAACAAAAAAAAATAATTTTTTTTTAAATATTCCGATTTTCACAAAATTTTACAGGGGGACATATCAAGTGATTCTGAACAACCTTTTATTAACAAAATTTTTGTCTATCTCTAAGCCTACTATGATTTCTCGAAAATTGATATTTTCTTTTTATCGCAGTAGGCCGGCGTTTTAGATCTGGGCGGTATTTATGTGTTAAATAAAGTCGTCTTTTGAATTTGGCCACAAATAAAAAAGATACAGCGGTGTCTTCACGAGAAGTGAAACACACTATGTGCATAATTAAGAACAAATATAATTGTTAGATATTTATTTTAATATTATGTAATTTGTACTTATTTAACGTGATTTAACATAATTTGTACGGCTATTAACAATAATGTAGGTAACTGGTTTGACTTTCATCCACTACATACACAATAATGGACTAATATATAATAAAATAATCATTAATAAATACGTATCTCGACCAAAGTACTAAAACTTTAACAATTCCAGGAATAAATTAACGACAAAAGATGCGTTACCTCGCGTATTGTTCCAATTTAACATCATATTTTGCTAAAAAAGACCATCTAAAGGTACGTGAAGGGTGTAAGATGTTAAAAAGCTTTGCATACCAAATCTAATGAATAATAAATTTAGAGGGTGCGAGTTTTTGCCTTGCTTTATTTAGACTTATAGGCAACAGCTGTTCCGTCGAAAAACCGCTTAGACGTAAGGCAAACGCCCTAGCTGATTGGCTTTGTGATAATTTAGAGCCAGGATTTCTTTCACGGTTTGATTGTCGGCTATCTAATACAATAAACGAATTGTGGTTACCGCGTAATCGTGGCGCAACAGCTAGAGTTACTCAATCCCCTCTGAAAAGATTTGAATTATCTTAATTGCTGATGTGTAAGAATTGTTTGCATGTAAAAGAAAGAGATACAGTTTACAGAAGACATGAACGGTTTCAATGAAAAGAGGAAATGAACCAACGTAAAGAAAGTAGAAAACAGCTTATTTATGTCATTTAGGTTTACAAAATTCAAAACATCGTTGAATAAATCTATATATAATGAATAAGCTCTGAAAAAGGGATAATTACACCAGTCTTTACCGACTTATTTACATTATTCCAATCACTAGCAACTGTAAATATCAGAGAATACAAAACAGATATTGAAACGCTGACACTTGTTTACATAGTTCCGTCTCAAAACCAGAGTTTTTAAAAATAACGCCGACAATTTTAAAATACTCCACATACTAGTTTTATTTGGTAATTTAATTCAGGATTTAGTCTTCTTCCTATGAGGATTTTTGAAATTTCGCCCTCTTATACATGGCTATAAAAGTGATATATTGAGGAATGAAAGAGAAGCGATAAAGGATTTCAATTTAATGCATAAAGTTGACCCAGTTCTTTTTCTGGTCCGTAGGCCGAAGGAGTCAAATAAAATAGAAAACGACTTAAAAGATGTCAATGATATAATGGAATTATGGACTTAGACATCAATAAATTAAAGCAACGTGGGAAAGTAATAAGAATTGTTAAACGTAGAAACGATTTATAGCTTTGGCACTTTAAGCGGATTCTATTTTTACGAAAATCGCATGCAGAAAACTTAATAGGTTTTGAACTTTTTGGCTTTTCCATATCGTTATCGATACATTTTGCATACTTACAGTAAGTTATGATGAAAATATTTTCACAGAAACGTTTAAGGAAGTCTATGAATACCTATTTTTTTTCAAATTAACCATTAACAAATAGCAAAACAAAAAAAACCGCTGCCCAAGGAATCACTACTTCCACATCCAGATTTTCTATCCGAGTCACTCACAACGAAAAAATTTTGTATGTGGAAATAATTGTCTAATAATATAATATTTGAAATCCTCTACCACAAAAACCCATAAAACGATACCCCACATTGGTAGTGGGGTAGGGGTGGTGATGGGGGGTGGTAGTGAGGGTGGATGAAGTAAAAAATATTTCGAGGTTTCTGGTTCTTGTACACACACTAAATCACATTTTTTATTCATCCCCTTTAATAATGGGGGTGATAATGGGGGTGACTAATGCCAAAATTTTTTTTTTGAGACCTTGTATATCTTGTATATACTAAATACCAATTTTATTGACTCTTACCTGCTTGATTCATCTATTTACCCCAAATTTACCAATTTACCCCCCAACCCTTCGACGGAACGAGATGAAAATATAATCTAGTTCTAGATCTCGTTAAAGTACATATGTATACCAAATATCAAGTCAATATCTCAAACGGTTCCAGAGTAAACGTGCGCACAAGAAAAAGGTACAGACAGAAATTTTTTTCGCTCAAACTTAAAATCTCGACGTTTCATGACATTCTAAGCCTATTTAAACAAATTTTTTTGTCGTTACTATACTTCCACTGTATGTGGAAGTAACTAGATTCGCTGATTTGTCGAATTACTTCCACGTCCAGTGGAAGTATAGTAACGACAAAAATTTTTTTAAAAATTTTTATTGTCCAAATAGGCTTAAAATGTCATGAAACGTCGAGATTTTAAGTTTGAGAGAAAAAAAATTTCTGTCGGTCTGTCTGTCTAACTTTTTTTGTGCGCACGTTTACTCTGGAACCGTTTAAGATATTGACTTGAAATTTGGTACACATATGTACTTTAACGAGATCTAGAACTAGATTATATTTTCATCTTGTTCCGTCTAAGGGTTGGGGGGTAAATTGGGGTAAATTTGGGGTAAATAGGTCAATCAAGCAGGTAAGAGTCTATAAAATTGGTATTTAGTATATACAAGAGAAGCTAAGGTCTCAAACAAATTTTTGATATTAGCCACCCCCATTGCCACCCCCACCCCCTTTTTAAAGAGGATGAAAAAAATTCCGATTTAGTGTACCTATCTACAGGAACCAGAAACCTCAAAATATTTTTTTACTTCATCCACCCCCCCCCTTACCACCCCCCTATCACCACCCCCCACCCCACTACCGATGTGGGGTATCGTTTTATGGGTTTTTGGGGTAGAGGATTTCAAATATATTATTAAAGTTCCATAAACAATTATTTTCACATACAAAGTTTTTTTCGTTGTGAGTGACTTGGATAGAGAATCTGGATGTGGAAGTAGTGATTCCTTGGGCAGCGGTTTTTTTCAGATATTTTTCTTTGTACAAATTAGGTATTCAAGAAAACGTGTTACAAGAAAATAATTAAAATATTCGCTGGGACAAGTCATCACATTTACTTTTGTGGAATAATCAGGTTAGTTACAACGGAAATCGCCGTTTACTCTGAGACATTGACAGTTGACGTCGGCATACGTAAAATCTGACGCAAATTGTGGAAAATTTCCCGGTAATAATATTATTACAAATGCAGTCGCAAAAGTTTATATGACTGTCAAGACAACTATCGTAGATTTTGTTGAATTATATCTTTCGGTAGTAGAAAAAATATAATACATTACACGAGGTGAAGAAATAATATATTCAATTTCTCTATTTTCTTCACCTTCAATAATACCATCTAATGTTAAAGAATTAGTCGATGTGTTATTTTCATTTAAAGCATCAACGATATCTGTTTTGAAAATTACATCAATCTCTTGTACAGTTTGTACCCTTACACATTTTACAAAAAGTGTTACATTTTAGTTTCAACTTTGGACAACCACAATTATAGTATATTGTGTATTTAGGTGTGAAAGCAATACATTCCCGGATGACGATGCAAATTGTCGAGGCCAACAAGCATCGAAGTCCGGGAATGTGCTTTCACACTGAAGTACACATACTATTTTTTCTGAAATCACAATCAATATTATTATAAATTAAGGAATTTATATTAATGCCTAACATTTCTTCATTACAATCTAACTGCTTACTAATAAATGCAATTTTAATGTGATTTGGTTTGTCTGCGTGTATTTATTTTCTGTCTAAAATATACATAAAGAACCGTAAGGGAATGTTACTTTTTCTGAAATCGATCGGCAATGTCTACATTTTCGGCGCGATTTCAGATCGAAAAATGCACAATTCCAGTATTTTAGTCCGTTGCTAAGAAACTATCAGAAAACAGACCTGAAAAGATCCGTTGCCAAGCAACGATCAACAAAACCGTACGGGAATGTTACTTTCCCGGCCTAGGCCGGGAAAGTAACATTCCCGTACGGTTTTTTATGTATATTTTGGACAGTAAATAAATACACGTAGACAAACCAACTCACATTAAAATTGCATTTATTAGTAAGCAGTTAGATTGTACTGAAGAAATGTTATGCATTAATAAAAATTCCTTAAGTTATAATAATATTCATTGTGATTTCAGAAAAAATAGTATGTGTACTTCGGTGTGAAAGCACATTCCCGAACTTCGATGCTTGTTGGCCTCGGCTAGCGCCTCGGCCAACAATTTGCATCGTCGTCCGGGAATGTATTGCTTTCACACCTAAATACACAATATACTATTTCCGACCTAGGCCGGGAAAGTAACATTCCCGTACGGTTTTGTTGATCGTTGCTTGGCAACGGATCTTTTCCAGTCTATTTTCTGATAGTTTCTTAGCAAGGGACTAAAATACTGAAATTGTGCGTTTTCTGATCTGAAATCGCGCCGAAAATGTACACATTGCCGATCGATTTCAGAATAAATTTTTTTCATTAAAATATCTGGGATCAAATCACATTTCGTCAATATTGGTTCCAAAATGTTGCCACGTTTTCTCCATCCCCAATCAAGTGGATCTAAACTGTTACCTAACCACTGTTTAACTTGATAGTATGTACGGAAAACATGTTCACAAGTGGCTGCCTCAGTGGAAGAAAAGGCACTCAATTCAATATTTTTTATAGTTTGACAAAAAATATCTGCTCTCATATTATGTCTATTATACAACGAAGTGTTGCACAAAAAAGATTTTGAAAAGATTATGCAATTCTTTATATACTATATCGATCATACATGTAGTATTATTTATATATATATATGGATAATTGTGCATATTATTATTCTTTTGAAATGAGTTTAAAACCATTTTTATAAATACTTTTTACATTAAAAGTTTATAACAACAATATTGAATCATATTCATTTTTTGTTAAGTTAAAAAATAGAAAAATAGCATTGTTCTTTCATCTGTAGCTCTTGACCGAAGCATTTTTTGGGAAAATGTCAAGCATAAGAATCAAAATCAATTTTTCAATGTTTTTCAACATATAAGACTCGCCAAGCGAACCGGACTATAAACTATAATGCAAGTCCACAAATTGTTAATCATTCACATCACTTTGACACTGCATTGAAGCCGTCCACTAATACAATGGCCCCAGATTTGGAGGCACAAAGCCCAATAAGTAGAGGGATTTATATCGTTTGTTCACCACATGGCCTCGCGTTTTGTATGAATGCGGAACCTTATTTCGGGGTGTAGTATTGTTCAACTTTAATTGTCGGTACTTCTCTAAAGTAAAACATGTGTGTTGAATTAACATAGTAGTAGTGTTTATTTTGTTTTATGAATGAGAATGATATCTTGAAAGATATATTACAACAATAAGTGACGTAATATGTGTGTAATTAAGCACTCAAATGATTAATGTCGTAAATTAGGACAGGAAAAGGTTCTAATTTAGACATTTTGTAAATATAGATAAGAGACTCGCTTAAGATCTGTATAATCGGAGTGTTCAATATTAGTGGATAGAAATTATGTAATACTGATATAGTTTAGTGCATCTACACACTGTGTTTCACTTGAAATGGTAAGACCCCAATAACTTCTTTATTTTTTTTTTTCGATTTGAATCAAATTTTACTTAACTATACAACAGATTAGGATCTACTCATGACCAGAAAAACATTCTCCTCCTACAAATGCAAAGCCACCTGCGGTACCAAAATATGTGGAGAAAATCAGAAAATCATATGAGGCATTTTTTTATTGAAAAATGAAACTTGTTCAGAATTGTCCAAAAATCCTAAGTCCAAAATTTAATCAAAATTAAAAAATTGAAAAATTAAAATTTTAAAAATGTTAAAAAAATTATTTAAAAAAATCCTGTAAATTGCTTGATAACTACCTGGCAACTTGGGTTTAATTTAAAACAATATTGTCATAGTACAAGAAAACCCATTAATATTAATTTTAGAACTTGGACATTATTTTAATCAAAACTTATATATTTTTTTATTTTGATTAAAGTTTGGACTTTTGGTTTTTGGACAATTTTGAACAAGTTTCATTAACAACATTTTCCGATCAAAATATGCCTAATATGATTTTTTTATTTTCTCCGCATGATTTGGTACCGCAGGTGGCTTTGCATTTGTAGGAGGAGAATGTTTTTCTGGTCATAAGTAGATCCTAATTTGTTCCATATTTAAGTAAAATTTGATTCAAACCGGAAAAAAAATGTTTTTGTTACCATTTCAAGTGAAATACACTGAAGATGAGAAAAGTACGTTATTACGGCAAAATTCTGAGTTGAAGGAATTTGCTTGAAATCTTTTGCAACGTGCTCTAAAAATGGCCAAAAGTCTACCCATTAAAAAGTGTACAAAAATCAATATTTTATCAAAACATGAAAATATCCCTCGTTGTGACTTTTCAAGTTTTAACATTAGGCTTGTTGTTAGAGAATCTTGAAATCAGTATGTATCAAATTTCATGTAAATCTGCAAAAATATTACGATTATCGCAGCCATATTGGATTCGCCATTTTGAATTATTAACTTTTGGCATTAAATTAGTTATCAGCTACTTTTAAAATACCTATCTACCAATTTTAATGCAATTTCGACAGAATTTGAATTTTTATCAGCAAATTACCTAATCACTGACGACTGCGCCAAATTCTCGATTGAAGAAATCTTGTTTCCAATTTTTCTTAACTTACCTATAATAGACGTGAAATGAAATGAAATTAATATGGGACCACCGCCAGGTTATAATGTTTGTACAAATAAAAAAAATAAGAAGAACATGCATACGGGTCGAATTGAGAAACTCGTAGTTTTTTAAAAATTAAATATCTTGTATTTCTGCTTACATTATTGTTATAAAATATTATTTTCATATACCATTGATCTAAATCTGACCAAGCTAGAATATCAACAAGAAGTTCCCTTACGAACCGACTTGTCAACTTCTTTTATACACTTACTATATATATTCAGTATGAAAAACAAGTAAATAACCATTCTGTCTATATACTGATGATATAAGTCTGATCATGCCTATATAAAATAAGAAGCCTTCCTTACGAGGAATTCTTTCTAGTATCTCTAGAGGATACTCCATTAAAATCAAACATTTGTTACATTGTTTTTTACATGAAAATATTTTTTTAATTAGTTTCTAATAGCAATTTTTGTTTCGAATTGAATATATATCTCTCCTGATGAGTTTTAAAGAGAACGAAAAAAGTTGTACAATTTTTAGAGGATTTAATCAGTCGAAAGTGGAATTATTTTATTTATAAAGACATGTGAGTGAAATTTTATACCTATTTTCTTTGTTCTCTTTAGTAGTTCTTGGCTTTGAAATGTAACAAATGTTTGATTTTAATACTATTACCAGCAGAAATAAAACCCAGTTAGAGGAAACGTTTACTCGACTTGACCAAGAGTCACAAAGGAGAGGGCTTATAATTAATGAAAATAAAACAAAATGCATGGAAGTGAAAAGAACGCCAACCAATAACAACAGCATCCAAATCGAAAACTATAACCTTGATCGCGTGGAAACCTTTACATACTTAGAAGCGGAAGTTAATCAAACCAATTCCATAAGCATACGTATAGTCAGTGGAAATCGATGTTACTACGCCCACAAAAAATTAATGACAAATAGACTATTAGATAAAACTATACAAAACCTTAATTAGACCTGCACATATGGATGTGAGACCTGGGCCATGACAAAAAAAGACGAGGATATATGGACCAGTCCAGAACGCTGATGGAACATGGAGAATCCGCTTGAATGCTGAACTGAATCAGATCAATAAGGGAAGTGACATTATTAAATATATAAAAAGTCAAGGACTAACATAGCTAGGACATGTCAACAGAATGGAATACTCGAGAGTAACTAAGAAAATATATGAGTGGCAACCTGCTGGCAGACGAAGAAGAGGAAGACCTAGGATGATATGGTTAGATAATGTAAAAGAAGACCTGAGAGCTTTGAATATTAAAAATTGGAGAAGAAAAATTCAAAGAGAGAACAGAATGGAAGAAAATAGCCGGACAGGCAAAGACCCACCCTGGTGGTTATGATGCCAAAAGAAGAAGAAGAAGAATGTTCAAACTTAGATCATCAGTATATAGAAAGAATGGTTATTTACTTGTTTGTCATACTGAATGTTAGATGTAGATAAGTGTGTGAAAGAAGTTGACAAGTCAGTTCGTAGGGGGACTCCTTGTTGATATTCAAGCCTGATCAGATTTAGATCAATGGTATATGAAAGGAACGAATGGTTTCTTTGAAAGTTATCTGCTGAATACCTGAAATAATATTTTTCAACAAACACCTCCTAGGTATTTTCATAATAAATAAAAAAGTGTGTAAGTTGTGATTTGCATAGTACCTAAATAATATTCTCTAATCATGATAAAAGCAAATAAATAAAAAATAATTAATTGTAAAAAACACCGCCTGTTTTAAATTTTATGAAGTCGGTTAAAAATTAAAAAAAAAAGTATAAGTCTCGCAAGAGGAAACAAGATCCTGGTACAGGAAAAATTTCATTTTTTTTTTGTAAAAGTATATTGAAAGACTGATAAATTTAGCCCATACGATTTTCGACTCCGAATTTCCCTCGAATTTCGCGAAAAAAATAAGTAAATTCTTATTTTTATGAAAACCAGATACAACATCTTAAAGTACATAATTGTTGCTTTAATATCTGCCTTATAAATTGTTATCTTATTATTAACGACATCTATGCCATTTGATGCTTAAAGTTTGGATGAAAAAATGCATTCTTCAAAAATAGGTATTTTACAAAAGGCTGCATTTTACAAAATAAATTTTTGCAATTTTTTTCAGTTCATACAACTTTAAATTTATTGTTTTGAAAGTGCGATCCTGATAATATGAGGTCAATTAAGAAAAAATTATAAGAATGACAGCTGTTTAACTAAAATAAGCAACAAATTTCATATCTCACTCTCATCTTGTCAGGATCGAATTAATTGAAACAAATAAACAATTACAACAATACTGTGAATCATGTTTTTATGTCACCAGTGTCAAACCCCAGCTTTGCAACAACTTTTTGGAGCATTAATTGAATTCTGGCATGGTTAAAGCCTTTTAAAGCATGAGTTGTTTTATTGGATATATGACAGATTTGTACGCAAACACAACAACCTCTACCAAAATACGGTTTATGACTGTTCCCTAAATCCGCCGATCTAATGGAATCGATACACTATAGTCCGTATCCATGAAATGTGATAAAAACAAACTACTCAACTCACGGACCAAATATCAAATGCCTTGATCCATGTAATGGCCTGGTCATCGGGAAGGAAATATAACGTTTACATGATAAAAAAACTGAACGGACTAGGCACGAATGCAAGGGGGTTTCTAGGCATCGATAGAATTTGCTGAAATAGTATGTTACACCTATAGTGGATTTTAATATGAATTGCCTGGTTAGGGCAGTTTTTCTGTTTTAACGTGTTCAGGGAGTCAACTTAAGTTCACAGTCTTCTTTGAATATTTCGACATCTACAAGTCCTATGGAAAGCAATAAAAAGAAGGAAAACGTTCAGTTTGAGCTGTACAATAAAAGTACATAAACTATCATTCATTCCAATTGTTATTATTTAAAAAAAATGAACCTTGCAAAATTATACGTTTTTAAACAAATCAGTGTTCTTGCACTTTATTATTACAGAAAAGTTTTTCATAAAAATAAATTGCTGGAACATGTTTCAAGAAAATTTTAAATTCATGCCCTATACCTTATGTATTGACAGTACAGTTGTACAGTACAGTACAGTACAGTACAGTTGTACAGTTTGAACCAGTGAGTGTAAACGTATAGACGTATTTTCGTTGGATGGTGTTAAATTTTCAAGTATGAACAGTAAATTTAAGTGTTGCAAAACTAAACCGTTTGTACATTATGTTTGTACAAAATGCTCTGAAGTTATTCACGAATGCTGTATAAATAAATCCAACCTAGGTCGTATTCGTTTTCTTAAAGGCAATAAAATTATTTGTTGTGAAAATGAGGAAACATTACTTTATAAAACGAAAACGCCGGACGAGGAGAAAGCTGAAATTCTCGAGAAAACTGTATGTGAACTCACAGAAGAAACTGAAATGAAAGAAAATCACATTAGAAAACTGAAAAGGGACAGTGAAATATTTTTGAACGAAGTTTCTACCCGTGAAGAAGAATTAAATGATTTTATAAAAAAACAAGAAAACACAATAAATGAGCTCAATACATACATCGACAAGCTGAAAATATTTATCAGTGCTAATTCCGACAAAATTACAAAATCAGTAGGTTCTCAAACAGAAAACTATTACAGAAACGTATCTACTTCAACGGACATTCAACAAAAACCGGCTAGCATAAAACAAATTGGTAAAATAAAAAACAAAGATAAGAATGTACATAAAAACAGTAAGATGATTAACAATAAAAATTTGGTTGTACAAAAAGATACAATAAATATTGAAGAAGTTATACCAGGTGAGCCAAACAAATTTAATAAACTATTAATATTAAGCGATGATTCTGGTCGCAACATAAATGCAAAGCTCTCAAAAAATGTGAATATGAACAATTTTCGTATCGAATCAGTTATTAAACCAGGGGCAACTTTTCAACAAGTTATCGAGAATATCGATCTCTTGACCAGAAATTATACGTTAAATGACCACGTCGTTATCATAGCTGGTTCTAACAACTTTAATAAACAGAACAAATATCCACTCTTTAGAGATATATGTACCAAATTGAAAACGTGTATAAATACGAATATCTCAATTGCTACTGTTCCGTTAAGAAGAAACAATTATATGAACAATTTTATTCATAAATTTAATAGCAAGTTGTCTGAATTCATAACAAAATTGAACAAATGCACACCGAGCAGTGTCACTTTATTAAATGTAAATAAAGACTCCCACAGAAGTTTTAACAAAAATGAGCTAAGCCATGAAATTATTAATACAATTACGAGTGCTAAGTTCCTCCAAAAAAATCTAGTGTTTATTCAGATTAATGGATCTGCTGATATTAATTCTACCTGCATTAACATCAATTCCACAAGGGAATCGAACGAAATATTTGAGTTGGAATCAAATTTAGATAATGATAATGAAGCACCTGTGTACAGTAACTTCCCAAGCATAGTTATTAATGCGAAGAATTCAACGTTGTGCGATGCTGATGATTCAATAAGTGTGATAAATAATATAGAATCTTATGACAATGATCAACTTGGTAATACATCACTAAATTCTAGTACAAACAATTTTTTATACCCAAGATTGTCTCAAATGTCACAAATAATGTAAAATCAAATGTTATTAATGTTGCTCATGTAAATGTGCAAAGTCTAGTTAATAAAATAAATAATGTTGAGATTTTTGCTGTTGAAAAGAATCTAGACATTCTATGTATATCTGAACACTGGATTACTAACTCAAATATTCATCATATTGTATTACCTAATTTCAAACTTGCTTCGCATTTTTCCCGAAGTAATCACATTCATGGTGGCTCTGTAATATATGCTAGATCTAGTTCTAAGTTAGTTTTTAATGAAATGTGTATATTCAAGGAATTATCAGAAGAATGTCACATTGAAATGTGTGGTATATTGGTTATTTTGGAGCAAAATATCAAAGCTGTAATATGCTGTGTATATAGACCCCCTAATGGAGATATCAATATTTTCTTTAATAACTTGACATCAGCTTTAAATTTTGTTACCAAAAAGAAATATGACTTCACTGTATTGTGTGGGGACCTAAATATTAATCTGTTTGACAAATGCTTATCAACTAAATTATTATGTGACATGTTTGAATCATTTCAATTAGAAATTACCACAAAAGAACCAACTCGTACATTTCATAATATAAATGGTCACATGAGTTCTACAGCCTTAGATTACTTAGTAACTAATATTCCGAGCTCAAACTATAAGGTACAAGTATACGACGCATTATTAGCAGATCACGCTGCTCATTTGTTCTCATTTGGCATTAGAACTGTAGTAAACAGTAATAATTATGACAAAATTTCCAAGCTAAAAAGAATTGTTACAGAAGAAAACATTTATGAATTCAATGTGCGTCTGGCCAACCTCAACTGGGATTATATCTCAGCATTAGATCTAAACGAAGCTTTTAATACTTTCTTGAGAGATGTACAATGGTGTTTTGACGTAGCATGTCCCCTCAAATATAAAAAAAATAAAATCAATAACGACAGGGACAATGGTTGGATAAGTGATGAAATAATTCAAGAAGGGCTAGCCCTTAAAACCCTACATAATAACTTGAAAAGTGTCCACAATCAAAACAACTTTGTCATATATAGCGATGGGAAAAGACAGCACAGAATAAACATTAGAAACGCTAAAAAAAAATTTTTATAACAACCAAATAAATAACGCTGAAAACAGGTCGAAAAAAACTTGGAATATTGTAAACCAAAGACTTGGAAAAAATAAAGTTTTAAGAAAACCCATCGAACTAATTATTGATAATGAAAGAATATCTGATAATAATAGAATTGCTAACAGTTTTGCTTCTCACTTTGTTACCGCAGCCCCAATGAATGCTAAAAGACATTTTGGATATAATTTATCATTGCCTCATACAGTATCTGAAAATAACGTAAATTCAATGTTTTTCTATGATATTACAAAATTAGAACTAAGTGAAGCCATAAATAATCTCAAAAACAAAAAGTCGTCAGGCTTGGATGGCTTAACCATACAAATAATCAAAAGTATATCATCAAATATAATTGATCCTTTGTTATACCTATTTAATAAATCAATCTCAAATGGCCACTTCCCTGATGCACTAAAAATCTCGTCTGTTATTCCGGTATTTAAAAAAGGGTCCGAACTTGATCTGGAAAATTATCGTCAAATATCATTACTGAGTGTAATATCCAAAATGTTTGAACATATTATCAGTAATAGAGTAACAATATTCTTAGAAAAATATAATGTATTAACAGATTCCCAACATGGCTTCAGAAAGGAGAGATCGGTAGAGAGTGCCTCTTCTAAATTGTTTGATTTTATTTATAAAGAATTAGATAATGGCAAGTATATTGTGACAGTTCTTTTTGACCTCTCAAAAGCTTTCGACTCTGTCAATAAAGATATCTTAGCTGATAAGCTGCAGGCTATTGGTATAAGAGGTAAATTACTGGAGTGTCTCGTTTCATTCATGCAAAACAGATCTCTTCGTGTAAAATGCAATGAAGTGCAATCGGATATTTTTGATATTCTTTTGGGAGTTCCTCAAGGATCTATTTTAGGCCCACTACTGTTTTTAATTTATATTAACGATCTTCCAGATTTTATCAAAAATGGCTTTACCATCATGTATGCAGATGACACAACCATTACGGTAACTGCTGATAACCCTGAAGAACTATCTGAAAAAGTTCATAATGTATTAAATGAGATGAGTACTTGGTGCGATCGAAACAGACTAATGCTGAATGTGAATAAAACCATATTTTTAAATTTTAACCTAAGACGTACAGTTACTTTACCTGAAATAGTTTTAAGTGATTGCTCGAAATTTCTTGGCACCCTTGTAAACAGCAATTTATCTTGGGAACAGCATACTAATCATGTATGCAGAAAGCTAAATCAAGCTTACTTTGCATTACTTCAACTAAAAGGTAGGACTTACTAGTGTGTACTATGCTTTAGCCTACTCACACATGTCACTTAATATTTGTATCTGGGGTCGATCATCCTATGCCAGGAGAGTATTTATTGTACAGAAACGAATATTGAGACTAATATTCAACTTAGACTGCAGAGAAAGCTGCAAAGCTAGTTTTATAAACAAACAAATCCTGACGATGCCTTGTATCTATATTTATAAATGTTTACTTAATACAAAAAAAAATACGGATACTCTTAAGAGTCTATCTGAACATCATTTGTATAATACTCGTAACAAGAATACTTTAACAATCCCCCTACATAGGACATCGACTTTCAAAGAATCCCTTCAATATAATTCTATTACATTATACAACAAACTGCCAAGTAATATCCAAAATATGGACATCGGCAAATTTAAAATTACTATTAAAAAAATTCTTGTACAAAAAGGATATTACACTATTGAAGAGTTTTTAAACGATATTATGTAAACTACTATATAGTTCAGTCTGTTTTTTTATTACTATTATTAATGGATCATTCTTTTTAACTTTTGACAATTATATTTATTTTTCTTTTATATAATGTGTTCTCTTGTATACGTGTTGTTTTTTTATCTTGTTGTTGTTTGTTTATTCATTGTTAATATTGTACCATTTTTTTATTTATCTGTTCTTGACTTACCATATATACATAATCTGTATCATTACAAATGGTGAATAAAGATTATTATTATTATTATTATTATTATGAAAGTCATAATTTTTATAACCAATATAGTGCTACAGTGCTATTTGCTACAATCAAGTCTCAATATTGGCACTAATGAAATGGACAGCCAGCATCTATTTTATTTCGAATTCGTTTTTTCTCATCACAACTTGATGCAGTGTCTCAAAGAAATACTAAAATTAAATAACAATTATTGACATTTTAAGAGAGTTTCAATTTTGTGAGGTTGTACAATTGTACATTACTTTTTATCTGTATGTTAAACACTAAAAAAAAATCCCATTATAGCTACCTAAAACTTGTGAGTTTCTGTCTGGATATTAGTCGGAGAGCAGCCAATCTGTAAGAAGCATTTTAAAAGTAGTCTATACAACTCGCGAACACCCACCTAAAAAACAGATGATATTATGTAAAATGACCTTCTGGATGTGATTTTTGAGTTCGCCCATTAATTTGAGATTGCCAAATCGGTCAATTCGCAAATTTTTTGAAAAATTTTAAAATTATGTGTTAATTTTTGTTTTGCACATAACACATCATATTTTTTTTATTTTAATTTCGATTTTGACCAATATTTTACACATTATCCCTCCAATATTCTTGGACAGGCTGACGGCAAAGAATATAGTGTAACTAATAATATAGTGCCTAAAAAAAATATAATTACTCTCTATTGTCGCGGTTTTTTAAAATTTGCGTTGAAAAATACCCGATGGAGGTAACTTTTTTATTTTTAAAGAGAGAGTTATAGTATACACGAGAAAAATGTTCCATATACTTTAAACAAACTTTTTTATAAAGAGATTTTTTGGAAATTCGGCTCATGTAACGAGATGACGCTGTTGGAAGCGGCCGCGCAACTCGTCCGCATTAATTTAAAGCATAACTTCTGTTAACGTCGCCCATCTGTGGTGTCGTTTAAGCGATCAAGTGAGTCTACGGATTATTTAGTTTCTATTTGCAATTAAATGTTATACAATTATGTAGATAATCTCGAAACATACACATTAAAAAATATATTTTCATTAATTATAACAGCAAGTGGGTACTAAAGATTACATTTTCCTTCGCATAAACAACTTATGTTACATTGCGCGTTTGCTTTGCTACACTTGCAGCTTGTAGTACAGTTATATAATTTACATTTACAAAATGGAGTTAACTTAATAAAATTGGGTTTTGGGCTTTTTGAAATCATCTTTGGAAATAAGATTTCCTCCTTTAGGTACCATCCAAAATCTAAAACATTTGGAATTCTGGGCTTAATTTTGTAGGCTGTCTTGTAAATAGCACATTGCAGAAATGCCCTTTTTACTTGTATTCTCTGTACTAGGATTTACAATATCTGATTTTCTTTTATAAGCAGTTCGGGTATACGATCTTCTACATTGTGCATGGTAAACTGGATTTAGTGATAAAAATAAATTTTTCTGTTCTAAATATTGTTTTAGAGCCACAGAAATGTCATCGGATTTTGCATTTGATCGGTACATTTCTAAAGCCGTAAATATCGCTCGCAGACAAAAAATTTTCATACCATTGTGTTAGTGAACGAATTCTGAACAACTTTCAGAATGTCCGTCTGTCTGTCCGTCCGTCACGTTTCTTGTGAGCACGATAACTGAAGAAAGAAAATTCCGATTATACTGAAATTTGGACAGTAAATTAGTGTTAGCTAGAAGAAGAACCCTATTTGAACAAAATCGATCGATAAATAAAAATGTTATTAGTTAATGATTTAAATTTGATAAATTAACTCCTATATAAAAAAGTCTATTTGACAGTCACATTTTGTCACTTTGACAGCGATAAAAAAGGTGCATCGTTTCTTATCACGATAAAAATGCCTGTTCCTCAAAAGCAGAGTATATCTAGTAGTCGCACGTCATTTTAAAATCTGTACTGTCGGCTATAATTTTTAAGTCTTGTAGAAATTATACTGTACGATATGAGTCGTTTTGAGAAAATTATAATTATTTTTAATTGTTATTCGTTCACATATTCTGTCGTTAATTTATCTTGCCAAAAATCACTCGAGCTTTTCTTTTATGGATAAATTTCTTTTTTACTCAATATTTTGTCATTCAGTGATTTTGCTCGAAAAACTGACATTTGCGCGATTTTTTCATGTCAGTTTTTCTCATAAAATCACTGATTGGCAAAATTATTTCGTTAGAAAGAGAAATTTATCCGATAAAAAAAAGCTCTTGTGATTTTACTGTTGAAAAATTTTTTTTTTAATTTTTATGTTTTTGTAATTGAATAGAAATCTGGTGAAATATTTCATTTTACTATTTCTAATTATTTATATATTTTACAAATATACATTTCATAATGTAATATACAACCGTGAAAATATGATTTTATAGCTCGTGTCTTATAATGTAAAAATTTACATTCTTCTACGTGTAAGGTGGTGATGTAGTTCTTTTGACTCGTAATCGAAACCCAAATGGGGTTTGGTATAGCTTTTTTACCAAGTCTTTTACCAACTGAGATCGTACTATAAAATTAAAAATGTCTAAAAGTAACATTATGTACAAAAAACTGCGAAAAGTATCCTATTGAATGTATAACAATTATATAAAAATCCAGTTAACAGGCGAAGAGTACGTTTTTAGCTTGTTTCCTTTGATTTCCTATCCGAGTAATTATAATTTATTATTCCAAACTATGTGTTTATAACGCACTAAATATAAGGACTGAGACAAAAAGCACTTTCAACTTAACATAAATGGATACTGGAAAATAATAATCACCCGGCACGTGTCTGCGTTTAGCTCTAGATGCGATTGCGGCCGATTCATAGTAGCGCGCATTCGTTCGGACGCTGAAACAATCAATGAATATTTCGATAAGGGAGCAGAATTTCAAAAAAAACTTCTTATAAAAGATTTTATTCAGTTCATTCGGAACATTTTCTTCGGTTATAGTAGGCACCTAACTTTAAAAATAAAAAAGATACCTCGATCGGACATTTTACTCTGCGAATTTTAAAGATTTTGCGTCAAAGAAAAGTTGTTATTTTTTTTTGCCAACTAATTATTTTTTAGGTAAAGTTTTTTACTTTCAACATATCAAAGAATAGTTAGAGAATATTATGTAAAAAAATTAAAAAATTCTGAAGTAAAATAAAAAATATATGACGTGTTATATGAAAAACAAAAAATAACACATAATTTTTATTTTTTTTTAGAAAATTGCCAATTTGGTCATTTTGGCAATCTCAAATCAATGGGCGAATTCAAAAATCAAGTTTAGCGTGTTATTTTACATCAGATTACCTATTTTTTAGGTGGGTGTTCGCGAGTTGTATAGAGGGTGTCGAATTCAGAGGGTCTGGTCTTCCACTATATGTTTATTTGTCTTTGGCTATTGGATATTCTACTGTTTACTCAACATGTTGACGCCTTTCCGTGGCCATAAACCGATGACTATTTGCTAATTATGCAAATACTAAGTAACATTTATAGCATTACAGAATTTAATGATCTTTTGTGAAAGGGAAAATCTGATAACGGCAACGATGTTACTGTTGCCACAAAAGAATGAATGAAAAACAAACGTTATTTTATCCATATCATTTATCTCATCTAAAATGTTGAAATCAGTATGAAATTCCGTAGTTTTTTGTAACATATGCGGGAAAATTACGTAACATACATTTTTTAGTACCGTCAAAATTAGAAAAACGTTGAAATTCAATCCAAACCTCGTTAAAAGATCATGTAAACGTTTTGAAACCATAAATTATTTCAAATTTTTCCAAAAACTTCCTGCATTTTTTTGTTTTCGATTATTAATGAAGTCAGACTTGGAGAGTGCGCGAAAAACCGGTCATTTTTACTTCTATGAAAATTATAGTGCAGAAAAAAAAGTTACTTTACTAATTTGCCTACTAGAATTAAAAACGTGTGCAGCAATATCAACATTTTAGTGTTGTCGATAAAAAAAACATACGCAGAATAAAAAGAAAGGTCATTTAACACGATGCGGTCTATTTACTACAAAAATCCCAAAGCTATTGTTTAAAATTAGTCTGTCGTACAGACAATACCCGATACAATGGCTATTGAATGCAAGGCCTTTATTTGTTGTAGAAAACCTGCCTGTAACGTTATTGGGATAAATAATAGCTATTCGTGTGAAAGATGTTTATTCTGTTAAGCCATGCAAATTGCATACTGCTTTACTTCCGTGAACATTGTGCCTTTCCTGTTAAATACTGCAATTAATAATTATTTAACGCGCCAACCAAATTACATACACTTCACTTTTCTAATTAAGATTTCACTGCTTTAAGAGGAAATTTTATTTATGTGTTTCTAAACACAGCAAAATTTCTGGACACCCATTATTCAATGAGTAGATTATTTCTAATTAACAAAAATGCACGTATAACCACTAATGACCATTGTAAACTATTATTTAAAAAATTTAAAATCTATTCACTCTGTGTGTTAAATAATTCATAGCTGTTCTTTTTGCTGCCGTTACTCCTACCTCTTAACTCTATCTCGCATTATCGGATGATGTTTAGATAGATGATATTTATTGGTGTTAAGACATTTACAAGAAATGTATCCACAAGTCAAAATTAAATATAAAAGCTAGATATAAGTAAATTATATAAAAATCACATATATGAATAAAGATAATATATAAATATAAAATAAAAGCATAAAATATTCAATACAATGCGATGCCACAATAAAAAAAAATAAAAACATTTAGAAAACAAATAATATAAAGGCACAAAAAGATTTCAGATACGTATGTTTTCACGTGAATAAGACATGTATTCCTCGACGCTATAGAAAACTTCTCCTCAGAAATGCTCTTAGTTTTCTTTTGAATAAATTAAGAGTATTTATTCTTATTGATTTTAACTCATCTGGAAGTATGTTGAAATAATTCCACAATAACTCGGTGACCTTTCATAGAATGAATGGTAATGTTTTTCCGTGTAGAGCTTATATTTACCTCAAGTGTTATACTCGTGAATATCCTCACATTTAGTTAGTCCATTTATTTCTTATAGATATGAATTAATATTTTATACAGATAAATGCCGATTAGCGTAAGAATATTTTTGGAGCAAAAAATTTGCCTACACGAGTCGAAATATTTCAAGTTAAAAATTATTTGAGTTACTCGCTTTTGAATTAAAAATAGTATATTTGCTAAAGGTGATGAGCCCCATACTATAATATTGTAGGTTAAGTGCGAATAGCTAAGTAGCTAAGCTTGGCTTAATATCAGCATAAACTAAACATCATGTCTTTATCTTTTTTGGAAATTTTGAGTTTGCTAACGCTGTCATTAATTCAAAATTCATTTTTGACTTAGGATTTGTATTCAGCGACCTCAAAAACTTAAGAATGTGCATTTAATATCAATTTTTTACATTTTAGTAAAATTTGACAGTTTTTTGGCAGCTGTCATTAAGTCATAATTCATTTCTGATTTCGGATTTATATTTAGCGACCTAAAGTACTTATGAATATACAATTAATATCAACTTTTTACATTTTGGTGAAATTTGACAGCTTGTTCGCCATTAAATCGAAATTTATTCTTGACTTCAGATTCATGATCAACGACACAAAAAATCCATACAAAAATCATAAAAAATAATTTAAAAAATTTTTTCAAAAAAAATCCTCTATAAGAGGGTTATATGGGGGTGGAGAGAAAAATTGACACGGTAGAAAAATTTTTTTTTGCCAAATTTGGTTTCAGCGCATCAAAATACATAGGAAATGATATGTTTGATTGTAAAGACAGGACATTTTTTTTGTCGGTCAGTGTAATTAACGATCATCAGCGTACATGAAGATATTGCACTCACTTAGATGGTCAGATAAGTCGTTGACATATAAAAAAAAAATGAGTGGATCCAGGACGCTACCTTGTGGGGTGCCAAGTATCATAGCTCTCTGAAAAAACATCGGCATATTTAACAATAAATTTTCTATTTACGAGATAGGATATAATAAGAGATTTAGCATTTCCTCGAATACTAAGTTTACTTAATTTCATCATAACAAATCTACTATCTATGGTATCGAAAGCTCTAGACAGATCAAAGAATAACCCAACTACGTTTTCGGCATCGTCGAATTTACCTAATATGTGCTGAATAAATTCGATAGTAGCAATTCCGGTTGATAGGTTTTTTCTGAAGTCAAACTGACATTTAGTAAACAAATTGTGTTGTTTTAAGTAAAAATTTAAGTTTTTGGAGATTTCAATTTCAATGATTTTAGAGAAGATACTTAACATTGCAATTGGCCTATGGTTATCTATATCCTGCACGTCACCTTTTTTAGGAATGGGAACTATAATGACAAGTTTTAAAACATCGGGAAACTTACTAAAGCAAAATTTATTATTTCAACTAAAGGCGTTAAAATAAGATCAAAGCATTTATGGGAACTTCATCAAACCCAGTAGACTTTTTATTAGGTAAGTTCATAATAATTCTATCGATGTCTCGTTCATTTATCGGTGCAAAAACATTGAGTTGTTTATATTTGCTTTACTGACTACAGTTTTCGGAGAAGACATTTTTGAACTGTCCTGGAGAAGTGGTCACCAAAGGCTGTGGCAATTTCGTTGGTATTTGTTAATGTGCTGTTTTCTGTTTTTATTGTGGTTTGAGGAATTGAAGTTTTGCTAGATTTGAAATTAACCAAATTCCACACTGTTTAGCTTTATTCTTTGACGACTGAATTGTATTAAAATTGTGAATTTTTTTCCCGTCTTTACAAGATGGTTGGTTTCACTATTCAGTTTTTTATGTGTTACATAGATCCTCATCATTTACAGATTTGCGTAATTGATTCAGTTGTTTTAACCGTTGGAGTTTATTAAGTTGCGGTTCGCTTATTAGGTTTTTTTAGTTTTTCGGTTTTCATCGTTTTAGGAAATGCAGCGTAAAAACAGGATTCAAAATGAGACCAAAAATTTGTGAACATATCGTTAACATCGCCATAATGCATGTGAAAAGTGAACTTGCTAAGAATTTTCCGAATTCGGCTATCACTATCACAGCATTACAGAATCCACCCCCACCCCCTGTTTTTGAAATTGTGGGAGTTGAAAGCCCCAAAGGTAACTCCACAAATAGAATAAGCATACCTTAAAACTTTTCTGACAGACTTTTTTAATCATTTTTATCAACTTTCATTATAGTTATAAGCCTACCTCATTTCTTCATCTTCTAACCCCTGTAGATCGAAATGAAACCATGTGTCCATGAGAAATTTTGATCAGCACAACTCGAACTGCGTATCCTACATAGGCTCGTATATTAGAAAACTGAATAGTAAACATATGTGCAATGTAGATAAATAAAAGGTCCCAGAATAGACCCTTGTGGGACACCAGAACATATATGTTTCTGGTCTGAGAATGTGATTAGTATTTTCACTATTTGTGAGCGCTGAGCGCTGCGTCAAGTAATAGTGAAACAAAGATAGGAAGTTTCATTTTTTATACATTAAACAATGTTCAACGTTTTTATTCTTTTATCACTTAACCCCTTGCAATATCAAGAGAATAAAATGTATTGTATTCCTCTCGAAGTGAGCTTTCAAACGATATGTCGCTTAATATGCCTTCATATTTGGAAAACCCTCCACTGAAATGTAACCAATGAAAAAATAAAAATGGCGTATTTATTAAGAAAAATTAATTTCAGTTAAACGTTCCACCCTGTAGGTATATATTGGTTGAGTCACAACTGTTTATTTGAAGTTGAAACCGGACAATAAAAATGCTTGGATTGCAAGGCACAATATTTTCGGACAAGAACCCGAGAGGCTTGTAGACGGTGCAGCAAGATAGTAACCTAATACTAATGAAGTTTGGCGATTACTATTCCGAAGGTGTGCATTACATCTCACGTACGTATTATATGATGTATACAAGTATACGTCTTGCCTCGTATTCCACCCAACCACCTACCGTACACTCAAGACGACTCACGGTTAATTAAAAAAATATGGCTTCGAAGCGGGGTGTGGTGGACGAGGAGGAGGCTAGAGCCGTGTTAAGTGCTCAGAAATCTGACCAGACGGATTCTCGGGAATTTAATTTAAATGATAGTCTGAGTAATTAGTAGTTGCTAAGAGTAGATATGATGTGCCGGACGAAGACACCTCTTTTACTGCGAACTATTATCACAGCTATGCACAGTTGAAGATTTAATAGGATACTTTTCGCAGTCTGTTGAAAATAAGTTAATTTCTATATATAATTGCTAAATTTTTAAATTTAGTCATCTCTCGATATGTCAACGCAGTGAGCTAAACGTGCGCTAGTATTATTGTGCAGTATTTTGGTAAATTGTATTAAAGGTTGAAATAGACGGACGATCAGACATACAGACATCTTGAAAGTTGCTCAAAATCGATAACTAACACAATTATATTTTTTTGCCGATATTTACTATTCTAGAAAAATGTCTGACGAACAAATAAAAAATATCTCTATTTAACCTGGCGGGGTGTTAGCTCACCAAGCTGTTATAATAAATGTCAATCAGGACCAGTAAATTGTCTTACATAACACATACATAACTGATTAATCATGATGATCATAATAGCCATAGTCAGAATACAAAGAAAATTAAAGTTACTCAACTCCTAATATTACCTAACTGTTAAAAAGAATACTTAAAAAATATCTAACAGGATTAGGATAAAAAAAGAAAAGAAAGCATTAAAAAGGAAACAATTACAAGTACATACGTAAATATGATGAAGTCGGTTGATAATGAGAAACTTAAAATGAGTTCTAAAGATAATACATATGTATTTTTTTCTTAAACAAGATTGGGCAACTTTTTTATATAAATCTGCTGCTAACTGTGAAAAAGAGGATTTAAAAAGGGTAGTTACTTGCCCAGGAATATGCAAGATATTTGCTACGAATTTAAAATAAGCACTGATATTGACAGAACGCAGGGTGTACCTCAAGGATCTGTTTTAGGTCTTCTGCTATTTAATATATAAAATGATTTGATAAATTTTCTATATAAGTTATATCAACGGTTTCAATGCAATTAAATTACAAACTCTTGTCTAACTAACTATATCGATATATTAAAAAGATCTACATTAATTGACGATTTGCACGAAAGAAAGTTTGGTAAAAAGTGTCGAGATTGGTATCACTGTAGTTCACTGCACATGTTGACCAACTTGTCTAATTTCCAAACTTTGCAACAATTAAATACCTATAATATGATAATCATGACATTGTTTTCATTATCTTTAATGTTAAACCTACTTCAATTGAATATAAATTATCTTTATTAGGTTGTTTCGTAGTCTAAAATATTTAAAAAATGTCGAATTATGCAATTTGTCAAACACTGTTTCCAACTCTCAGTTTAGAACAGTTGGCAGCAGTGATTGACAAATTGCATAATTCGACATTTTTTAAATATTGTAGACTACTAAACAACCTAATAAAGATGATTTATATTCAATGGAAGTAGGTTTAACATTAAAGATAATGAAAACAATGTTATGATTATTATATTATAGGTATTTAATTGTTGCAAAGTTTGGAAATTAGACGAGTTGGTCAACATGTTTATACTGTGCGCCATGACACTTTTTACCAAACTTTCTTTCGTGCAAATCGTCAATTGACTTCCACATCCAGTGGAAGTATGGTAACGACAAAAAAATTTAAAAAAGTTTTTATTGTTCAGATAGGCTTAGAATGTCATGAAACGTTGGGAATTTTAAGTTTGAGCAAAAAAAATTCTGTCTGTCGGTTTGTCGATCTGTCTGTAACTTTTTTTGTGCGCACGATTACTCTGGAACCGTTTAAGATATTGACTTCAAATTTGGCACACGTATGTATTTTAACGAGATCTGGAACTAGATTATATTTTCATCTTATTCCGTTGAAGGGTTGGGGGGTAAATTGGGGTAAATAGGTAAATCGAGCAAGTAAAGTCCATACAATTGGTATTTAGTATATACCGGGTGTAAACGAATAGTGGGCCACCTCTGTAACTTCCTTGTTTTTAAAGATATCGGGATGAAATTTTGTGTGGTGAAATTAGGTAAGATTTTCAACTTCTTGATGCCTATCCGCCATATTTGTCACTTCCGGTTTCACCGGAAATGGCCCCAATAGTCTTTTCTAAATGGACCACCCTGTATGTTTTTACATTTTTGAAATAAAGAATAATATTTAAAACAAATGAGTCATTTTGAAAAATGTGATTTTAATTAGTTTACAGCACCCTGTATGATGTATTATTGGACATATTGATGTTTTCGTATTTTTTATATGAATTACATTGGAACAAAAATAATTTTAACATATTCGCAGCCATCTAGATTGACAACTAAAATTCGAATTATTTTTCGTGCAACACTGTATAAATTGTTCAAAATAGTATAAATGTATCCAAAATGTGATCTTTATTTCAAAAATGCAAAAACATACAGGGTGGTCCATTTAGAAAAGATTATTGGGGCCATTTTCGGTGAAACCGAAAGTGATAAATATGGCGGATAGTTCTGAAAAAGTTGAAAATCTTACCTAATTTCACCATACAAAATTTCATCCCGATACCTTTAAAAACAAGGAAGTTACAGGGGGTGGCCCACTATTCGTTTACACCCGGTATAATAGAAGTTAAGATCTCCAAAAATGGCATTAGCCACCCCCATCCACCCCCACCCATTATTGAAGGGGTGAAAAAAAAATGTGATTTAGTGTGTGTACAAGAACCAAAGGCCTCAAAAAAATTTTTTTACTTCATCCACGTCCACTACCACCCCCTACCCCCACCCCCACTCCCACTACCGATGTGGCATATTGTTTTATGGGTTTTTGGGGTAGACGATTTCAAATATTATATTATTAAGTTCCATAAACAAATTTTTCTCATTGTGAGATTTGGATGGAAAACCTTGATGTGGAAGTAGTGATTCCTTGGGAAGCGGTTTTTTATGACGGATTCTTCAACGGATATAGGACGATACGAAAAATATATTCGTGTATTATCCACGTAGGAATATACTGTACAGTGTTTTACAAAAAATATCTGATAGGTTTAGGGAAAACAGTGTTGGTCCAGTTTTGAGCCCCGAGGCACTCCCGAACTACTAAACTATCCAACATTTGCAAGTTACTTACTTTAACTTTGTGCATTTTGTGTGACAAGTAGCTACGAAACCATGCTATAGTATTTGATGTCAAGCCTAGATAATGCAGTTTCCTAAAAGCATTTCATGCTTGAAACAATCAAACGTCATTATTATACCCAACAGAGCTGTAACAGTATTATGACCATGATGAAAACCAGATTTAATGTGGGGAAACAGATCATTAACTTGTTTTAACTCATCAAAAATTATCCTGTAATATTTCCGAAAAATCTGACAGAATACTGATAGATCTGAAATCATTTAAAGTTTCGAATTCATTGTCTTCAGTAAAGATACCGAGCGTGTAATTTCCCATTAGGCATGTACATTCACGTAGCGCGAGAGATTTGACAACACCGTCAGCCGTAAATTCGTCCGTCGATGGAGCATTCCAGCTCTGTTATTTCATTTCAGCCAGCTGGCACGCGCGATGTTGTAATTCTTCTCCCCATGCCTAGCCCGCGACTACACACACGGTATAATACGCACCGTTTTCCTTTGAGGGGGAACTATTTTAGATTGAGGCGAGAAATTATATGTGTAACTGCAATGTACTCTTTGTTTCTGCATTTAGGCTTATTCCTATCCATTATCATTAATCATCAGTTTCATATTTTGTATAAGAAGTGCTTAATTTACCTTAAATATGTGCCCATTTATCACATTTACTAACTATTTTCTCTTTTTTCAGGTAAGTCCCTTTTCTCTATATAACCGGCCAAGCGGTAAGTTATATAAGATATAAATTCTACTCCATCAGTTTAGAAATAAATCATTTGTACGTCACAAACAAACCAACAGACAAAAACAAAATAAACCTTGACACAGAATCGATCGCCTCAGCGCTAATACAAGTTTTCTTTCATTCAAAATCTAAAATGACTTATTTATTTACGTAATACTGATGTTACGAAACGCGTTTTAAAGTTTAAAGACAATTCTGTCCAGCAGGCTGCCTTTGAATTAATCAATTTAATCCCCGCAAGTCGTAAAACGGCTGCAGTAAAAACATCTTTTAATAAAAACCTGATTTAAGATAGAGCTAAGCCAAGGTCCGATAAAAATAATAAATGCTCTTAGTCTAATTAAATCATGACAACATCTGGACAATTTAAGTATCCAATAGACTGTAAGGAAAGAAGCTGTACGTCCGATATTAAAACAGGCCGGTATAAATTTTAAGATAATTTAAGTTGTTAAAACCGGCTCGTAGCACTGCAGTAGATCAGTTTTAATCCATAATCGTGTGCCAGAGAGATCGAGAAGTTGTTTTAGGAATTTCTGAAAAAAATATCTTACAAGCAAGGGAATTTATAGATATATGCGATTAAAATTCTACAAATTCTTTTTTAAGTAGTGATCGAGACTCCATCTTTAAAAAATGGCGGCCAAAATGAGTTTTTGTAATTAAATAAATTTAAAATATCAAAGACATATTAAAAATATGCACATGATACAGGGCTATTTGTGCCGGATCTGATTGCACAAACCGTTAGATATTTTTGGAACAAGAGCAGGAACAAGAAGAGCAGGCCGAACCATTAATTGAAGAAATCGATAGTTAAAAATGAATTTATATCGTTCAATATAACTTGAATATTGATCACGTTTATTAAAAATCTTCTATTTTGCGCAAATCATTTTTAGTTTTTTTATCCGGATATATTATTTTTTTTGAGACCTCAGCAATGTCGTATTGAATATGTTAATCCGAGCGAAATCTGTTTGAATTTTTTTTTAATGAAATATTTACCAAAAAGTCGACCATATTGGATCAGCAATTTTGTATTATTACTTTGTGACATCATAATCTATTTCAGCGACCTAAAAAACCCCCACAGTATCAGTCCAAGTGATATTTGTTTGAAATTTATTAAGCTACATAATTTTTAATGAAATTTTATCGAAAGGTCGGCCATATTGGATCAGCCATTTTGAATTACCTTTTTTTGATAATAATCTGTTTCAGCGACCTCGAAAACCATCTCTATGTCAATTTGAATTAAATT
Source organism: Rutpela maculata (assembly GCA_936432065.2). NCBI lineage: Eukaryota > Metazoa > Arthropoda > Insecta > Coleoptera > Cerambycidae > Rutpela > Rutpela maculata. The sequence continues at coordinate 138,785,258 of OW386293.2, read as the reverse complement.
GCTTTAAAATTTCTCAACTTATAATAATTCTGTTAAAAAAAAAGTTTTTGTTTAAATAATTAATAATCCTCATGATTATAAGTTTATAACTTTTTATTTTATAACTGCTTTATAAGATAGTAGGAAACAATTATAAAACAATTTTAACATATATTTATAATGGTGCTGAAAATACTGCCGAACGTTACTAAAAAAGCGCTATAAAATTATTTAGTTTTATAAGCTGAAATGTTTTATAGCTTAGCCACGGAAACGTTTCTAAAATAATTTCTTAACTGCTTTGTAATATATTTTATAATTTTTCTCTAAAGACGTTTTGATGATAAATTTATAAAATAGTTGCAGGAATCTAGATAGTGTTTTCTGCCATTCTAATATAATCAATTATCATTTTAGAAGCATTTGTAAAATTACAATAAAACAAAATGATCGTATGGCGTTTAAATTATAAAACAAATTTGCTGGTTGGGAGATTAATAAATTTCCAACTAATAAACCGGCGTTCATAATATTAACGAAATATTTTTTTCAGTGTAATCTGTTTATCAAAAATAATTGCATTGTACGGAAATACAAGATTGCTTTTAAATGAGAAACCTGTGTTCTGAACACTTTTCTCTTTTTTAAACTTCTGTAGGTTAAAATCTAAACTTAGATCTGCGCCTCGATACACTTCCTATTTTTGTAATAAGGTTAGTATTTCCTGTGTTGGATTTCATCCGAAGCTCACATGGTGCAGATACCGCTATTAATTGCAACCAACTCGAGTGTGAATCATGCCGATGATGAATAACACCTCAAAACCACAAAAAAATGCCAACCAGAAGAGAAGCTTCAGTTTCAACGATGTCTATGTGCTGTCTCGGCAAGTACGTACTCTCACCGCAACTTCCGGTATTCGGTTCCATTGTGCGAGGTAAAAATAGCTCACTAACTGAAGTATTCACCCCCAGAGGACCGCGAGGATCTTTTTCAGTTAAGTCCGTTCCACAGAGGGGATCAACGGATGTAGTATTTTTACATTTTTATACGGGGTGTCCAAAGGGTACCGATGCATTTTGGTGAAACCGCTACTTTTTATTCATCGTTAACTAGTTGAAGGATGCAAATATTAAAAGAGAGAATAGCTTTCGTCGGGGCACGTTTAAAAGAATTATCAAATGAAGCTATTGGAGTCGAGTTTATGTGTAAATTTATGAAACCTCTTCAGCAAGACCGCATATTCGGCTTCTTGTGAACAAATTCCAACGAATAGGAAGCGTAGCAGATGAACCTTCAGCAACTTCAGCAACATCTGAAGATACCGTGCAAAGTGCCGCGCCGCGCCGTCCCGTTGTCATTCAAAAGTTGCATTTGGCTGTTCATCTGTCCATATTGAGGTTTCATGTCTGTTTTTGTGACCACAGACATGTTAATGTAGCCTCTTCATTGAATAATAATATTTTTCCAAAATTTTTGGCCTTGGATGCGTTCCATCAGTCAATTATTATTTATACAAGGTTACTACAAAAGAAACAGACACTTTTAATGTTCTCAAAATTATCGATGTTATCACGAATTCTTTACACTGTTTTGTAAAGTAATTCTTAAAGTTTACTTTGGTAACTCACACATGCTCAATAAGTGCTCCTTGTATCACACGACACACATCAAGGCGATTGTAGATTGTTTAAGGGGTCGCTTGGCCCTGAGTTGGCCTTTCTTCACTTCGACCTAAAAGGTATTTTGTGAGCTATCATACGACTAGTTGTAGGATGACTCACTGTTTACAAAGCTTTTGATTGTCTTGGGAGCTAATTTCCCTATGTCTTCAGGCGTTAATTCCGCCTGCACTAGGTACTTTAGCTTAATGCGGATTAGTACCTTGCATTCACAAAGTATAGTTCCGTAGTCTCAGTTGCAGCTTCACAGCATTTGCAGAAGGACTGTGATCAGCCTTAGGTCGGACTTTCAAGTCAAAGTCATGCTTGATTGGTATTGAGTCAGTGGGTTTGGTCATTGATTCGAATTGGATTAGCTCCGGAACCCTCAAGTGACCAACCAGGTCACCTGGTCTGATGATGCAGCCTTAGGGCACTAAGTGCTGCCTCCTTCCTTACATGCAAATGCAGAGAAAGTTAGTCCAGCATGGCCTCCATAGCTGGTGTGGGACTTTGTTTAGTGATCTGCGCATATACCAAGCAGTCTTAACCAGCGAGTATAGTCACAGGAGGGAGCTGATGACACGTAACAATAATTAAAAGTCACCTAATAAATACTCAAAAAAACTACTTAAATGTAGAACAATAACAACTCTAAGCTTCATACAATACACCACATTCCAAAATAATTAATATCACTGGTGTAGCTGATGACGACTTCCATCTCTGAGATTTCAGTACTAAACACTCCCTCCTGCGACATTATACTCGCTGGTCTTAACTTCCATGTCAACCGCTAGGTTGCTCTGTTTATTTCTTCTGCGCAGAATCCTGGAAGGTATACGTCACATGACAAAAAATGAAACTGGTTACATAGGGAATACTATTAAGTGAAACATCTGGTTTGTTTGATCTGTGGTATGGGTCTGACGACCGAAAAGTAGGACCGATGTATCATTTTTGGCTTCAGACCTTAAGGGCCAGTTGTACGAACTAGGTTGAGCCAAGTTCAGCTTAAACCAGGATCAAAAGCCAAGGTTACGATTGTTATAATAATGGATTTTGATCTTGGTTCAAGCTGAACTTGGCTCAACTTAGTTCGTACAACTGGCCCTCAGTCTTATCAAACAGCCTACGGCACGTCCAAATACCCGCAGTTGCTTTGGGAAGTGTCCTTTCTAGGTGTGAGTTCCAGGTAAGTTTTAGGTCCAGGATTATTCCTAGATACTTGACTTCACTGGAAAAATTCAGTACTGTTCCATTTAACATAGGAGCTCTCAAATTTAGTTTTCTCCTTTTAGTGAATGTAACAATAACTGTTTTGCTCGGATTGACACTAAGGCCCTCTGACGAGCACCATTTAGATATTACATTTAAGGCAATTTGCATGTGGTTTGAGATCATAACCTCATGCCTGCCTCTAACAGTAACGACCAGGTCATCAGTATAGCCCTGGACGTTGGAGCCATAATTACTCAGCTTATGAAGGAGATGGTCGACCACCATTGACCACAGCAAGGGCGATAAGACTCCACCTTATGGACAGCCCCTAACTGCAGTCACGGTGGCCGACTCGTTCCCTATATTTGTGGTAACTATTCTGCTTCTTAGCATGGATTGTATCCATTTGATTGTTGGGGACTGTCCCCTTTTTTCCGCGGCTCTTTGTATGAATTCATGGGAGGTGTTGCCAAGAACACCCTCAATATCTATTAAAGCACACAGAGCCAGTTCCTTTGCTATAAATCTCTTTCCGATGCCTTTGACCAGGCCATGTAGAGCATTTATTGTTTATTTGCCAGGTTGACAGGCAAATTGTTTCGAGTGAAGCGGTTTCTCTGTAATGACTTCGCTTCTAATCTGTTGATCTACTATTTTCTTCATTGTTTGAAGGCGAAAAGAGGTTAAGCTAATGGGGCGATAAGATTTAGGCTCATCTGGTGGACGTCTGCCTATTTTTGGGATCAAGGCGATAGTTTAGTTCGTTCCAAATTCGCTATAATATATCACATTGACATTTTTACAGCTCTCGTGATGCTTTGTGCCAACTGATCTAAATCATCATAAAATATTAAGTGTCTACTTCTTTTGTAATAACCCTGTATAATACTTATTCTTACGAATCCAGAAGTTCTAAGTTGAATGATTGATAATTTTCTCATGCTCACAGTTGTTTATGGTGAACGAAACGAAACGATACGTTAAAATCTGGGTAACTTAAAGTTAAATTCATCTAAATTACAATAAATGTTTAATATATAATCACCATTCCTTTCCTGTATGTATGTCTTACTGTCGAAGCAAATGGGACCAATATTATCATAATAAAATTAATATATTAATTTATCAAACCCGTTTTGACGACCATAAACCTTATATGTGCATAGCTGGGTCGGGTGCTGAGTTTTCAGATGTATAGAAACATGTAGCTACCTTATTAAAAGGTGTGAAGAAATGCAGCTGCAATCGCTTCCTTACTGCATTTTTTGTCCCCGATGTAGATGCGTTTGTTCTTGGGTTGTCGGAGCCAGAAGAAAAATTATAACCTGTCAGATATGCTTTGGTAATGATACATTTGTTTAAAGTAACAATGACAGGTGTACGCGACGAATTCACTGTATAAGAACAGGAAAATTGTTGTTCTAACAGGGGAGGCGCAGAAAATTGTCGTCGTAAACATTAGTCTTTAAAATGTTAGCATTGGAGGTCAAGACAATTTGAAAGAAGAATTGGCTTAACGTAAATTTGAATATCTATACAGTTTTTAAATATCGATATCGAACCATTTCGTATCATTAGAAAATTATATCGCTAAGCCCCTTTTTACTTCAATATCGATATTAGGTTGGGTTAGGTTAGGATGTTTTTACCTAATTATTTGATAATTTCTAGCGACTTTTTTGAAGGCAATTTTTATTAATTCATTCATTTCTTTTTTATTTTTCTTATTTATTTTTCAAAAATTTTAATTGATGAACTTTAAATACTTTTTATTTTTCTTGGTTAGCTTCAAGATACTGTAAACTATCATCTGCGTGAGTTATTACCTACATTACCACTCGTTGAATAATATACTATATTCTTGACTGCTTGTCTATTTTCTTGAATAATGTTGGATAAATGTGTTGTTTCATAATTAGAATAATTAAAGTGGCATATTATTTACTACTACTATTTATTGTGCTTAATTTAATGAATTAAAATGTGATATTTAATAAAAATGAATGTTTCTACAACATTTAAATCCACAGTACAGCCTTCCTGCAAAATGAAAAAATGCTGACAAATGGAGTTCTTGAATTCTGTGGTATTAAAAAGTAAAATATCTGCCTGTAAAATTTCAACTTCCTAGGTCTTATGGTTTTAGATGTATTTTTGGGCAGATATCGGACACGCGGCTGCCGCGGGATCGATTTGGAAGTGACTAGCGAGTGACGTTAAGCGCACAGCAGGTCAAAAGCTGCCTAACACGCAAAATTTAAACGTTATACAACTATTTTGTTTTATTGCAATTTTATAAATGTAATAAAATAGCAATAAAACAAAATTGTTGTAGAAGACAAATTTGCTTATTAGATGGTACCCGTCCCGAGCGCATCTCTTATTTCATGGTATCATGAGTTAGTTTATACTGTTTTTAATAAACAGCGAATTTATATTATCGCCTTATTTATATTTATTGCACTAATGCAATGTCAATCGACATGGCGATTATTTATATGCCCGACTAAGACTAAGACTAGAAATGTTAAAGTTGGGTTCTGTGATTGTAATTATAAATAATTCAATTCAATTTGCAATTTAAAAAGAATGTATTACGAGACCAAAATTGAAATTGTTGTTTTAGTACCCAAGAGTTAGTGAATTTTATTTTTGATGTTTCTCTCGCGCAAATTTTCGATTTTTTACAAGCTATCGGAGTTTTCTTTATACCAATGGTGGCTTAGAAAAATAATTTTCAAATCACTAGAGACGTAGTTGAATTTAATTTCTTTATTATTGGGTGTTTTTTTTTGTGCAAAATAAAATTTCAGGTATTTCGTCGATATGTTTCAAACGATCAGATCGTTTTAAGTCATAATTTACTAATTTTAAACATCTGGCTAACAATAAAAATATTAATTAAGTTTCACTCAATCGATTATATGGAAATGTAAGTTTATTCAAAGTGTGTATCTGCATCTGTCCCAATCGAATTTTTAAAATCAGTTGCATAACACTGCACTATATTACAAAAGATAAACATTGGGAAACGTGATGAAGGAATAAAACAAACGTGTCGATTTGCATAACAGGTCTCGGTCTAAACAAACTTCCCTTTTCTATCATTCATTATAGACATAATAATGGGTCGCTACACCCCTTTATGGTCAGTTCGCTAAATACGGGGGATTTTTAACGACCGCGTGTATAGTAAACCGTTCTGATGTACGATTAATTCTGCTTCAAAAAATTAAGCTGGCGTAACTGGATTTTTTTCCGGTATGTCCGTTGTAATCTAGTTATATTTGTGTCAGTATATTTCTAGCATGATATACAAGGTGTTCGGAAATTTCTGTCGTTAACTTTATGCAAAAATATGTAAAAAAGTTCTTATAAACATATGCCCCAAAATCTTCCTTTCATTTCGACTAATGCCATGATACTAAATAACGCATCGAATCTCATCGCTCTAGCCCAAAGGGTTTCTAAGATATTAAATAAAAACCTCTCCTAGAACGCCATATTCAAAGGGCTTCCTTTGGAAGCATTTCTGATTTCTTTTTTCATATTTTTGCGATATCTATCACCACCTAAAGTTAACGATAGGGATTTCTGGACACTATAAACCAAAGAAATGTTCAGTGAATAAAATATCCAAGGCCTGTCCTGGTAGGCTAATTCTACAGAGTGTTTATTATTTACTAGGCGTCACTTTTATCAGAATAACATAGACAAACAAAGTATTGATCTGCTACTACCTTTGTATTAAAAGGAAACTTTTGGGACACGTTCGTAATTCTTGATGAGATTTTATCAAATAGTTAACAGCAAAATTTCCTGAAAACAACACATTTTACGGGAAAGTATAAAACCTTTTTTGCACCTTTTAAAGAGGTTATCGAGTGATATGTATTGTTTTCACATTAAATACCATTATAACATAAAAAAAACGATTTTACTTCCCTCACTTACCGAAGGAAGTATAGTAATCCTGAAAAAGCCACTCTCCGAGATTTCTTCAGATTTTCAAGTATCAGATGATGCAGATTAAGAAAATTATTGTCATTCAATTCCATCTGTGTATCAGCCAGTCTTGTCTGTCTGTCCGTCTATCTGCCGGTGTGTCTAGTGATTGTCTGTTGGTGCTATATTTACAAAATTTTTTGACGGAGAAGAAGAATAATCTTTGGTAAGTAGTTGACGCTATTTCCAATGCAGAAATCCATCCAAAAAAAAATTATTAACGAAAATAAATTTGACAGAGGAAAATATTATTTCGCATGTAATGCATACAATTACCAAGGTAGAAAGATATTCCAGGTGGTCACCCTAAAAAGTAATTCATTAAGAAACTATGGTGGAAATAATATTTGAAATGTGTAGTTGTCATTATTGCCAGGAAAAATAATTTGATATATTTTTAGGTAAAAATATACAAGGTGGTCACCCAGCACAAAAATAATTAATAAATAAAGAATGCCAAACAGAAAAGGAAAGTACCTTTACAAATTTATTTTTAATGAAAAATGTTTTTTTTTTGAATTTGGTATAAACAATAATCTTTAAATAAATAAATATATTACAATTTCTACTTTTCAATAAAGCTTACTAAATTATCTTTGAAGTGGGTTATTTATTTTTATTACAGCGTCTTTAATAGCCATTTGAATGCAGACTGAATTTTGAAAAAAAAAAGTTTAAAATTGAAGAATTACTCTAAAACAAATATTTATAATGGGTAAAAAAATAATACTTTCTTTAACCGTATTATCTTAGTTACGTGGTTCCGAAGGGATTTCCTTATACGTCCTTGTACTTTGTAAAAGAGAAAAATCATCTCTTTTTGTAAATTTTATATAATTTTGCAAAATGTTTATATCGATACAACTAAATTATGTGTATTATAATATATTAAATTAGCCATCTTGAATTCTTAAATTTTGATATTATTTAATAAATTTTAAATTTGCTATTTGATATTTTTAAGTCAAATTAATATTTTTAGAGATATCCGCAAAAAACGTGGTATAAATGAAAATGACTTCAAACAAAAGAACGCTGAAGAGAATTGCGCAAGACATGGAATCATTACAGTTCAACTATGCCGATTGCATAGCAAGTAACAGAGCAATAAACGTAAATGATATATTTTACTTTCTAGCCTTTATTTTTACCAACCCGGAAAGAATTAACTTTTTGTATTCTGATAGTTTTCTGCGGTATAATAGAAACTCGATTTATCTTTTTATAGTATCCTCTGTTGTTTTAGTCGTATTGCGCCACAAGAACAAATATACAAAGTTTTAGATATATAATTAAATATTTGTTTTACGCCAGTCAAGCTCCACGCGTTGCAGCAAGTGCATTTTCTGCCTATTACTGTCGGATAAGATTAAATATTTATAGTAATCCTATATAGTTAAGTACTGCATGAAGGTATATACGGCAGTTTGGATGTTAATAACGCTTTGTACTTGTTGGAATGTATTAACGTATCATTTGATCTTGATATATAACAAACTCATACTTCAAGTTTATGTAAAGAGTCGGAAATTAATTTTTTAGCTGAAAAAAGTACCAACGCAACAATAAAAACCGCTGCCCAAGGAATCACTACTTCCACATCCAGATTCTCTATCCGAGTCACTCACAACGAAAAAACTTTGTATGTGAAAATAATTGTTTATGGAACTTTAATAATATAATATTTGAAATCCTCTACCCCAAAAACCCATAAAACGATACCCCACATCGGTAGTGGGGTGGGGGTGGTGATAGGGGGTGGTAGTGGGGGGTGGATGAAGTAAAAAAATATTTTGAGGTTTCTGATTCCTGTACATGCACTAAATCATTTTTTTTTTCATCCCCTTTAATAAGGAGGTGGGGGTGGTAATGGGGGTGGCTAATGCCAAAAATTTTTTTGAGACCTCAGCTTCTCTTGTATATACTAAATACCAATTTCATGGACTCCTACCTGCTTAATTTACCCATTTACCCCAAATTTACCCCAATTTACCCCCCAACCCTTCGACGGAACAAGATGAAAATATAATCTAGTTCTAGATCTCGTTAAAGTACATATGTGTACCAAATTTCAAGTCAATATCTTAAACGGTTTCAGAGTAAACGTGCGCACAAAAAAAAGTTACAGACAGACCGACAGACAGACCGACCGACAGACAGACAGACCGACAGACAGACAGAAATTTTTTTTTCGCTCAAACTTAAAATCTCGATGTTTCATGACATTTTAAGCCTATTTGGACAATAAAATTTTTTTTTAATTTTTTTGTCGTTACTATACTTCCACTGGACGTGGAAGTAAAAAAACAATAAAAACCGCTGCCCAAGGAATCACTACTTCCATTATTCAAGTCTCTCACAACGAAAAAATTTTGTATGTGGAAATAATTGTTTATGGAACTCTAATAATATAATATTTGAAATCGTCTACCCCAAAAACCCATAAAATGATATCCCACATCGGTAATGGAGTGGGGGTGGTGACAGGAGGTGGTAATGGGGATGAAGTAAAAAAATATTTTGAGGCTTTTAGTTCTTGTACACACACTAAATCACATTTTTTTTCATCCCCTTTAATAATGGGGTGGTAATGCCAAAAAACTCTTCGAGACCTTAGCTTCTCTTGTATATACTAAATATCAATTTTATGGACTCTTACCTGCTTGATTTACCTATTTCCCCCATTTTACCCCCCAACTCTTTGACAAAAAAAGTTACAGACAGACAGAATTTTTTTTTGCTAAAACTTAAAATCTCGACGTTTCACGACATTCTAAGCCTATTTGAACAATAAAAATTTTAAAACATTTTTTTGTCGTTACTATACTTCCACTGGATGTGGAAGTAATTAGAAGATTGATTAGAGAAGAATTGCTCTTTTTCTTATTCTCGTCTTACTATACAGTTTGCGATTATTGCATTATTATAGTTGGCCTCTGCTTGCTGTATTGCACGTCTGGCATCATCACACCATCTGTCATGGTTGATCTCAGGCGCACAGCCTGTTGATTTCTTTTAAGTAACTAGGCAATTTATTGCACATGACTATGAAGATGTAGCGTGGTGAATCCTTAAAAAATGTAGTTTTATGGCTAGGAATTTTTAGTACATCTCATGATATTCGTTTAACCTCAAAAAACTGGATATATTACTTTTCACATAAGTAACGCATTTGTAAATAAAAATATGCACAGTTAATAAATTTTTGATTTTGAAAATATCCCTGCATTTTGCCCTGGTTCAAGATTAAATATGAAGCGAATTACTCTTTCTTGACAGACAAACACTCAGCCTAGATCAGTTGCAACTCCCCAATACACTATATCACTATATTATTTGCAATATGGCTAAATACCGATGAATAATAAACATTTAATAGACCGTCGTGATCCAAAGATGATTTTAGTTTGTAAAATGGCAAAAAATCTTGCAACAAGCCAAAGACTCAAGAATTTAGACTTTCGAGAAAACTGGATATTATCAATGTTGCTAATTGTCCTACGTTTGTGGAAGTGTAAGTAATCTGATTTGGTGTTATTCGAGATCAGACTATTTCGCTGACACCAGATATTGAATTCCTCAGAAACAACTCTGATATTTTCTAAGAGCATCTCAGAACTACCATCAGAGACCGTAATGGTAGTATTATCAATAAACATAGTAACACTACCTCTACTGATAAAGTTCGGCAAATCGTTAACATAAAGCATACATAAGAGTGGACCCAACCCTGACCCCTGAGGAACACTAAGTGTTAATGTCTTTTAGCTGTGTAAAGTGACTTTCCAGTTTCACCCTGATCTTTCTGTTAATCATGTATGATTTAATCAAATTCAACAAATTATCACATATACCAACCAATATTGTACAATTTTTGTATCAGTAATTTCAGATCTATCAGTATCAAACGCTCGGGATTAATCGAGCATTAGTGATACTACATATCTTCCCTGATCAAGCTCGGATTACACAAAGTTTAATAAACGGTAAGAAGTCGATTCTATTGATTAATTTCTTCTAGGATGATAAAACTTTGTTAGTGTCTAAAAAAGATTAAATTAAGTTGTAGACAATTCTCTCAATTAGTTTTGAAAAGGTACTTAATAATGATATTTGACGGTGATTGTCTATGTTAGTGGGATCGGTCTTTTTATGTATAGGTAAGACCTTAGCAGTTATTAGCACATTAGGAAAAATACCTTGTTTAATGGATTTATTAATTAAATGCGTTAGTGGGGTGATTATTATATTTATAATATTGATCTGATCAGTTTCAGTGTGAAACCATCTAATTCAGAAGAATTTGCGTTTTTTATGCAATTTAAAAATTTCATAATATTATCTTATAATTCTTTCACAATAAACAAACCAACAAACACACAATACGTAATTAATTATACACCAGGAAATCAACTAGATCATGATCTGCAGCTCGATCGCATTGTTTCAAGCAGGCAGTACAAGGAACTTATCAACATGTCGTTTTATTGTCATCATCATATCGTTTGAAGTGAACGAAAGGCGTAACGATACTTATCTGCAATCTCGGCTGCTCATTTTGCTCAATACAGCCGAGAGTCACGCTTATAATGAACAGAAAAGCACATAGTTTCTACTGCGATAGAGCGCCGACGTCACACAATCGTCAACGTGTTATTCTTAGCATCAAAGTGGAACGAAACTCTTATAGCCCAGTTTGCAAACGCTCAAAAGGGTGTTCACGTAGGAATTCAAATCTAGCCAATGGATTTCAATGAAATCTTTTTGTATCGTCTTAGTTTTTGCTTAAATATGACAGTTAAAAAAGTTAAAGTGTGCGTTTTTAATTCTTCAGTTTCTTAAATAAACAACTTAAAAATTGATAAATTATCAAATGTATAGAGGCGAGCGTAGATGCCTTTTAACTGTGATTGTATTTCAATACTCCATTGAAATAACGTACAGCGCGGTTAGTACTTGGATGGGTGAAAGTCATCTCGTCCCACCTTCTAGCGACTTGTGTATCAGCGTATACGCGGAAGCTATGTAATTTCGAGACGAGGATTACGTAGTGGATATACCATCCTTCGGAGGGGATGTAAAGCAGGCGGTCTCTTGTCTATTAAATGTCAGGCAAGTAAAAAACCCCTACCCAGCTAACATAGTGACGTCATCATTACGTCAATAATTGGACACTATTTGGTCAGTACTTACGTCAAATGTTACGTATTATTGACGTAAAAATGACGAAAATCTGTCACATCCCAGAGACGTCATTCGATGACGTCTTATACACTTATTACATGACGTCTTAAGTATGTCTGGGGTGACGTAACTCGTCGTTTATTGTATGTAAAAATGACGTCATAATTGTTGTTACGTCATTAGTATGTCTGTTACTAACGCACATTTAAGGATTCCAGGTCTAGGAGGTCTCCATTTTCCAATATATGATGGGTTACAGGATGAGCCGCTATGTAGATGAATGGACAATTCATAGGTTTCATCATAAAACCAGTGAGTTCTTAAACCCATTAAACAGATAGCATAAAACCTGTCTTCAGTCTAGCTACAGAATAAATGATCCTTAACACCTGATTGTTATAAGATCCATCCAAATAAATCGATGTTCCCTGAAAGAATTTGAACATTGCAATCTATGTTATTTATTTTCTATAACTTTATAAGAGTATAAGATAAAGTATGACTAATTATTGTCAGTGGTGTGTATGTGGCGCCATCTAGAAATAATTTCTGCTACATACTGCATGGTAAGCAAGCATTTTACACAATACACCAATAATCTGCGTCATATAGACGTTACCATAATGACTTCATAAATTCATATATTCAAGCACCAACAATGTATGTCGTAGAGACGTTTATTTTATGACGTCACAGACTCGTCATTTTATGACGTAACTATCACGTCATATTATTGGTCACTTACGTCGCTGACCGGTAAATGACTTTAAAAATACGTTAATATGACGTTAGCATGTTAGCTGGGTACTCTTACGAGAAGACGTTCGGCAAAATTTTAAGCTCGTCTCCTGGCGTCGGTGATAGGTCCTGATAGCGGAAATAGGCCGATGTTAAATAAAAAGATAAAAAAAAACAAATGTATATGCTTGCTTGCATATTTTGTTCTTCAATCCGCCGCGAAGATCTACATAAACATGCCTGGACCAACCTATAGGACCATGAATAAAATTTGTGTATGTTTGACATCTGTCTACCCACAAATAGCAATCTTCTGGGTTCATTATTTCGTTGCAGTAACAGTGATAACTATCTTATTTTGTGCTGATTGAGCCTGGGTGAAATTGCAAACGCTTCTACTGGATGTTGTCTTTCTACTCACAAATAACCACCTCCTAGGGTCGTTGCGGTAATGGATTTAACGACCACAAGTTTATCTGTTAGTTTCCATATGAATTATAAGCATCGCAAGACGTCCGCAGTTTTCTGCACAAAGATAGCAATTTTCTCGAAATGGACGATGTTCAGGAGTTTTTACCTGATGCACGGGGAAAAAACACGAATAATCTAACCGTGTATAAAATACTAGGAAAAGTTGCCTAAATGTTATTAAAACATTGCCATTGATGTTTCAAAACTTATTCTATTTTTTTGTGTGTGTAAAAACCAGTCACTCTTTAAACTCTGTTCCGACACTCACAGAGGGGAGTTGGTGATACCAGCAGCCACTCCCTACGTCCGTAGGGTTAGTGACTACTAGGTCCGAGAATCATGTGCCCTGAGTAGACGTAATGAACCGAGGATGACGGCCTTCTGCATTCTGCCGGCTAAAACCTCTGCCGAATTTCGGCATGCCGGTATGATTCTTAGTCTTGAAAGCAGTGTGTGCCTCGTTCCACTGAGGGCTCCTATAATCAGGACCATTAGCTTAACAGTACGGTCAGGGTAGTGTCTGAGTTCGAAGAGCAAATCTCGATATTTCGTCCGGTTTTCCTCCTCTTTCAAGACAATGTTAGTCTACGCGGGAACCAAGAACTCCACAAATATTGTCTTCAGTTGGTGGTCGAGGAGGACTACGTCAGGCTTATTACCTTATATTTGCCTGACTGTGGGAAACGAGTACTTCCAGTAAATTAGGCACTTCTCGTTTCCCACAACGCAATATCCCCCGGAGCGTAAGGCAGCACTGGTGTCTCGTCTATCCCATACGAGTGCCTTAAATGATAATAAGGCCTTCGTAATGCTGCGTCGTGCCTCTGGATACAGGCCGAAACTGCATATGCTGGTCCAGCCGACAGCAAATGCATTGATGTCTCCGGCGCCCTACGGCAGGCCCTGCAGCTGACATCAGGGACCTCTATACCCGACTTCGATAGACGTGTTGAATACACCATCATGGTACGCCATTATGAATCCCTCGTTCTCAGACTTTAGCCCAGCTGACCTTAAGAAAGCAAAGGTCAGCCTTTCGGATAAGCCGCGGTCTTCTATATCTTTATAGAAGACTCCGTGCAATGGCTTATCTGAATGTAGCTGCAGAAATAGATTAATTTCTGCAGCTTTGACTTGGGCTTTTTGCCGAGCAGGTTCCAACACGGGGACAGATTCGTGATTAACCCGCTCAGCGTCGAAGACCAGACCGCAAAATTATTTATTATTATTATTGTTTATGTGCTCAAAACCTGCCATTTGCGGTGCAGTGCGCGTCTTATGTGCGTATTATTCTGTTGCCTTTATGCATGTAGGAAAGCGTCAGCTGTTGTTTTTCTTCGTATCGGAATCTTTCAATTTCAAGTTTCTCTAATTTTATTTAGATTATTATTATTTATTATCCGTTATAAATTTCCCCAAAATGCATTATTTTAATAGTTCTTTACGAAAAATGCTGTTTGGTCCATATTGCATTTTTTAAAAAAATTTCATTATTTACCTGCTCTAAATACTAGCTGACAAAACAAAAGAATAATTTGGTAGCGAATTAATTTAGATTTTGATGAGATTTATTCTTTGAAAAATGTACTACAAATAAATATCTTATTCACAAGATCTCGTCAGACGTTTTTTGATCTAAATAAATAAATATACATACAACTTAAACTGAGAAATTTCTTTCTTTTTTGAATTTTTTGAGGCCGGTTAAAAAAGTGCAGTTTTCTGCCGATATTTGGTACACCGTGATGCGAAACGGATTTAAATGACATTTTTCCCAAGCATTTCACAAAACATTTCATCCTGGTATAACTGCTTATTAGCCTTCTTCAAATAAGTACAATAATTACAGTAAAATTGTCGTGTAAGGGTATCCGGCGGTACTCCGTGATGAACTTTCTCCTCATTTGTTTCATTTGCATGCGGTCGTTTCAAGCGTAATGTTTAGCTTTCTACAATGATATACAATACCCTAGCGGTTTGCAGACCACAATGTAGCAAAAAGAAAAGTTGGTGGAGTAACAAATTATGAGACCATTTATCATATTTCAGGTATATTTGTCTTATAATTATTAATTTGCTAGTTCCCGTATGTGTGATCCATATTTACACAAAGTCACGGAAATTCGAAATCGAGGTGGAAAAAATTCTATTTGGTGTGGTAAATTCTATATCGGGCCTAGAACGCTCATATATTTTTTTAGAATATGTTGTATAATTTGAAAGAAGGTAGGTATTCTCGAAGTAGCTGATACCTCAGATAATTCCTACAAGGATTTTTTTTTGTTTGTATACTATAGAGGAGGTTGCCCCACAAAAATATCGTGTCCGCTACGACAGCCATGTTATCAAAATTACGGTTAAAATAAGTTTTTTTTGATTATCTCATTTCCTGCTAGTTCTACCCTAAAATTAGTTATTACTAATATTGTAGAAAATAAAGAAAGCTAAGTATATTTACCGCAATGTATATTTCGCCAATCAAATCAGTATGGTCGGAAGACTTTTGAAACTATTTAATCTCTCTCGATGATAAAGAGGATGTAGAATTTCGGTTGACATTACGCCAATGCTGCAGAATCCTTCCATAAATTCCTTACATCTCATTTCACAAGACGAATGTAAATATTTGTCTCTTATTTAACCGTCTACAATTATTTATTCAGCTGATAATTATATGAAAGAGCGGAAACTGATAATGAAATATTAATGAATGGAACCTGTAGGCTAAGATGATTTACAGTTACATTGTTTGTCAAGGTTCCCACCTATTTATATGTGACAGCGTCTCACTGTGGAGGCCCATTCTACACCTAAGAATGCCCAATGACTATAAATCAACCCTTGACTTGTGTTTAAGAGTGTCGCTCGACTTTGGCTTTAAAAATACTAGTCCAGTCTGAAAGAGTTCAAGAAGGAATATAGTGAATGAATTTGAATGAAATCTTCTGTATCGTCTTTGTTTTGCTCACATATTGAAACAGGAACATATTATGTATCATGATTGAGATTGAAAAATTTACAAAGTTAGTAGTTTACGTGATCCTCTAATAACCCAAGGAACAATTTAAAAGTCATTTGGACTTGAGGAGGTTTTAAGAAAGGTTTGTCAGAGTTTGGAAATAGTCATGTGCTTTATTGATGTTGTAGTTAAGGCCTTTTAGGCTTCAAGTATACTTGCTCTTAATAGTAAGTTTTAAAGCATTCTGTAAGACCTAATTATAAAGCTAATTTGCTTCTAGGATAATATGTATTTGTAATGGATTTATCATAACCTACGTAAAACTCTCCATAAAGCTAATTAGTTTTATGAACGTCTTAAATTCCATTTAGATTTAAAGAGGCTTTAAATTGTTCTTTATGGTTTTAACATATTTGCAATAAATGCATTTTAAATCCTTTTTAAAACTAGACATTTTCAATGCCTATTAGTACTTATTAAAGGCCATTACAAAACTAGACTCTTAAAACATCCTTGATAAATGTTGTGATGAAACCGTTATGAAGAAAAAAAGGCCTCTATAAATCTAAAAGGCAAATTTTAATTCCATAAAACACTTTCCAAAACCTCAATAAAACATTTATTATAAAAATAATAAACAATATGTCTGCCTGAAGTGTCGTTGATGCATGTGTGTGTGTTAATTAAAAGCATTTCACGACTTACTGATGTGTAATTAAGTCTTTTTTGGAAAGGTGGAAGAAAATAAAAAAGAGTGGCCATTTTAAAAGGATTGTTGAAACACACACACACACAAATTATTTTGAGGTTAAGTTTTAAGTTTTTTGTATCAAATGTCAACGTCCCAAACGTTTTATTACAGCTTTTATCAAGTCCATGTGATCTTCGCCAAGTGCATTTGCATTTTTGTAAGGAAGGGATTATTTGTGATAGTATACAAAAAGACTAAAAGGGCTTCATTTAGAGTAAATGTTCTAGGTCATTACCATTATTAGAATATATAGTTTAATGAGAGGACCAGTGTTGCCAGATCAAAATTTTAAAAGTTATCAGACGACGCTTTAAAAAGTTACTAAATCTTACTAACATTTCACTAGATTTGAAATTAAAGCTCTCATCTTTAATTTTCAAAAGTTGCAGTGTCTGTAGGACACGTAATTTTCTTGAGCTCTCTGAGCACAGCATAGCTTTGAGCTCTGATTATTTCGTTGCCAGTCTTCGTACTCTGTATTGTATTAAATGGTTTGTAACTAGAAAGTACTGTTTGTCTACGAAACGCTAGAGGGCAACGGGCCCAGGCTATTCGATTGTAGCGATTCACGGTCAATAAACTATACGGTTACCTCAATTAGCAGCTTTTAGACGAGAGAGACGCGCGGAGCGGGGAATCGAATGAAAGATATTCTGTTAAGGACCGCGGCCTACGTCAGCTGTAGACACTACAGGCATCTTTGTCTGTGTCTTTTGCACGGAAATCAGATATGTCTGTCTCTTCCATTCGATTCCCCGCTCCGCGCGTCTCTCTCGTCTAAGAGCTGCTGATCGAGGTAACCGTAGAGTTTACTGACCGTGGTAGCGATTAACGTAAACAGTTTTGTATTAAATGGAATTTAATGTTTGTCTACCTACCAGTAGAGGGCAATAAATTGGATGATTCAAGAATCATTAAAAATGGGCATTTTCATAAAAGTTTTCACTAAATCACTAGATTTAAAAAAAATCACCAGATCTAGTGAAATTTCACTAGACCTGGCAACACTGGAGAGGACTGTAAAATAACAATTAGGTTTTTAGTTGGCCGGCCATGTTTTTCTTGTTATATAAAAATATTCAAGGTCAATCTCACAATTATAATTATCAATAATTGTCACTTTTTCGTTAGCAAATTAAGGTAGAATTACAAGAAACTACTGAAAATTACTGTGGGAACCGAGAAGCAGCCCACTTTTTTAAATTTGCTGATTACGTGTGTCTATGCAGATTTTGTATGGATATTAAAATCATTATTATTTCTGAGGGGCTCTTGTTTTTTGGGTCTTTCGTATGTAGTTTTAACGATAAACTGCCGTTGGTTTTATTTTTTTTGTCATACCTGATGGCTTTTTATTACCTTTTAAATCGGCCTTAGAGAGGTCATAGTGCTCTACGCTTTATACACTTCAAATTCCATTTTATCTTCAATAAGTCTGATGGTGTGTTTGCTTAAATCAGTTTAGAAAAAATAAATGCAATAATAAAATTATTTGGATTCCTTCGTGGACATTCTTATAGCTTCTCAATTCTAATATGGACTTATAAGAGTTTTAAAAACCAGTTTTAAGGTAGCCTTCTAGGTGTTTTCTAGAAATGCAGGAAGCTAATAGAAAAGCTTCTGACAGCTTTAAAATAGGTTTTAAGAAAGGTTTCAAAACGGCCCGAACAAGGTTTTCAAGAGCAGCACTATGCCTCACTAAGGAGTTTTATGATGGAATTTAAAAAGGCCTTAACAACCTTCATAAGGGTGGGCCCTTTTAGTCTACAAGTCGCTTTATAATGGTATTAAGAATATTGTTACAGCAAAATAGATTTTTCAAGGCATTTTATAAATAGTTTTATAGCACCCTTGTATACATTTAAGAAACTAAAATTGTTCCTTGGGAATAGAATTAATTATTTACAACAACAATAGTCATTTATCCTGGAATATTGATAGTTGAAGTCGGCATACGTAAAACTTTGATGCAAGCTCGAGGAAATTTCCCAATTGTGATATGGCTACAATTACAATCACAACAGCCTGTATGATTGTCACGACAAATGTCGTTACAACCTAACAGAGATCAGCTGATCCCAGTTAAAACCTGATAAATCTTATTTGTACAGATAAAGTGACAAGCAACAAAAATCTTGTGTACTCGGGTTTCTCTTCCAATCGAAAAAAAATCTTGTGTTTGCCTTTTCGGAAATTTCCGAAACCATGACTGGTAACAATAGGAACTGTGTACAAATCATATCATATGTAAGTAATAAATATTTGTCGGTTACAACTACAAAGGTGGCATTTAAGAACCCTTTAACGCCGACTCCTGAAAACAGTTAAAGAAACGTCAAATCTGAAATCAACCAGTCGCAGATGTCAGTGTCAGATATATTGTTTGCATAATTAAGATGAATGTACTCAGATTATTAACAACCGCTGTAATAATATTTTCAAAACCCAAAGAAAACTTTTGATTAATTAAACAAATAAAATTAAATAGTGAGTTATTTCGAATGTTTGACTAGTTTATTTTTGGTAATGTAACTAAAATTTACATTGCCATGTGTTTGAATAAATATGCGTCTCTAAAATTTATATTAAAAATTAAACGCATTATTCTTTTTTGTAGAATAAACACTCTGCTTTTGTCTCTTCCACATCCCAACTAAGTATATTTAACGAAATGTAGGTCAGGGCATAATAAGGTAAGCCACTCTCATTTAAGGTATCCATCATTTGTAAAATTCCAAAGTACGCTTTGTTTAACTTTTTACAAACATTATCAATATGTATACCCCACGAACTCTCGGGCCCAGGAAGTTACTGACGAATTTTGTTTCATCAGACATTTCAGTGTTCAAAATTTTAAAGTTTGGTGGCAAGGATTTTCTAATATGAAAATGTAAATACCTGTTTTAGTTTTATTTAATATTAATTTATTCTTGTCACACCAAGCACTTCATTGACTTACAACTTGTTCTGTTCTCATGTTAACTTTATCAATGCTCTCTGCTGAAATTCAAATGTTGTATCATGAAGATGCGTAGTTACGTGGCCGTCTATATAATTTGGAAGGTCATTAACATATAACATAAACAAAAACGGTCCCAAAACAGAGCCTTGGGGACACCAAATTTAACATTACGAATGGTCGAGTTTATGTTGTTATAATTTATTGTTAATGTCCGTTCGCCCATATATGCATTGATTAATTTTGAAAATGCATGGTTAAGCTCAATCTAGATATATACCAGTCGTTCTCTCCCACTTCGCCTTGCCTGGGTGATCCAAAAATTGAGGAATTCCTTACGTTTTCTCAGTACTCGAGGATTATTATTACGCAGAGAGGATATTTTAATTCACTTCTAGAGTTAAACGGTTGGGGTTAAGCAAACTAAAAACATTACATTTAAAACAAAGGAAAAATGCAACATTGGACAAATCTCGCCCTTGGGTGAGAAATAGTGTAAAAAACAAGTAACTACTCTAACCAAACGTTGCGTTTTTCCTAATTAGCTATAGATTAATGGATTCTCATAATGATTTATGGAGCATGTTCTAATAAAAAACTCTAATAAATATTGATAGCTTTCGTGAAATATAATATTTTATTATCATTTTATCATGCGCATATTATTGTAATGCAAGTATCGATGTATATCATAACGTGTTTATTTAATTAAGAATAATCATATAAAAAGCCAATTAAATATTTTCTCATATTTTTAACCATAACATTGAATCTTTTTGTGATAACCATCAAATCCCGTAAATGTAATGAAAAACATGGTTCCTCTTCTGTTCGAAGTATTTATATATTTAGTTAAATTATAAAATTTGTATATGTACCTAATTATGTTTATTTGTGGATATCAAGGCCGGCGAAAATAAATTTCCAACATTTACGTTCTCAGTATTTGTATTCATAAAAGTTCATCAAAGGAAATTGATTTTCACCTGATTGTCCTGCTATTCAAATACGCAAAAAACATGTTTTTCATGCCTATATAGCGAAGTCTAATAATTATATTATACCGCGACAAATAAATTTATTTTTATACAGCATTCATCACCTCATAATAAAATAACAATGCCACAAAGGAAGAGTAACAACCCAACAATAATATATAATTAAATAATTTAATTTAAATATAATTTCCGGACTAAAATACGTGTCAATAACTCAAGTGGTAATTTCTGAAGTTATTTTACGAAAAACAGTTCTATACAAACCATACTTATAGAGGGATTTATTACACGGAAGCCAATGCCAATACAATAGTTTTTAGGCTATTAGGCTCTGGTGTTCCACAAGGATCTGTTGTAAAGGCCCTATCTTTCATCATATTTATTAATGATATCAACCTAAGCCTTGGTTATCAGTCAGTATTCTACGCAGACGATGTAAACTTTCCCTGTAACATCAATATTATTTCTGACTGTGACTTGCTTCAATTTTATCACAACAAAATTGAAGCTGTCTACATTCTGTTATCAATTCAGTCGGATAGCATGCTTGCCTCAACACCAAGTGGAAAGGAATACTTACTGGTATCAGAAAAGCTTCAGATCGTCCTTTTATAATATTCGATCTGGCCAGAT
Source organism: Rutpela maculata (assembly GCA_936432065.2). Taxonomy (NCBI): domain Eukaryota; kingdom Metazoa; phylum Arthropoda; class Insecta; order Coleoptera; family Cerambycidae; genus Rutpela; species Rutpela maculata. The sequence goes on along the minus strand of OW386293.2, from coordinate 138,763,699 downwards.
GATTTCTTTGATGTCAGTTTTTTTCAGTACGAGAAATATCTGAAGTTGTAATAATCGAATTAGACCTCTGGTCCGTACCAGCAATATTACCGAGTAATATTTCAGATTAATAAACTATGCTAAAAATTGTAGCAACTGCTAAAACTACTTCTTGTAGTTGTAATGAATATTTTTTGAGAAACCCCATTTTCAAGATTTCTTAGCAGGTAAATGTTAACCGAAACATTATTGCAGACAAAGTGTATATGTATTTCCCAAGGCAATTTCTTATTCTATACTTAGATACATCGAGAAATTTAGTGCTATTTTTGTTGTCTACCTCCGTTACTTCTCAGTTTTGGACTTATTTAGGCTAAGAATGTTTGCTGCAAATCATTTTTTGACTTAGTGACTATGTCTCATTTATATTTGTATGCAAAGTGTACATATTTTAGTATCACTGAATGAGGGTTTTGACATCTGCAAATAGGACGAATTGGAAAGAGGTTATGTGTGTCAGATCATTAATGTAAATCAGGAATAGGATAGGTCTTAATTCAAAACCCTGCGGTACCCCATATTACATAGCTCGTAAACCAGAGTTTATTTGTTGGCATGTAATATGCTGACATCTATTCGTCAGATATGACTTAAATTTAAGTTATATAACAATATTACGCTTTTATAGTTAATTTAACAAACTGAAATATGTTTCGTTCAAATTTTCAATACCAATGTAGTTGTTTATTGTGTTGTTATGCCTTTTAATTTTTATTATTTAATGTAACATTCCCCGTTAATAGTGTGGATCCTTTTCTGAAATTTAAATTTTATTAAAATTTCTCTTTCACTGAATTTTACGTGGTCAAAAAGAAAAATTACATTTATAGTATTTTTGTTTATATGTATTCTGTTGCCCAAATTTTTATGTTTTTAATGGCACCGCTGTGGAGTCTACAATGAAAATGAAGTATCTTGTCACGAGAAGCAGCACACGCTTAATATGGTGTTTTTTGCAAAACCTAGCGCATAATTACATGCATTTAATTATCATAATAACCCTTTGCGTTCTATGTCTGCAAGTTTCCAGCAGATAAATCCGATCGTAAAAGTAAAATGGAGACGCACAAGCATTGTCCTCGTCCGCGTTGCTTTGCTAAGTACCAGTATTAATATTTTCTCGCCAAGTTTGAGCATAAATAAAATGTGATGGTGATATATTTGCAGCCGAGAGCAATTCGCGAGGACTTTTATACTACTCATCAATATATAAGATGTAGCTGCGAGGGATAGCATATCTCGGATAACTTTGGGCAGATTTATATGGTACTATAAACCGTGGTTAGTTATTACGGGAGATAATGGGTAGCAATGGTTGATAACAGGTTTTCTCGAAGTTATTTCTTTGATAGTGGTCTCGGACTGTTTACTGTAAACGTAAAAGTCTTATGGCACTGTAGGTGGATTTAATTGTAATCAAAACGTTACAGTTTATTTTATTTTACAAAACTTGCAGAATTCACATTCTAATTGCGCAATGGGAACATAGAGGTAAGATGAAAAATACACCAAGTAATTATTTTTAAGTATTGTAGTTAAACTTAGAGTCACTAATTTTGTGGGAAAATATTTTTCCCCAAAAATAGGATATTATTAACCATTAGTACAGATACTTTTTAGCCTATATACCGTCAAAATTCTTTCAAATCCTATCGAATCAAATACTTAAATTATGTATAATATATAATACATCTAATTTTTAACATGCTTTTATTAGGTCGACCTGTAACTATCTATGTATGTATGTATGTAAGTAAAAAGTCTAAGGAACTGAATTTCACGCACCTCTAATTGTTGTATCATATTGAAACTTGGCAATTGTGTGTAACTCTGATGACAATACAATATAGTATACTTAATATTATAAAATCAAAATGGCCGCCGCCCCAAGATGGCCGATTATCATTTTCTTTACAACCCCCTTGATATGGGTATCAAAAGAAAGGGCTTGATAAGTAGAAAACAAATATGTAAAACAAATATGTAAAAAAAATATATAATAAAAACTTAAAAATTCAAAATGGCGGCGTCAACATAGCGGATAGGTTTTATCAGTTATCGTCGGATTCAACTGAAAATCGGAGTCTCTGGGTTATCGAGGTTGCAGATTACAATTATCCTGTCCAAATTTAAAAATTCAAAATGATGGCGTCAAAATGGCGAATAATTTTTGTAATTTATCTGATTCGTATGAAAATCGATATCTGATTTTTATTTTTAAATAAATTGAATAGACTAGAAAAACAAAAATAGCATAGATTTGAAGTGGATATCAGTGAATTTGGAAAAAAATCTATAATTTATTGAACACTATAAGCCACCACCTTCCCATTTGAAAAAAAAGTTTTCGATAAAAAAGTGATTTGTTCAATTTTGGAGGCTTCATAAATAGTTATTAATGAAATTAAACGAAAAATTATATTTTTCCCTTGGACTTTACGTGCCGTAGAACAAATTTTGGTATTTCAAAGCACTCTAGACGAATGTCTCAAAATGCTTAAAAAAACTGAACATCGACTCAAAAATTCGCGAAAATCTCATGATATACTCAGAATGTTGTCTTGAATCCAAGTATGCAAAAATATACAGGGTATTCCATTTAAGAATCGAAAGTTGCGGTCATTTCCGCACCCCAAATGGATCAGTTAATAATCAGTTAATAAAGTTATATAAAAAAAATATTTTTAAGAAAAAGCTTTTTGAAAAAACTGCTAAAAAGTAAAAATAGTTTTTTTAAAATTCATACACTTAGAAACCAAAAGCTTTGGGGACGGTCATATAGGGCTATTGCATAGTTACTTTGCTCAATTGACCGCCCCAAAGCTTTTGGTTTCCAGGGGTATGAATTTTAAAAAAATTATTTTTACATTTTAGTAGTTTTTTCAAAAAGCTTTTTCTTAAAAATATTTTTGTTGTATAATTTTATGTTTTACTTTTTAGTCTATTTATTTTACAGGCAGAAAGACAAAGCCCTTTATTTACCACCGCCATCCACCCCATCCCTCTCCCGTCTTCTCACCCCTCAAACACTACTTCCCACTTCTTCCCAGCCCTATCCCACCTCTTTCCACCCCATTCCCACCTCTTCCCGCCAGTTCCCCTCCCCTTTCCCACCTCTTCCCACCCCTTCCCCATTTCTTTCCAACCTTTCCCAGGGGTATGAATTTAAAAAAAATTATTTTTACATTTTAGTAGTTTTTTCAAAAAGCTTTTTCTTAAAAATATTTTTGTTATATAATTTTATTTTTTACTTTTTAGTCTATTTATTTTACAGGCAGAAAGACAAAGCCCTTTATTTACCACCGCCATCCACCCCCTCTCCCGTCTTCTCACCCCTCAAACACTACTTCCCACCTCTTCCCAGCCCTATCCCACCCCTTCCCCTCCCCTTTCCCATCTCTTACCACCTCTTTCCACCCCATTCCCACCTCTTCCCCATTTCTTCCCAACCTTTCCCATTCCTTCCCCACCTCTTCCAACCTCTTCCCACCCCTTCCCCAACTCTCCCCACCTCTTCCCACCTCTCCCACGTCCGCCATATTGAATTTAGAATGACGTCACGTAGTTTATCGTATTTTACTCGTCAAGCCCTTTCATTTCATACCCATATCAAGGGCGTTGTGACTAAAAAGCCGATCCGCGATCTTGGGACGTCCGCCACGATTTTTATATTCAAAAAAATTATATTAAAGTTCAAATCTCGAGAACCAGTGATTTTTCTAAAATTGTTCGTATCATAAAAGTTGCTCAGAATATAATTCTCCATCTCATGCAAACCATTTCATCGTTCCTAGGATCGAAAAATTTCTTTGCATCGCAACGCCATCTATACCTCAGATATGTAAAATAACCATTTTTACTCAAAACTGAAGTCATTTATATATTCTAGTAGATGCCTTTTACAGAATTCAAATATCGCTTTTGGTTATCGAGAAAATGGCGCCGGGAGTTTTAAGTGGGACACCCTGTATATCTCAAAAACCGTTTCTTTTTTTTCTGCGCATAAGCAAAACCTTGTTCTAAAAGTTGAATACTTACTTCCTATGCAGAGATACTGCTGTTCAGAACTTTTCTCCGCTTTTTTCCTAATTTGAGTGGACTAGTTAGAAAATTTGAATTTCAACAAAATCGTAGAAAAAAAAATTGTATGCAATTCGTGTGTAAAGTGTCTTCTTTCACTCATAGGATTGACAAAATTCCGATTCGTGAAACGCTTCAAAATTCTCCAGAAAAGTTAGATCAGAACCTTAGGATAAGACTTTTTTTTGTAGATCTGTGTTATTAAATGGCATTTCCATTAAGTTGACAGAAATTATAAAAAATTATAGCAAAAAATCAAAAATTCGGCTTGACAGATCGATAGAGAATTTCAAAACGAACATTGAAAACAAAATTTTCTGATAACTTTAACTTGACGACCTGTAGACTAATTTGGGTGGCACAATGGGGTTTTGTCCCACCGTGCACCGGCCTACAATAAAGGTAGCAGGAAATTATTTTCCATCATATTGTAATACCAATAAAGAACACAAAAATTTGAGATTTAAACACATATAGCATTGATATTTTTCGATTAGTACAATCAAAATGCTGCTGCCAAGCGTTGCGTTGGCCCGCTAATAAAGTGAGAGGAGTTTGTTTTGTGGATAAGTTACATTAATATGAACGAATAAAGGATAAACCAAGTTCAAACAAACATAACAACTAAGCGTCTTTGACTCCCGTACTATTACACCTATTGATAGTTATTTATACAAGGATACAAAATGAATATTTTTTGCATGCGAGAGATTTTTTCAAACAAATATTTTCGTTTTCAAAAATTATATTTGCAAAATTTCAACACCGTAAACAAAAATATATAAGAATTCGTTTCTCTGTAGCTGAGTAGTGAGTACTCGTATCCGTGCAGTATTAGTAATAACTCTAGACGACACACCTTCATTAATAAATGTTTTAGAGTCAAAATGCCTAAATACCCGCATGTTTCGCATTTTCCATGGTCGCGGATTACCGCCTGAAACATAAACCCGTAATTTAACACCATATATGCGAGTTTCGCATGAGAAACTCTACCTTCAATTAGCTTACGAAAATAGCCCTGTGATGATTAAGGTGGATTTAACATAGAATCCCGCATTGTGACTCATCCGTCCACTGCACGAAATCCTTTCACACCGCACACCAACAACAATTTAATAAAAAAATTAAATCTAATAAAGCCCAGCCATAATTTTTAATTATGGCTGTCACCGAGTTGTTAGTTCCGTCAGTCGAATTAATCAATGGCCAAATATTTAATAGCTTAAGAGCTGGGTAGATTTTTTTAACGTCACTCGGTACATGATCATTTCCTATCTGGAAAGGTTTGATTACTATTGCATTAACAAAAAATAATTTTTGCCGCATCAGACCGGAAGACATTTACGGGTCCAAGCGGCCAAATATGTGAAATTTCAAAACAAAAAACGCCATAATGGAAGATAAAGCGCCTACAGAACGATAAAAAGTTGCTGAAAAAGTGATGAAAATCAACGTAATTCGGTTAAGGTTCAAATTTGTTTAATACGTTAAGTCGTTAAAAAACGGTATCTTGAATGGCAGAAAAGAAGTGGAAGAAAACATCTTAACAGAAGTGAACAAAAACGCCACAATGTAATTTAGTTATAATAACTAGTTTTATTATTATTTAAATAAATCAAAATATGATTTCAAGTGGTTTGAAGAGCAGCAATTACCATCGTCTATTAAAGATGTTATCTTGGGTACTCATGATGCTGAAGTTATAATATTAAGTTTGTATAAAGAAAGGGTGGAAAAAAATAAAAGGTGTCAAATTGTAATTTTTTTTTTGCAATATCTCAACTACCTCTTGACCGATCTTCTCCCAATTTGGTAAGGAACATTTTTTAGGCTAAGAAACAATAATTTGTGTATGACATCACGCTAGCTCGTGGAGGGCGTCTCATGAGCTATACCTGATGATGAATACTTTTTCTCTTTTTTTTCTTACGAAACGTAGTGGCACTTTTGCTTAGAAAGTCTCATGCAGGAGTCATTTTTACGTAAAAAAAGGACCCTTGATAGAACTTCATAATTCCAACCGTTTTCGAGAAAACTGCCACATAGATCTCAAAAATTTTTTGAAAAGGAAAAATTGTATTTATTGTATTTATTAAAAAATGTGCTTTGGTGACGTCTTAATTCTGTCAAAATGTCAAACTAGTGAAATTGTACCTAAATGACAGAACTAAGACGTCACCAAAGCACACTTTTCAATAAATTCAATTTTTCCTTTTCAAATTGGGTTTTTTTTCAAAGAATTTTTGAGATCTAGCGGCAGTTTTCTCGAAAACGGTTGGAATTATCAAGTTCTATCAAGTGTACCTTTTGTACGTAGAAATGTCTCCTGCATGATTTTTTAGTCAAAAGTGCGACTACGTTTCGTAAAAAAAAAGAGAAAAATATTCATCATCAGGTATAGCTCATGGGGTGCCCTCCACGGGCTAGCGTGATGTAATACATATATTATTGTTTCTTAGCTTAAAAAATGTTTCCTTACCAAATTGGGAGAAGATTGGTCAAGAGGTAGTTGAGATATTGCAAAAAAAAATACAATTTTGACACCCTGTATCTTTTTATATCTGGTTATATCCTTATATTTTGGTCCAAAGAATCTACCTTTGAACTATGGCCTTTTATTAATGGTCCACCCTGTATGTGTATTTAACCAACCTGATTTTCGAACAACGTATTCATATTTCTTTCTAGTTAGGAGCGATAGTGAATATAATCAAAACGCCAGCATCGAAGGCATGGTGAAGGGTCAGAAATGGACTAATTAATTGAAAAATGTATTTATAAGTGTAAATAAAAGATTACTTATTATGAAATTCAGTTTAATTAATTAATATTGAAAGCAGCCTTTTAATATTTATAATTATTACAGTTATTATAACATAAATTAATTATTTTAATCGGTTCAGAGTATTAAATTATTATTATAGTTGACATGCTTCACATGCAATAAATATATAATATGCAGTTCACTTAGATAATATACAATTTTTCGATAATTTATTAAAAACATAAAATGTGATTTTGCATCTTTTAAATTGTATTTATACCGCGTGTAAACGAATAGTGGGCCACCCCTGTAACTTCCTTGTTTTTAAAGATATCGGGATGAAATTTTGTATGATGAAATTAGGTAAGATTTCTAACTTTTTGAGACCTATCCGCCATATTTATCATTTCTGGTTTCACCGGAAATGACCCCAAAAGTCATTTCTAAATGGACCACCCTGTATGTTTTTACATTTTTGAAATAAAGATCACATTTTGGATACATTTACACTATTTTGAACAATTTATACAGTGTTGCACGAAAAATAATTCGAATTTTAGTTGTCAATCTAGATGGCTGCGAATATGTTAAAATTATGTTTGTTCCAATGTAATTCATGTAAAAAATACGAAAACGTCAATATGTCCAATAATACATCATACAGGGTGCTGTAAACTCATTAAAATCACATTTTTCCAAATGACTCATTTTTTTTAAATATTATGATATGGGCCACCCGGATATTCAGAAAGCTCTATTTAGTAGGGGTTAAACGGTACCAAAAGTTCCGTAATGTGTAATCGTTACCGGCAGGAATGACAATTTTTCTTAAACAATTTATGGCTTCAATCCAATTTTGATCAACCCTGTATATTTGTATTAATATTTTATGATACGCAACAAGAATGAGCCAGAGGCCCATTCTGTCTCCTGCGGAGACCTATCTGACATACCTATTTGTCACTTCCGGTTTCACCGCAAATAACCCTAAAAATAAATACAGTACTACAGTAGGTTAACAAATTGTTTATTCCAATCTCTAATTTAACAATTGTTCAAAATGACCTCCATTTTGATCTCTGCACTTCCGAATTCTTTTAATAAAATTGTCTTGAACATTTTGCAACTGTACAGGAGATATGTTGTCAAATGCCATCCTCACACGATTTTCTAAATCCACTCTCGTATACACAGCTGTCGAGTACACAAATATTTTTTAGATGAGCCCATAAAAAGAAATCTATACACGTTAGATCCGGAGATCTAGCGGGCCATCTAACAGGACCGTTTGTCCCAATCCATTGCTCACCGAATCTATTATTAAGATAAGCAGCAACATTTCTGGAGTTATGGGGAGGCGCTCCGTCCTGCTGAAAGTATAGTTGCCCCTGTTGAGCTAAATGCAAATTATCTATACCATCTTCAATTTCGTTTTCAAGAAACTCCAAATACCTTTCTCCGGTAAGTGGGCCGTCAAAAATAATAGGTCCTATAATCCGGTTATTCTTTACCCCCGCCAGACATTAAAACCAAAACGCTCTTGAAAATTTCCCTCTCTAACTAAATTGATTTTCTGTGGCCTAATATCGACAATTTTTTCCTATTGAACATCCCGTTATTTGTGAAACGAGATTCGTCTGAGAACAATATGTTTTTATGGAACTCTCTATCTTGCCCATACTTTTTCAGAACCCATTTGCAAAAAATCATTCTTCTAGCACCGTCATCTTCATAGAGGTGTTGATGTAATTGGTATTTAAAACTTTTATACTTATGCTTTTTTTAAATTTTCCATACTGATTGATGGCTAATTGCAGCGTGATAGGCTATTTCCCTTGTAGATGATGTAGGATGTACCTCTACATGAGCTAATACTTCTATTTCAGTATCTTGATTTATAATGAATCTCTCATCAGTTTCTGTTCCTCCTTTGCAAACTGGCGACGCGCCACGGTTAGGATGATTCCTATGTGGATAACGCCTCGCGTATAACGCCGCGGCTTGAACAGAATTTTTCTTACATTCCCCGTATATTAAAAGCATGTCCACTTTCTCACTTTGACTGTAACGAAATTCCATTTTCAAAATCACTTTGGATGCTAAACACTCAAAATTATCAAAATAACTTTAGACGCTAAACACTTAAAATACGAATAATTTAGAAAATTGACACAGCATAGCAATTGTTTATTAGGGATATTACGATGACAACAAGGACCTACTTTGATTAATTTTTTTTTTTTTGCATTTCTACGATGATAATGGCTTGACTAATAAACAAAAAACATACTGGTGAAAGGACTTTTCTTACTAAGATATAAAAAGTAACTAATGAAGAGTCCATGTTCATATAATATTTAAAAACTACATCATGCGAGTTCTTCTTACTCGGAATTTATTACTGAAAATTTAATTAAAAAAACATCAGAGGAAATTCATATTCATTCTAAAATTTATAAAATAAATAGAATAATTCTAGGAACGCCACCCTCCGCAGGAGACTGAATGGGCCTCTGAGACATTTTGAAAAATGTCATGTTAAGGAGTTTAATGGACATATTGACGTTTTCGTATTTTTTATATGAATTACATTGGAACAAAAATAATTTTAACATATTCGCAGCCATCTAGATTGACAACTAAAATTCGAATTATTTTTCGTGCAACACTATAAATTGTTCAAATAGTATAAATGTATCCAAAGTGTGATCTTCATTTCAAAAATGTAAAAATATACATACATTTAGAAATGACTATTGGGGCCATTTCCGTGAAACCGGAAGCGATAAATATGACCTAATTTCACCATACAAAATTTCATCCCGATATCTTTAAAAACAAGGAAGTTACAGGCATGTACACCCGGTATAGTAAAGAATTAAGTAGTTTTGAATTAAAAATAATGACACTTTAAAGTACGTACAATATGTCCCACGCGCTTTTAAGAGAGGCTACTCTGGTCTAATTTTTCATTTTCAAAAGTTAAGACATTTAGAAAACCACGCTTAATGATAAATTAGGACAACAGCATTAAAGTTAAATGGCTGATCGCTTACATTGCGAGTACACATTCGACACTTGTTCACTTCTGTCAAGGCCTTTCCTTCCACTGTTTTTTCTGCCATTCAATATATCGTTTTCCAATCAAACCTTGTACCGAATTACGTTGATTTGCATCACTTTTTCCGCAACTTTCCATCGCTCTGTCGGAGATTTATGTCCCATTAAAATGCCCTCCACTTATTGAACGTTGTTTGTGTCATCATCTAGCACATTTTATTAAATAAATTCATGTACCTTATGACGTTTTTGGATTTGAAATTTTACATGTTTCACCGCCCGCTCCTGCCCTTCCGGTCTGATATGGCAGAAATTCTTTTTTGTTAATGACAGATCAATAGTAATCCAACCTCTTCAGGTAGAAAATAGTCATGTACCGAGTAACGTTAAAAAAATGTAGCTAGCTCTTCTCGGACTAATAGGCAATCACTAGTAGCAGTGAATGTAAATGAGAGGAAAAGCTGTGTGTATAATATACAATCACGACTTCGGCCCTAACAGGTTATAACATCTGTTTATATTTATATATTTTTTGAGAGTTTAATAAATTGCCTAGTAATAAATTAGAAAGTCCTTAACAATTTGTTTATGTGTGATCGTGATGTATTAGTAGTTATGGGAATATTTTTGTTTCTCGGCTGGTTGTGTACAGATTTATTACATTAGTTGTAACTGGTCACATTTTCTTCTGATTACGTAATCTATACTCGATTAAAAAATGCACCTCTTTTGAAGTAATAAGTGTTAAAATAATATCTCAAAACATGCCCTTGGACTCTATAACCAATAAAATCTGGACTGTGGTGACCTAGAGGTAAAATTTGACTCCCGGTTTTCTCTACCTTGCTGCTGTTCGAAGGTATTGAATTATCTTGTTGGAAGGTGGCTTTGGAAAGGTTTTCATAAAGGATTATAGCTCGAGACCAATGACCGTAACAAATTTTATACAAAACCTGGCATAAAATAAAAACCGCTGCCCAAGGAATCACGACTTTCACATCCAGATTCTCTATCCAAGTCACTCACAACGAAAAAACTTTGTATGTTAAAATAATTGTTTATGGAACTTTAATAATATAATATTTGAAATCCTCTACCCCAAAAACCCATAAAACGATACCCCACATCGGTAGTAGGGTGGGGGTGGTGATAGGGAGATGATAGTGGGGGGTGGATGAAGCAAAAAAATATTTTGAGGTTTCTGGTTCCTGTACATACACTAAATCACAATTTCTTTTCACCCCCTTTAATAAGGGGGTGGGGGTGATAAAGGGGGTGGCTAATGCCAAAATTTTTTTTGAGACCTTGTATATACTAAATACCAATTTCGTGGACTCTTACCTGCTTGATTTATCCATTTACCTCAAATTTACCCCAATTTACACCCCAACCCTTCGACGGAACAAGATGAAAATATAATCTAGTTCTAGATCTCGTTAAAGTACATATGTGTACCAAATTTCACGTCAATATCTTAAACGGTTCCAGAGTAAACGTGCGCACAAAAAAAGTTACAGACTGAAAGAACGACAGACAGAAATTTTTTTCTCGCTCAAACTTAAAATCTCGACGTTTCATGACATTTTAAGCCTATTTGGACAATAAAAATTTTTTAAAATTTTTTTGTCGTTATTATACTTCCACTGGACGTGGAAGTAATTAAAAAAAAAAAAAGATAAATGCTACCTACGTGTTTCCTTTCAGAAAATAATTGTCATTCTCTATCTTATATGGTATTTTACCAATCATACATCTACAGACTTGCAAAGAGTTGAGTAAATCGCTATTTTGGCGCAGCATATAGAAATAACGTCAATTTGGCTAATGAAAGTATTTAAAAATGACAAATTTCGGACATTGGTAGTAGAAAATAGTATATTATATTACTAGGAGTAGAACGCACTCTTTTTTTGTGTTGAGCCCAGGATCTGCGACTGAGGCGAAGCCGAAGCCGCAAACTGGGCGAAACACAAAAAAAGGCGTTCTACTCCGTGTAATATATACTATTTTTTCTTCAAGCGTATTAAAATGCAAAAATTCATTTATTTATCATAAATGTATAAATATTCAAACTACAGTCTTACATGTTGACACAATATGACAAGTGGCTAGTGGATAGCGCGCCACCGGAGGCTTTCGGTATTAACATTATGTTACTAGTAAAACAATACCCACTGCGGTGGCGCTTTCGGAACTAACATTATGTTACTAGTAAAACAATGTCCACTACGGTGGCGTTCGGTACTAACATTTTGTTACTAGTAAAACAATGTCCTTCTTCTACTTCTGTTTTTGGTGACATAATTTAAACATTTTAATACGCTTGAAGAAAAACTATATTATTACTAGTCCAGTCAACGGAGCTCTAAAATGACCAAACTCTCTAATTTGAGTGCTAACGAATGTATCTTGATGAAACCTTGTGCAATGTGTTTGTAATGACATTAATAAAAAAGTTGAAAAAAAAAGAGATTAGAGTAGGAAACGATCGGAAGGGGTGGAAAACACTCCTTTTATCGCGGGTTGGTAACTTGTAGAATGTACAATGCATCAAAATCCATTCATTAACACTCAAATTGGGGCGAGCGTAGAGGCGACTTCAATGTGAATATCAGTCGATATTCCGTTGAAGCAACGTCGAGCGCGGTTAGTACTTGGATGGGCTCCCATCTTGGGAAATACATCGTTCTCGTCCCACCTTCTAGAGGCTTGTATATCAGTGTATACTCGGAAGCTACGTAATTTCAGACGAGGATTACGTAGTGGATATACCATCCTTCGGAGGGGATGTAAAGCAGGCGGTCCCTTGTCTATTAAATGTTAGGCAAGTAAAAGATCCCTACTCTTCTTAAGGGAAGAGGTTCGGCAAAATTTCCAGGTTGGGGGTAGCTCGTCTCCTGGCGTCGGTGATAGGCCCTGGTAGCGGAAATAGGCCGACGTTAAATAGTTTAAAAAAACACTCAAATTGACTGGACTATAGTGGTATTATATAATATGCAGTGTCTGCTTATTTACTTACTTACGGAGAATCCTCAAGCAAATATCGGTTTATATCAATCAAATATCCGTTTATATCAGATCGTCTTGATTTTTCTTAATATTCAATTAAAATGTCCTTTAATCATTCACGCAACCTCTTTATTTAAAAACTTTAATAAATCTCAAGGAAAATATGCGCAGTGTTATTTTCTTTTTTTAAAAGGCTGATAGATGGTGGCCATTAGCTCTTACGTGTGCCCTTTGAAGTAGCGTTTAGCAAGATACTCTCAGCGTTCCATCCAGCAGGGCCGGACGGACCTCTTGGCAGTTGTTTGTCTGAAGAAATTTGCAGGAATAATACCCTAATACCCAGCACTATTTCTACAAAGTAAATTTCGTAAATAAAATAAGTTTTTTTAAGGTAAAAAAAAAACAACAAATTATTTAATAATATGTATTCCATTAGCAATCTGCACTATGGAAATCTCTGTTCAATATCTTGTAAACAGTTATCGAATGCCGTTCGGGATATTCGACCAATGTCCACCTGTATTCTACCCTTTAGATCCTCCAAATTACTTGCCTTATTGTTACAGATACAATCTTTAAATGAGTCCATAAAGATCGAGGGGCGTCAGGTCCGGAGATCTAACTGGCCGATCATTTGACCTACTTCTGCCTATCCATCGATCCGGAAACACTTCATTCAGATACTGTCTTATATTATAACTCCATCTTGCTGCAACCATACGGGTAAATCATTACCACTCAGAAAAATCTGCGATTGCGGGAACTATGTGGGATTGCAATAGTTAGTGCAGGTAAATTGTAGATGTTAAATTACTTTCCACAAAAAAATACCAATAAAATTATGTCCAATCATACTCATACACACATTTATTTTTTGTGGATGTTGCGTATGCAAAGCTTGCATTCAGGGAGGGTTGTTCCTGGACCAATAGCAACAGTTATGTCTATAAACCGATCCATTTAGATAAAATGTGAATGCGAATAATGCTTGACGCGAGACAGTCTCCCCATTGCGACGTCACGCAGCATGGCGTGTACAAGGTGGGGCTATTAATGTGTTTCGTCAATATTTAATACAGAAGTTTTAAATCTCTTGGAAAAGCGACAAGAGTTGCAAGTTGCAGCTCAAGTTTTCAACCAAAGTAATGATTCTCTTGAACCGATTTTCTTTAATGGAATACGAAGATATTCTATTTTTAGTCCTCTTACATGGTGTCAAACAACTTTTGACGCATTTATAACCACTAAACGACGGTACATATCAAAATTTAGTTCAATTCAACTTTTCTTTTGGTCACAAATACACTATGGTGTTTTGACAAGTCAGATAATGCATACAAATGAATAATTTTTAAAATATAAGATATATCACAATTAAAAAATCAATAAATATGACCATAAACAAACAAAAAGAAATAATTTTACAAAAATGTAAAAAAAATTGCACATGGCAAGAATTTCCTCAATTTATCAGACTAGGTCACATTGCTATGAAATAGTGCATGATATGTTGTAATGGCAGCTTCTAAATTAACACTATCTGACGGATTTTATTTTGTAGACAGTTCTGGATAGTTTATTTCTCAACATGTTGATATTGTTCTAGTCAGTTTAAATTGTTGTCCATATTTATACCTAAAAATTTTACGTATTGATTCCCCTGATCTTCATGTAAAAACTATCGATTTTGTTTTAGCCTTACTTAAGCATGTCAATGAAATCATTATGCCTGTATATTTTTTTATGTTGTAGTCACTGTCATTATCCAATTTCACGTGGTGTCATCAGCAAACAGCACATTAAAGAAATTATTTGATTCTATAAAGTCATTGATGTAGGCTAAAAACAAAAGTGATCCGAGGACACTACCTTGCGGAACTTCGTGTTTTACTTGTGCATTTACACTAAATTCACAATTATGAAAAACTATTTACTTTCTGTTTGACAAATGTGTCTTCAAGTTAAGAGATGGTCCTCTGAAACCATCAAGGTATAACTTATATGAAAATATTTTGTGTAAAACACAATCAAATACTTTGCTAAGGTCTACAAATATTGACAGAGTAGAGGTTCTATTTTTCCTGAATCCGAATGGGGAATCTACAAATAACTTTCTTTTCTTTCGAAGAGGTTGTGTTGTGATATTTAAAGTAATTACTTCCACATCCAGTGGAAGTATAGTAACGACAAAAAAATTTTTAAAAATTTTTATTGTTCAAATAGGCTTAGAATGTCATGAAACGTCGAGATTTTAAGTTTGAGCGAAAAAAAGTCTGTCTGTCGGTCTGTCTGTCTGTCTGTCTGTCTGTCTGTAACTTTTTTTGTGCGCACGTTTACTCTGGAACCGTTTGAGATATTGACTTGAAATTTGGTACACACATGTACTTTAACGAGATCTAGAACTAGATTATATTTTCATCTTGTTCCGTCGAAGGGTTGGGGGGTAAATTGGGGTAAATTTGGGGTAAATAGGTAAATCAAGTAGGTAAGAGTCCATAAAATTGGTATTTAGTATGTACAAGAGAAGCTAAGGTCTCAAAAAAAAATTTGGCAGTAGCCACCCCCATTACCACCCCCACCCCATTATTAAAGGGGATGAAAAAAATTGTGATTTAGTGTGTGTATAAGAACCAGAAACCTCAAAATATTTTTTTACTTCATCCACCCCCACTACCACCCCCTATCGCCACCCCCACCCCACTACCGATGTGGGGTATCGTTTTATGGGTTTTTGGGGTAGAGGATTTCAAATTTTATATTATTAAAGTTCCATAAACAATTATTTCCACATACAAAATTTTTTCGTTGTGAGTGACTTGGATAGAAAATCTGGATGTGGAAGTAGTGATTCCTTGGGCAGCGGTTTTTTCCTAGATTATTGGCGTATAGTCCGACCCTGTCGGGCAGATTTATGTACCGGCATTTTACAAAGTATATTGATAATTTTAGAATAGATTTCCCATTTTCATTGAGCGTCATAAATAACTGTGGGCAGCACAATGTCTTGGCGGTAATTATCTTCGCTTCTAATAGATTTACAACGCGAGAGGTGTGCTCGTTAGCGATTATTCTTCGCCAGAAAGGAAACAAACCGCGCCATAGAAGTTGTTTCGGATGTTTATTTTCATCGCACAGCTCCGGTTCTCCTCCTGACCAGAAATTCAAGAAGGAATTTAAAAAATCATGAGAAATAGTAGTTTTATGAGATTGAAAAGATAAGTGATTGAGATAAATCCAAGTCCGCCTACATGTACACGCTTTATTTGTGGAATAAAATAGTGATTGTAAAAAACCAAAACTCATTAAGATTTTTTCTTTAATTAATGGCATTAGGGATATTGACCCACAGCCAGACACTAAACTGTTACCTATGTTGATTTACCTAATTCTAACCTATTCAAAAAAATATATGAATCATTTCGTAACCCAAGAGGATAAGGGCAGGGAGGTGCTTCTTGCTCAGGAGTATTTTTTTCAGTTAGGCCTCCATTAGACTATAAAAGTTCTTTGACAAATAGTCCAGTCAACGGAGCGCTAAAATGACCAAAATCTCTAATTTGAGTGCCAATGAATTTTGATGAAACCTTGTGGAATGTGTTTGTAATGACGTTAATAAAAAAGGTGAAAAGTAAGATTAGAGTAAGAAATAATCTGAAGGGGTTCCGTAACTTGTAGAATTAGGTCAAAAATGAAAAAAACAACAATATATTTACCAAAATAAGATGTTTTTACTCTTGTGAATTTTTTTCGAAAAATGCATATTTTTCGAAATATAGCCACTCGAAAATTCCTAAAAGTAGGGGAGGGGAAATTTAAAAGTTGAAAAAAAAAATCTGAACAAATTCAGGTAAATGTATCATCGAAATGCAAGACTTTTTTTATTTGCAACTTTTCTGTAAAGTGCGTTTTCACCGAGTTTTTCCGGAAAAACATGAAAGACAGACGTATGCATTGAGGCCTTCTAAACATTTTTTGCAACTTACTAATTTTCCGAGTTACAAACAGTTTTTCACGATAAATAATGTACTACATTTTTTGCACATTAATAAATGAAAATTCGAAAAACGAGCGTGAGTTATATATATTATTATAAAAAAATATGAAACCTATATAGTTATAATATATATAAAAACATCTCATTTTGGGCAAAAAATGTAAATATATTGCTTTTTTTTTATTTTTGACCTAATTCTACAAGTTACGGAACCCGTGATAAAAGCGGTGTTTTTACCCCTTCCCATCATTTCCTACTCCAATATTTTTTTCAACTTTTTTATTAACGTAATTACAAACATATTGCACAAGGTTCCATGAAAATCCATTCATTAGCACTCAAATTAGAGGTGACTGGACTAAAAGATCTTTTATAAAAGATATTTTACGAAAAATTTGACAGTGTAATCCACCAAAATTTGTAAAATATCGACCACACTCAAAGAAAATGATAGGTAAATTCAACTAAAAAGAGCATATGAAATCGCGCCTATCTAGTTTCATAGTTAAATCAATCCGAAAAGAATAGTCATACAACTTTATTTGTTTTCGTAAACAAATAGTAGTTTAATAATCATATCTTCTTGTAACAAATTAAATAGTACAATGACATTTTTTTATGTTCACTAACCATTTTCAATTTGGTCTACAATTAAATAGAACAACGACTTTGTTTTTTGTTCACCAACTAATTTTTAGGTTGATCTACACTTTATTGTATGATGAAGTTTTTTTTGGTTAGCCAAAATCTCAGTATTGAGACATCAGACCACCCAAACCAAAGATTAGAGATCGTTTATAAGGTCCATCCAAATATATCGATGATCCCTGAGAGAATTTGAACATTGCAATCATGTTATTAATTTTCTATAAATTCATAAGGGTATAAGATAATGCATGATTGATTATTGTCAGTGATTATGTGGCGTCATCTGGGAATAATTTCTGTAATAGACTACGTGGTAAGCAAGCAAATTTTATGGTAATTCTCTTAGAACTTCTAGAAGACGACAATAATATTGTCTACCAAGTACAATAGTACAGCGAACTAATACTGGGTTAGAATTACAATTCGATAATAGCTAATAATAAAATATACTATCTAGTCTATTCGCAACTTATCTAGTTTAATTTGACAGAATTCAACAAAATAATAGTCAGACGAACAAAATAATAGTCTTATTCATCTATTTTTTAAGTTAATGTTTGTTTTGTTGTACGACAACTTTTTATTAATTAAAATAACAATCACCTCTTGTTTAAAAATACCATCAATATAGTTTGGTTTAACAAAATTAACGATATTGTTAGTTAACCATTTTTTTTTGTTGAATTTACCCATACTATTTCTTTGAGTGCATATTTTATAAAAGATTACACATTTCTCATAAGGCCACCATAATCATTTCAGTAGTTATATTAGCACTGCGTTTTTAAACACTTCTCAAAGTAGTCGTAGAAAAACAATATTAGAATCATAAAAGAGACAAAACTAAACCTACTTTAGAATTTACATTTGTTTTATTTATGAATGGAATTATGCAATCTATTATACTTTTTTGGTGCCAGAAGTTGGAGTAAATTAAATGAAACTTCTACTTTGTGTTCAATTGCATTTTTATATAATTAATTACTTTCTTGAGCGTAATTTTGACAATTAAGGAAAATATGCGCCAACAGTTTAGGCTTTAAAATTATATTGAATTTGGAATTTGTATACGGATGACCCATATTTAAAGGAAAATCACAATTTTTTGGCTCAGTGACTCAAAACAATACTGAATGAGTTGACTATTCAGCTACAAACGTTGAAATAAACGTTTACACAAGTCATGAAGGTTCCACTTTTTATATTCGTTTGAGTTTGCGCTAAGAAAATTTAGAAAGACGTAAGTCCAGATTATGCAGTAGAATAAGCAGAAGACAAAATAGTTATGGCTTATAGTAAAGTAAATAGATGAAAATTCGCCTCTACGACTAATAGTATGCCGAAAACCGAAAATTCCGAAACAGAAAAAACCGAAATTCTGCCGAATAATTAAAATTGCTGTATTTCGCTGAACTTTTGTTTTTCATGGCTTACTACTAAAATCATTTATACTGTTTTTCCATCATAATGCAATTTAATTGATGCATTATAAGTGGCGATCAAACTGAGATCGTTTCGATCATAATTAAAAAGTTTACGAAATTATTATAGTTACACAAAGCCCAGTCTAAGCCTTTGCTTATTCCCATAGATTCTGCAATATATACAGAACACATATTATTTAATTTATACTTAAACCAGTCTTGGGTCACAAACAGTTATATATGTGAGTTTTCCATTCAACAATGTATTTACAATTTGAGTAAAAGTTAGGGAAACGTCGGTTTGCAAAATCATAATTTTATTTTTCTGATCGACACAGTAATATTTGTAGCGGCTTTCAATTTATTCCACAGGGGATTACCACCCAGTTTCTTGACAGCAGAAGGCCGTTCTAAAAATAGAAGTACATTGGAGCTTTATTGGACAGGTACAGCAACTGCTCTGGACTTGACAGTTTAAAGAATATACAAATTTGAAATGCCTATCATTTGTGTCAGTAGCAACAAGTTATATTTGTCTCTAACGTAAACTAAGAATTTATTTCACAATTTGTTTTCATCTCAATTTATGTACAAGGAAAACAACGATTATGTTTATTACCGTAACTGCTAGCATCATTAGCAGTATTAATATAATTGGCAAAAATAAACAAAGAAGCTTCTAAAACTACCTACGGAGGCAGGCACCTATTAGCCCATGCGAAAGACCCCTTTCGAACTCCCCTTAAACGCAAAAAACCACCTCTTTTCTTTCATTTTTCGTTGTTAGACATACGAGGACTTGTTGGATCGGTTTTTTTTTGAGGAAACTCAATATGTTATGTAAAATTTCACAACCAGACATCCTAACGACCCCCGGGGGTTGAAACCACCCCCTCCCTCAATACCGCAGTATGCAAAAAATATCCAAACGCGCCGAAAATTGTTTTCTACCCGTTTTCAAGGGCGGGGAACACGATGCTGATATCATTTAGCATCCCACCCCCAACCGCAACTACCCCTAAATGCATAAAACCTGTACTCGGTCTCTTATAAATATCCAAAACAAAGAAACATTACTTATTTACTTTCACGGTATACGACAGAGGCATAAAAAATATATGTTTCTTGGAATACTACTTCACTTATCTCAATTGCAGACAATTTAAAGTACTTACTCAAACTTTTTTCCAATAATCAACTATCACCTCCAAAAATCAAAAATAATTGAGTGATAAAAAAGTCTTACAACAAAGCAACATATAGATAACCTTACAAACTGTCGGAATAAATGAAAGAAAAGGAGTGGTTTTATACATTTAGTGGTAGCTGGTGGGAAGCTAAATAATATCAGCATCGTGTTCCCCGCCCTTCAAAACGTGTAGAAAACAATTTTCAGCCCGTTTGGATGTTTTTTTTTGCATGTTCCGGTATTGAGGGAGGGGGTGGTTTCAACCCTCGAGGGTTGTCAGGATGTCTGGTTGCGAAATTTTACAGGACGTATTGAGTTTAATAAAAAAAAAAACCGATCCAACAAGTCCTCCTATGCCTAACAACGAAAAATGGAAGAAGAGGGGTGGTTTATGCATTTGGAGGTAGTTGGTTAGGGGTGGGAAGCTAAACAATATCAGCATCGTGTTCCCCGCCCTTGAAAACGTGTAGAGAGCAATTTTCAGCACGTTTGGATATTTTTTGCAAGTTTTGGTATTGAGGTAGGGAGGGGGGTGGTTTCAACCCCCGGGGTCGTTTGAATGTCTGGTTGCGAAATTTTACAGAACATATTGAGTTTCTTCAAAAAAAAACCTATCCAACCAGTCCTCGCATGCCTAACAACGAAAAATTAAAAAGAAGGGTGGTTTTTTGCGTTTGGGGGTAGTTAGAAAGGGGAAGGGACCGCGCGAGTATCACCATCGTGTTGGCCGTCCTCGAAAACGGGGGGTGCCATGTTTTGTCGCTACCCTTGCACTTTTGGGGTTTTAGACTTTTTTTGCAAGTTTCGTATGGACTATACAGGGTGTTATTAAAAAGTATGTCAATCACTTAACGACAGATTTAGCACCTTAAAAAAAGTTGATTGAACCTAATATACCTCTATCCAAAATCGCACCCCTATGGACGTATGAAGACACAGCCCTCTAAAGTTGGAAATAAAAAACATATTCTTTAAATATTGTACAAATGGCTAGAGATATTTTTTTCAATACTGGTACGCTGTAACATATGTCAGAGAGTAACAGTTTAAAGTAAAAATATTTAGGGTTAAACAACTCTTCCCCCCTACCCCATTTTTAAATGGTACGCCTATGGCTTTTTTGGTATATTGTATGTTATAGAAAATTTAATTCTACAATTTTTTTCTATCTTGTGTTTTTTTCGTTTAAGTAATCATTTTTAAATGGAACTTAGAATACTAAAAACATTGTCATGTGTTTGAAAGGGTAAAATGCTGAAAACTCGAAAAAAATATAATAAATTTTTTTATTTTATTTATTTTTTTTTTATTTTTTTTTGTTTTTTTCAATTTAATTTTGTTTTTTTACTCATACTGGGTACATGTAGAACTGAAATTAAGAAGTGACTGATAAAATAAATGATTTTTTCTAGAGTTTTTAACATTTCATCCATTAAAACACATGACACATAGTATTCTGTTTCATTTAAAAATGATCACTTAAACGAAAAAAACACAAGATGGAAAAAAGTTGTAGAATTAAATTTTCTGTAAAATACAATATACCAAAAAAGTCATAGGCGAACCACTTAAAAACGGGGTGGGGGGGAATCAGCCATTTCTAAAACTTTATTTTAAAATATTTTTACTTTAAACTGTTACCCTCTGACATTATGTTACAGCGTATCAGTATTGAAATAGTATATTACTAGGAGTAGATCGCACTCTTTTTTTGTGTTGAGCCCAGGATTTGCGGCTGAGGCGAAGCCGCAAACTGGGCGAAACACAAAAAAAGACGTTCTACTCCGTGTAATATATACTATTTTTTCTTCAAGCGTATTAAAATGCAAAAATTCATTTATTTATCATAAATGTACAAATATTCAAACTACAGTCTTACATGTTGACACAATATGACAAGTGGCTAGTGGATAGCGCGCCACCGGTGGCTTTCGGTATTAACATTATGTTACTAGTAAAACAATACCCACTGCGGTGGCGCTTTCGGAACTAACATTATGTTACTAGTAAAACAATGTCCACTACGGTGGCGTTTGGTACTAACATTTTGTTACTAGAAAAATAATGTCCTACTTCTACTTCTGTTTTTGGTGGCATAATTTAAACATTTTAATACGCTTGAAGAAAAAAAATATTTGTAGCCATTTGTACAATATTTAAAGAATATGTTTTTTTATTTCTAACTTTAGAGGACAGTATCTTCATAAGGGTGCGATTTTGGATAGAGGTAAATTAGGTTCAATCAACTTTTTTTAAGGTGCTGAATCTGTGGTTAAGTGATTGACATACTTTTTAATAACACCCTGTATATTAGTCTGCAGTTTGAAATTTAATAGAATTGTTTGGGATGGAGCCTTTCTCACATGCTAACTGAATATTCGTTAGAAGAATAGATCAGACTGCATCGTAAAATTCAGATAAACAAGAATGCATAATTTGACTATGTTTTTTTGTAAATAATGTTAGTTTCAAACATTTTTAACCAACCTAGTTGGTGAAACATTTGTTACTACGAAACAAAAAAAAAAACAAAACAAAAATTAGATAAAACCTTATACGTGGCTCGAACCCGCGACCCTTGGATTGCGAGTCAAAAACAAACAAAACAAATTTTTTTACAATTAATTATTATACAACTGTCTCACCGAATACTCGTGTTCGAAGCCAGCCTGACATCTACGAGTCAAAAGTGTAATCGCTTCACACCACAATCTGTTATTACTGAACGTGTAAATGTTCATAATATATAGCTAGCCTAAAATAATATATATGAACATTTATATTATTATGAACCATATATTAGTAAAATACACCAGTAAACAATGACAATGACATTTCGCAAGATTTCTAATTGACGATTTGCATGAAAGAAAGTTTGGTAAAAAGTGTCATGGCGCGCAGTATAATGGTATCACTGTAATTCACTGCACATGTTGACCAACTCGTCTAATTTCCAAACTTTGCAACAATTAAATATCTATAATATAATAATCATAACATTGTTTTCATTATCTTTAATGTTAAACCTACTTCCACTGAATGTAAATCATCTTTATTAGGTTGTTTCGTAGTCTACAAAATTAAAAAAATGTCAAAATATGCAGTTTGTCAATCACTGCTGCCAACTCTTCTAGTAAACTGAGAGTTGGAAACAGTGTTTGACAAATTGCATAATTCGACATTTTTTAAATATTGTAGACTACGAAACAACCTAATAAAGACTATTTATATTCAATGGAAGCAGGTTTAACATTAAAGATAATGAAAACGATGTTATGATTATTATATTATAGGTATTTAATTGTTGCAAAGTTTGGAAATTAGACGAGTTGGTCAACATGTGCAGTGAATTACAGTGATACCATTATACTGTGCGCCATGACACTTTTTACTGAACTTTCTTTCGTGCAAATCGTCAATTGCAAGCCATAAAAAAAGGAAACATTAAAAAAAATTTAAATGATTAATAACTTTTTTATTTACTGGCCGAATAATTAAAAAACAATAGGGCTCCACTGGCTTTAGCTAACACTAATTTACTATCTAAAGAACGAAGTTTACAGCACGAGCCGTAGGCGAGTGCTGTAATTCATCAAGTGAGTTATTACCATTACCGCAAGTTGAATACTATACTTTATCTACAATTATAACAATAAATATTAAATTGAGAAGATTTTGTTTAAATTATTCAGTTTGTTTATTATAGTTATTAAGGTACCAAGGGTGTTATAAGGATAATAACGCACCGAGATCGGCAGTGTACAATCCCGAGGGCCTCTGGCCCGAGGGAATGTACGTCGACCGAGGGCGTCATTATCCTATAACACCCGTGGTGCCTTCAACGTTTAATGTCCTGCAAGTCTGTTATTTAATTCGAATTTTTTTTTTGACATTTACGATTTATTAATTTGACATCTATTATGTTCAGAACGATTTGATTTAAAAGAGAGTAAAAATTAAAATTGTCTGTAAACGCCGCCGTTGCATAGTAACGCATTTTGTTTGTCAATAACGCTATCATAATTTGCTTGTTTTGGGTTATATTATAATTGTATAATGCCCTAGGCGTTATAGATATTCATAACGCCCTAGGGCGCTATTTTTCATTTAATGCATCTCAAAATAGGGTGGTTATTGTAAAATAACAGACTTGTAGGACATTAATACTATTAACTGTAAAATTTAATTTTTGTTCACCCTTTTGTATTTGTTGTCTTCAAAGATTTAACCACCTTTAAGCGAAGGTAGCATGTGATTTTTAATCGAAATAGTGCATAAACTGCTTGTAGACAAAAAATCAGCTTTGTAGATTAATATTACGCGGCGGAAAAGCAAAACTTCTCAAACTTCTGCAAATTAAAAAAGCGTCGGAAAGCTCAATCAATTCTCTTTACATAAGCTGTCTACAGATTTTTCGAAAAAAAAACGATAATTATCGAGATATTCGAGGAAATGTAAGAAATTATACGTTTTCCTATAGAGTGTATGCAAATCTTAAAAAAACAATTTTTCTTAGAAACCTTTGTTTCGAAGGGCCAAGATTAACAGAGCGTCAAAGTAGTACATGATATTAAGTGAACATCGTATATGAGATCGATTTCAGTTAATTACCGATTAATTACGGTGACAAAATGGAGAAATTTACCGAAAAAAAAAGTCCCAAATCCCGCCCCCTCTAATTCCTTCATTTTTGTCGGAATTCAAAAAATAAAAAAAGAGTTTTAGCAAATTCAGTTCCATTTAAATTAACTAGAGTAGTCTTTTGGCGTAGGAGCCAAGATTAAAAAGTTGCCAACTGTAGAAGCTCAAAATTTGCAATTTTTTGTCGTACATGGCCAACATTTCAGTAGTTATCTCCGAAACGAAAAGAAAAATCAAAATTCTGATAGTGGCAAAAGTTTCATAATGGAAAATACTCGTTTGACCTTGTTTTTTATTTCGACTCCCACCGTTTCAGAGATATCTGCGAAAAATAACAAAAAACAGCTTACATTTCGGAGTCGAAAAAATCGCAAAAACATGCAATCTTGACACGTTCATATTTTTTGAAAAACACCATTGAGACGGCCGTTCGATGTCGCGACGTAAAGAGGAAGTCTTCCAGATAAACCTGATCGTAAATTGCACGGCGAAATTCGAAAATTCGGCTCGGCACGAACGAATCAAAAGTAGCATTTTGTGACATTTGAGAAAATCTTTATAGACATTAACGGGAATAATCTGTCACTACCTCCCTGACTCCACCTTCGTATGTCGCGCGTTACGTCGATTGGACAGGCTAGGCATGAAGATAAAGTTGATTGGCTCTGTACCTAGTGAGTTGTAATAACTCACGCTGTTTGTTTATGGATACTATTAATTGATCAAAAGCTGTTCATTAATTAGTATATAACCTAATAAGAGTAGATAATAGTATATTAAAGTATAAGTGAATATTGTCTTTAAAACACGCGCGATTTTTCGAGCACGACGGCGCAGCCGGAGTGCTCGAAATAGAGCAAGTGTTTTAAAGACCAGTTATCCACGAATACTTTACGCTATTTTTTTTTATTGGTACACTTTGAAATCATAAATACTGGTATTATTATTACAAAAAATGGAAATAAGAATTAAGGATGTAAAATGGTTGAATTCGTGATGTGACATCAGGATACCTGTCAGTGTCATGAAAATGAGAAAACAGAAATTTATTTGCAATCTGTCACATAGGATTAATTATTGTCACTACAGTTGTCACTGATTGTATATTGCTTTAAAATGAGTTCTAACATTGATTACTTACATAGAAAAGCAGAATCGTGGTTAATACCGCAAAAATCGGAAGACGCTTATAAAAAAGAATACAAGTTCATCAAATGGATGGAAGAGCAAAAGGTAACAGATACAGATGAACGAGTTGTACTTGCTTACCTTTGATGTTGCCATGGTAACTTTAAAACACGCGCGTTTTTAAAACTTGGATTTCAACACTCTGAGGCGTACTTTAAACAAGCAAAATAGGGTACCAATAAAAAATAGTTATTAAGGTACCAAGGGTGTTATAAGGATAATAACGCACCGAGGTCGGCAGTGTACTTCCCGAGGGTCTCTGGCCCGAGGGAATGTACGTCGACCGAGGGCGTCATTATCCTATAACACCCGTGGTGCCTTCAACGTTTAATGTCCTACAAGTCTGTTATTTAATTCGATTTTTTTTGACATTTACGATTTATTAATTTGACATCTATTATGTTCAGAACGATTTGATTTAAAAGAGAGTAAAAATCAAAATTATTTGTAAACGCCGCCGTTGCATAGCAACGTATTTTGTTTGTCAATAACACTATCATAATTTGCTTGTTTTGGGTTGTGTTATAATTTTATAATGCCCTAGGGCGTTATAGATATTCATAACGCCCTAGGGCGTTATTTTTCATTTAATGTATCTCAAGATAGGGTGGTTATTGTAAAATAACAGACTCGTAGGACATTAAAGATATTTTTTGCCCAGTGACCAAAAATTTGTCGAAAAACACTCTTTCTGCACTTTTGTCACAATGGTCGCCTTTTTAACATTGTTCTTTCAATACAATAGAACTTTTCTTTCATAAGTTATCGTGCTTACAAGAAACGCGACGGACGGACGGACAGACGGACATTTTGAAAGTTGTTCAGAATTCATTCAGTAACACAATACTATGAAAATATTTTGTCTACAAGCGATATTTACGGTTTTAGAAATGTGCCGATAAAATTACAATATACGTTTTCGTATTTGCGAAGAGTATAATAAATAAAAAAACGGTTAAATTTATTGTTCAGGGTTACGTGTGCACTTTAAAACAGTCTTTACTTTGTCTGCATATTTACGGAAGGTTTATATTAAGATATGCAGCACAATGCAGACTTTCTCTTGCAGCTTTTAAGCATTTGTCAGGCCATTTCACGTCTGAAAAATGAGACGAAGTTTTATATGTCTGGGTTTTGGTTGGTTAAATTTTATGGCTTTTTCACATGGGTGTAATGTAAAATTTTACAGTGCGATCCGAATTGCGTCTGTAAAAGCTTTTGGAATTTTATCGTCGGTTTAGGAGATATATCAAATATTTTTTCAGACAGACCATTATGCAAGATCCCTCAAAGGGTATGATCTATTTTCAAACGTTCACTGCAAGATCTGACAGTGGCGATATGGAACAAATTTATAATATTTTTCAAGTGTTCATTGACATACCCCGAAGGGATGAAATTTGGAGGACTCAGATCGGGAAAACATAGCGGTCATCGTAGTTTTCCAAAGGTTGAAATTAACCTAGAAGACAGAATGTCACACCCTGTAGCTAGGTCGTGCATTTACAAATTAATTTCCTAAATTTAAAATAGAATTTACGTATTTTAGAATTTTCAAACAATGCAAATCAAAAATTAAATATATCAAGATAACAATTAAATCAATTTCATGCATAATTTACTTAATACAGAAATATTATTTTCTTTATAATATTATGTACAGTTTTAACGGGGTTTATTTTCGACGCAAAAGTTGAGGTTCTCACAAACGTATCGGCTAAAAGAATGTGTTACATAAACAGAAAGATCATCAACGTAAACGATAGAAAGCCATATTCATTAAAGACTTAAGTTCGAAATTTCTTATTAATGGGTAATTTAGATAACCGAAGAGGTTAGATGCATATGTGACAAATATTGCGTAGATCGCGAAGCTCGCGTGATTTACTGTCTTTCTCACCCTTTCAGTTTGAGAATTTTTGTCTCTATTTTAAAACTGTATATAAGCGAGGTTCCGGGGAAACAAATGTGTCCGTCTGCCAGATGAAGACCACATCCCCCCGACCACCCCAGAGGAGGTCAAGGAGATCCTAAGGAGTCTAAAACCCAGGAAAGCTCCAGGATGTGATGGCATTGGGAACATCGCCCTCAAGAAGCTGCCCCGGAAAGGAGTAGCGGCGATGGTCAACATCATCAACGCAATGTTGAGGTTGAGACACTTCCCATCCAGGTGGAAAAAGGCCGACGTCATAGTCATCCCAAAGCCAGGTAAGAACCTAACGTTTCCTTCCTCTTACAGGCCCATCAGTCTACTCCCAGCGATGAGTAAGGTAGCCGAACGAGTCATACTCAAGAGGATAGCCGAGAAGACAGAAGAGCTGGAAGTCCTCCCAGACGAGCAGTTCGCCTTCAGGACAGGGCACTCCACCGAACTCCAAGTGCTCCGCCTCACCGAGGAGGTCACGAAGGGGTTCAACCAACGACAGGTCACGGCAGCGCTGTTCCTGGACGTTGCCAAAGCCTTCGACAGGGTCTGGCACGATGGTCTCCTAGCCAAAATGATGAGTATGGGTTACCCCATTGCACTCGTCAAGCTAGTGAGATCGTACCTCCACAGGAGACAGATGAGGGTGAAGATCGTGGACAAGGTGTCCACGTACAGAACAATGGAGGCAGGAGTCCCCCAAGGCTCAGTGCTGTCCCCCCACTTGTTCTCCATCTTCACATCCGATCTACCCCGGACGGAGAGGACCTCCATGGCCCTCTACGCCGATGACACAGCCCTGACTGCCAGATCCTGGAGTGCCAGACTAGCCACCAGAAACCTCCAAGAGGCGGCCACCCTCCTAGAGGACTGGTGCAACAGATGGAAGGTAGCCGTCAACGCCGAGAAGAGCAAGGCGGTACTCTTCAAGAAGGTAAGAAAACAAAACCCCACAGGTCACGTTTCCATGTTTGGAGAGGACATCCAATGGCACGACTCCGCCAACTACCTTGGCGTGGTCATGGACAAAGGCCTAACATGGAGACTGAACACGGAGGCCATCGTCAAGAAGGCCAGGAGGACGAGAGCCCTAATCTACCCGATGACGGGTAGACAGAGCAGACTCAACCTGAGGAATAAGCTCACGCTTATCAGGTCCCTCATCCGGCCTCAGCTGACGTACGCTTCGGTAGCTTGGGGCTACCAAGCAAAGAGCTACCTCCATCAGATCCAGAGAGTGGAGAACGTCGCCCTCAGATCGGCCGTCGACGCACCCTGGTTCATCCGCAACGAGGACATCTACAGGGACCTGGACTACACCCCGGTCACTGAGATCATCAAGCAGAGAGCCAGAAAGATGTACGCCCTTGCCGAGGAGCATGGGAACCCACTAGTCAGGGAGGCAACTGACTATGACCCAGCAGATGCTCCGAGGCACAAGCGGCCGAAGGTGCAGCTCCTGGATAACGGGTGAGTATGAGAAGTACCACCAACCGACGATCCACCCCCACGGAAGAGACATGACGATTACCCAACCACCCACCCAAGACCCTGCGGGTACCGGACAAACAACCGTCCAGTACCTGTAGTCCCCCTAGCTCCGGGCAGACCAAAAATGCTACCAAAGCAGTTAGGTCTGCCCTTCCTCGAGCTACACAGCTCATCCTTACCCTACCGATGATCCGGATGACAGGATACCTCTTGGTATCTTGTGTACCGGCAGTCACTCCCGCCACAAACCCAAAACACCCAACAGACCGATGACTACCCCCCGGGGGGCAAACAAGCTGGCGAAGAAAAGAAGACGAAGACAGAAGAACGCCAGAAGAGGCCTTAGCCAGCAAGGTCCAACGAGCCAGGACCCAGGGAGGTGGGCCGAAATCGTCTGCACCGCTCACATTTGTGAGTGGGGCCGACGTAAAGTAAGCTCGCCCGCCCTGCACGAGGCTGGTCCCCGGTCTACAGCGATGTATTGGGGTAAAGGGCAATAGTCCTGCCCGGCCCCAGTCATCCGAGACCGACATCTTTAGCCAAGAATATTGGCGACAAATGTGTCATAGTTCAAGTGGCAGTCGACGAGTGCAGACCTCCAGTGTGCAGTTGAAGACAGTGCGAAGCGAACTAGCGAAGTGGAAGCCCCACAGAGAGTGCAAGAGGAGAAATATCAGTCGTCTTTATTAAGACGCTGATATATAAAAGATAAATAAAGTCCCCCGCCTGGGGACACTGTGTTTTTACCTTCCCGATTCCTTCCCATTTTTCTTTTTTAGGTAAACAAGAGGACGACATGCCGAGGAAGAAAAACTCGGACAAAAGCATGGATATGGAGACGGACGACTCGTCTAGAGCGTCAACCCCAGCGAGGTCACAAGCAGACGACAGAGATGTAATAAAATCGAGGCTCGAGGAAGAAAATAGGATGTTACGGGCCCAGATAGCGAATCTTCAGCTAGAGCTAGAACATCTCACCATACAGATGTTAAATCAAAGCAAGCAGGCGGAACTGCAGATAGAAGAAGGCCGCAAACAGCACGAAGAGCTAATGTCACTCCTCCGGGCCTGCAACAACACCATGAAGGCCCCTGAGATGAAAGAAGCCCTGAAAAGGAAGACCGTCCCTGACAGTGACGATGAGGCACCCCCCACAACAAAAAAGACGCCAACCCCCAGCCAGGATAAACCATCCACCAGCCAGGATGACAGTGCGACGGCCATGGACGCCGAGGCCCCCGAAAACCCCCGGATGCCCCCTGTCGTACTGAGAAACAAAGAATCCTGGACGGAAGTAACCCACAGGATCCACAACGCTAGGATAGGCTTCAACAAAGCCAAGGTGGTTAGGGAGGGCATCGCCATAGAACCCGCTTCCAAGGAGGACCACAAAAAGCTGACCACGTTGTTCCAGCAGGAACAACGTGAATATCACACTTACGCCCTGCCCGAAGAGAGGATGCTGAGAGCAGTAATCCGGGGCATCCCCACTGGCGTAAGCACCGAAGAAGTAAAAGCAGACCTAGAACGACAAGGATTCTCACCAATATCAGTCCAGAGGATGTCATCTCGGAGGACAAAGCAAGAAATACCCCTCATGCTGGTCCTGGTCCCCCCGGCCCAGGCAAACATCCTGGCAGTAAACCGCTGCTGTTACCTTGTGGTCAAGACGGAGAAACAGCGAGCCAAGCAGACCATATCGCAGTGCCACAGATGTCAAAGTTTCGGCCATGCACAAGGAAGGTGCACTGCACAGCCGAGATGTGTCAAATGTGGAGAGGCCCACCGCTCCTCTGACTGTCAAAAGACCAAGGACACGCCAGCCAAATGTGCAAATTGCCAGGGTGCCCACCCAGCAAGTTACCGAGGATGCCCCAGATGCCCCAAAAAGACTGCCCAGACACCTGCCCCCCGGAAGCAAACAGCTCCCAACGCAGCCACCAGAAGGACGACCCCCGGGCTTAGCTACGCCAGGGCAGCCCAGGGACCCGCAGGGAAGCCCACCAACCCTGCCCAACCCCCACAGACGTCCCCAGAGGCCGGCCAACTCGCTGCTGTTATGGCCCAAATGCAGCAGATGTGCACCATGATGGGGGCCCTGTTTGCAAGCCTGCCCCACCTCACCCCCCAGTGACGCCACCCGGACCACCCCGTCGACGGAGAAGCCACCCGAAGAGACATGACGATACCCGACACCTCACCCACGACCCTGCGGGTACCGGACAACACACCGTCCAGTACCCGTAGTCCCCCTGGCTCCGGGCAGACCAAAAATGCTACCAATAGCATTTAGGTCTGCCCTTCCTCGAGCTACACAGCTCATCCTTACCTTACCGATGATCTGGATGACAGGATGTCATTTGGCATCCTGTGTACCGGCAGTCTCTCCTGCCAAAACTTCCAACACACCTAACAGACAGATGACTACCCCCCGGGGGGCAAACAAGCTGGCGAAGAAAAGAAAACGAAGACAGAAGAACGCCAGAAGAGGCCTTAGCCAGCAAGGTCCAACGAGCCAGGACCCAGGGAGGTGGACCGAAATCGTCTGCACCGCTCACATTTGTGAGTGGGGCCGACGTAAAGTAAGTTCGCCCGCCCTGCACGAGGCTGGTCCCCGGTCTACAGCGATGTACTGGGGTAAAGGGCAATAGTCCTGCCCGGCCCCAGACATCCGAGACCGACATCTTTAGCCAAGAATATTGGCGACAAATGTGTCTTTTATTGACCTGCTCTTCGATAGTACACTTGCTGGCAGTAGTAATTACTCCGGTACCTGCTTTTGTTTGAGTTCAGCTGTGCGGCCACCCCCAAAGGTGGTACGTAGTGCGACCATCGTCAGATGGTACGTATTTGCGGGCTATCCGTGGATAGTATCGTAGTGCGGGTCATCCTATATGATTTCGTATTTATACAGATTTTCTTACGAATCTGTGAAAGCTGAACGACGCGGCAGGGACCGTTGAAATAAAAAGGTTTACTGGCTTTTTCAATCTCCGCACAGAGCGACGAGTGCTTTGAGTAGGTAATTCATTGTCTGTCCGAGTGTAACCCTCTGGGGTTGCTCTTGGCTAGACCGTGAGGTGCCTACCGTGGGTCATTCGCCCGTCGGGAGAAGGCAAGTGTTAGTTAACTTTCTTTAGCACTGTGTACTTTCAAGTTCGCTCTTAAGATGGGCGACGCACACGACGCCGACGCTACTATGGAAGCTGGGGGAGATTTAACTGGAGACCTCACAGTATATCAAACAATAAGTATAAAAAATTATTTAATCATATGCGACGCGTTGTCATTTTTTGTTCTGCTCATTAATTTTTATTTTTCTAAATTTACCAAATTTAACCTAATGACAACGTTAATCGCTTTTTCTTCTTCTCCTTAAAATTTACGGCTCTATAATAATCAAAGTAATTTGCGTTTAGGTTTTCATTGTGGTACTTTGATAATAGTTTATTTATTTAAAAGTATGCATTTTCAGTATTCAAAAACTCACGATTGTGATTTGCAACTATTTTAGTAGTTTAATTCATGGAAAGTTTTCTTTGGGTTTTTAAAATGTTATTACAACTATTGTTGTTTTAATACTCCGCTCAGCTATGTAAATAATATTTAGTACAGTCGCGATTGGTCTATTGCAGATTTTGCAATTATTAGTCTTCAGCATTTGCATTTAAGGATTCTTAATTGTCATCTCTGCATTTATGCCTCACCAAGTTATCATTTACATATGACAAGATTTGAACACAGCTCTTTGTTATCAGTTTTAATTTCGAAGATTTTCGAATGGCAAGCACAAGATTTTGTTGGTTGTCACTTCATCTATATATAAATAACAACGATACAACGAAATGGGACCAATTGGTCTCGGCCAAGTGCAATTGTAACTAGCCACAACAACAACACTACGCTTCGAAACGACAGTTGTCGTGGCAATTTGATAAGATTTTGTTGGTTGCCTTTTTATCACCATATTATTATCATGATTGGGAAATTTCCCGAGCTGTGTCAAATTTTACGTATAACGACGACCATTATAAATACTTCAGGAAAATGACTATTGTCATTGTAAACAATTTATTTTATTGTTTGCATAGCTGACCTGATTATTCGACGGATTAATGTGACAATTGTCCCAACGAATACTTTCCTTCTTTTCATGTAAACAGTGGCAATTGCCCCAACAATTATATAATACAATGTTTCAAATGAATATGACAATTGACAATATTCTACTTTTCAGGAATAAGTGAGATTTTAAATAAGAATATAATTCTTTAGACAAAATAAATCAATTACAAATGCAATTTTTAATTACAGTGAAATCAGTATTAAATAAAGTACAGTCAAATAAAACAGTACCAAGGTAAAATCATCTAATAACTGAGTGTTGCCAAAATTAATAAATAAATTTGATCAGTAAATAGAAACAAGTAATATCAAACTTTATAAAAAGAATCTATGGTTAAACAAAAATTCAATCACAACGTAAATTTGGGTCCTAACTTTTAAAAATCTAGACGATCACATAAATGGCTAACTTTGTATATTTTTCTGTCTCATTCAAAAGAGAAAGATAAATATACGACTGGGGTATGGGGTGTTTCAATACTGTCTTTCTCTTCCAAATGATGAAATATTACTTTTAGTGGAGTCAAATTAGGATTTCAATGTGAATTGTCTGGTTAGGGCAGTTTTTCTGTTTTAACGTGTTCAGGGGGTTAAGTTCACAGCTCAGTTTTGCAGTTTCTGCAAGGTCAGCGTATTGTTTATTTAAACAATTTAATTTTTTAAGCAGTGTTTTTCATCAGTTTTCTTTGAATATTTCAAAATCTGTAAGTCCTATGAAAAACAATAAAGAAAAGAGAAATGTTTGTTTTGAACTCTACAATGAAGGTACATAAACTATAATTCGTTTCAATTGTTATTATTATTTCAAAAAATTGAACATTGCAAAATTATGCGTTTTTAAATAAATCACTGTTCTTTCAAAAATGATGGATAATAGTCAATGAAATTTTGGAAAAATATAGCTCTTATAAAGTACAATCACCACTTAATATTTCAAATCAAAATGATTACTAAAACGGCTCAAATATACAATTGTTGCTAAAATTTTGCACCATTGTAAAATCCTGCCATCAAGACCAAGAAATGTGTACGATGGCTCAAATTGTAGCATTCTATAAGTGCTTTAAGATCACGGAGAAAAACATTTTTTTTTTCAAATTTAAACCCGTTTTATTGCAGCTTATAGTTTTGGAAATTTTAGTTATAAACAAACAAATAATAGACATTGGAGAATTACCAGCCCAAATTTCATGAAGAAATATCGATTTGTTTATTTATAAGTGACCTAAAAGTAAAAACTAACGTATCTCAGCTCCAAATGCAAGTAGATCATTACATTTTTTTTAAAGTTAGCTTTTTTAATCTACTTTCATTACTCCTTTACCGTTTTTGATTTCGTAAAAAACCAGAGAGTTATTTGGACTTGCTTTAGCGACAATTGTATATTTGAACCGTTTTAATAATCATTCTGAATATTATTCATTATTTTGAAAGAACAGTGATTTGTTTAGAAACGCATAATTTTGCAATATTCAATTTTTTCTAAATAATAACAATTGGAATGAATTATAGTTTACGTACTTTTATTGTAAAGCTCTTAACGAACATTTTTCTTTTCTTTATTGTTTTCCATAGCACTTACAGATTTTGAGATATTCAAAGAAAACTGATGCAAAACACGTCTAAAAAATTAAATTGTTTAAATAAACAATACGCCGACCTCGCAGAAACTGCAAAACTGAACTGTGAACTTAAGTTGATCCCCTGAATAAAAAAATCGCAATGTGAATTGTCTGGTCAGGGCAGTTTTTTTGTTTTAACGTATTCATAAATACGTTAAAACAAAAAAACTGCCCTGACCAGACAATTCACATTGCAAATTTTTTAGTCCTAATTTGACTCCACTATTTTAACTTGCATGTTAACTAGAAAATTCGTTAAAATTTAACCAAAATCAAACAGATAGGTACAATGGATAAAAAACTTCATTAATATTTTTATCGAACTGGAAAGTTCAGCAGATACAACGGCAATAAACACAATAAGCAACAGTAAACGCTGTCCGCTGTCTACTATTACTTGTTTGTAGATGTGTTAAAATAAATTAAACGTAAAAATAACATTTCAACTCAAACAGAAAGGCGAACAGGGTAATCCGTAATGGTCCCCTCCAAGATTTATAACAGCTTTAATGATTTCGGAAAAGTGAATGTTCTTGTAATAATAGCTCAGCTTGTCACGACATCAAGGCGCGTTGGGCTTTGACTTTTATGTGGATCATTACATGACAATAGATTTGATGTTACTGGTTATATTATGCCATAACTTTGATTTCCTTGTGCATTACCAGATAATTATAGGTTATGATGACGTTATATGTACGGTAAAATTTAATATATCGCATATAGAATTGTCTCGTAAAGGCATTGTCCTGAGTATGGCAAGGGCAGAGGAGACATTAGGTTTATCTTCTAACATAAGACATAAGGAAGCAGTTTAGATTACTTATGGTAGATCAACTAAAATCGTTTTGAAATTCTTGATTTTGACATTATTATACCCTTCGCAAATATGAAAACGAAGAGTATATATTGTATTTGATCGGCACATTTCTAAAACCGTAAATATCGCTCACAGATCATTGTGTTAGTGAACGAATACTGAACAACTTTCAAAATGTCCGTCTGTCCGTCCGTCCGTAAGCACGATAACTCAAGAAAGAAAAATCCGATTGTACTGAAATTTGGACAATAAATTAGTGTTAGCTAGAGGAAGAACCCAAATTGTTTTTGAACAAAATCGATTGGTAAATAAAAATGTTATTAATGATTTAAATTTGTAAAAAAAAATTTTTTGATTTTTATATTTTTATAATTGAATAGAAATCTGGTGAAATGATATTTCATTTTAATATCTAAATATTTATATATTTTACAAATATACATTTCATAATGTAATATACAACCGTGAAAATATGATTTTAGCTCGTGTCTTATAATGTAAAAATTTACATTTTTTTTTACGTGTAACGTGGTGGTTGGTGGTATAGTTCTTACGCTTTTGACTCGGATTTCCCTCTACCCCTCTTGACCCCCTGCAGAAATCTATTCCATCTAAGAATTTGCTCTCTAGTGCAAATGCTCGTTTTTATACATTCGACACCTGAAACGGAGTTTTTAGAGCCATTTTCCCTGTATATTTATTAGTACCCTCCTCCCTCGTTAAAAAAACACATAAATAATTAATATGTGAAATCCCTTGATATATCCCATTGTAATATGGTCAAGTTACCCAAGGACCATTTGAACAATACAAAAACATATTCTAACTCACTTGCCAAAACACCCGGCCGCTGTGTCATTTTTCGTGCTCAGTACGCGATTTGTGACGCAATGAATATTTTTATGATTGTCAAATGAAATATTGAGATACTTGTGAAATGTTAACCACAGTTAAACAAAATAAAAAATTTATAATCTGGTAATTTGGTAATTTGACTCGGAATCCAAAGGTCCCGGGTTCGAAACCCAAATGGGGTATAGTATAGTTTTTTTTTAAATTATTTTTACTTTATTTTACACTGAGTATTTTACCAACTAAGTTCGTACTATAAAATTAAAAGAGTCTAAAACTAACGTAATTTACAAAAAATTGCGAAGAGTATCCTATAGAATGTGTAACCATTTATATAAAAAGTTCAGTGAACAGGCGAAGAGTACATTTTTAGCTTGTTTTAGTTTTTTAATGGTACTTATAGACTGGGAGCTTTTAAGTATTTTGCTATTTAAACTTCGGAGGTCAAGAAAATCCAACTGCCCTACATATACAGGGTATCCCGCCGGGAACTGCACAATTTCTAAGAAAGCCACAAATAATTCAAAAAGTCGTACAATATCTACATGGGGAAAGGGGGAATTTAATTTAACATAATTTAATGCAAAATAAGATACGGGGTGTTCCATTTGGCTCAAACAAGTCAAACAAGGTTTAAAGTTGACAAAATGTAACGTAAATACTGAACCCTTGGTATATTATTATTGAATGTCTTTAAACTGTAGAGCGTAGCCTACCTTACGGTCTTTCTGTATGCCAAAAAGCAAATGAGGATCTTTTACGAGAAAAAAGTTATAAAAAGTTATTGCAAACCGTTACACCTGTCATATTTTTTATAAACTGTCAAATGTCTCTGAAACGGCTGGGTTTAGAGATAGACCTGTTTTAAACTCAACAATTTTTTTCTCTTTACGAAAACTTCGAAATATATAGGGTGCTGCATTTAAAATAAGCAAGTTGGTATCCACTTTCGGTAGAAGCGGAAGTGTCAAATGCTTGTAATTATTTTCTTTGGATTGGCCATACTGACATTAATAATGCTGATGCATTTTCCTACAGCATCAGTCTTAGAGTTCATTTAAGGGCGTATTTTCGTCGAAAATCACTATTTTGTAAATTGGAAAAAAAATTACAATGCCCCGAATGGGGCTACCTATACCACAGGTGGATCCAAATTTTAATTTATTTACAGAAGGTCCCTCTACAAAAAATTTCGATTGTTAAAAAAACAAGATTTGTGTTAAGAAAAGTTATTTTTTTATACAGGGCTTTAAAAAATTTGAAAAATAAATTATTAATTTAACCTAAGAGTAAACTAGGTACCTTTATATTTCTTTTTTAATGAAAATTCCATTTGAAAAAGTTGCTTATAATTACTTTCTTAGTATTAATCCAAAATTTAAATTAAATCTTGTTTAAATTGATTACTTGCAATGCCTTAGTTTATTTATCTTCCTGTATGTAAGGGATAATATAAGTAATAAAAATACCTAAGACGTTTTTGAAGTCAATATAATTGTCACAATTACTGTGTGTTGATTTAAATCGAATAATGCTTACGTTACAGCAACGAATTTTTTTAGTTAAATGTTATGGTGTAGCGGACATTTCCTATAATAGATTATACAGTGTGTTTCACTGGAAATGGTAACTTTTTTATTTTTTTTCCGATTTGAATCAAATTTTACTTAAGTATGGAATAAATTGGGATCTTCTTATGACTAGAAAAACATTCGCCTCCTACAAATGCAAAGCCACCTGCAGTACCAAAATATGTGGAGAAAATCAAAAAATCATATTAGGCATATTTTTATCGGACAATTTTGTTAATGAAACTTGTTCAGAATTGTCCAAAATTTTAAGTGCAAAATTTAATCGTATGTAATATCACTAGTGCTTAAAATTTTATCGAAATTTTTTTCGAAAGCGTGTTGCCTGGTAATATAAAGAGTGCAAATTGGCAGTTTATTATCTGATTAAATCTCGACCGTTTTAGCGGGAGGGATTTAATCTTTGATAATAAACTGCCAATTTGCACGAGTTATATTAACTAGGGGCAACTTTACTCCAGAAAAATTTTTAGATAAAATTTAAAACACGAGTGTATTTAAGGAGAATATTTCACGAATAAATAATTCATTAAGTATATATAGTATATATGTTAGATCACGGTTTACATGAGTGACTTTTTAAAAAGATTTATTTACTTAAATGGAGCCAACGTTGGCTCTTGGAGAAGGAATAATACAATAATTAGAAGTGTTTCATTCTAAGTGAGTTTAATAACTGATTCAACAAAGCGTGTTTAGTCATATTTATAACATACAGAACCTGAGTAAGCAAAATATATAACAAAGGAATTGCAGTTCTGCAGTCTGCACAAGTTATGAGAAACAAAGGTGTAATATGATATCTTGAAGATAAGCAATTAATAAGAGAAGCTGTTATCGTGAAATACGATATACCTGTGAAGGTTTATTATGGCTAAGTCGCAATAAGATAGCGTGTAATATTATATAACAACTTCCCCCTTAATAAAAAAGTTGATGTTATGCAGCAACTTTTGAAAATTGTTAAAACGTTAAATGAATATAATGCAAAAATAAATTGAAACAATGTTGAATGAATACAAAGCAAAATAATAAAACAATGTAAAAGCTAAAATTGGTAAGCGATAATAAAACATTACATAACGTAATAAGGATAAAATACAATAGTCTAAATTAATAGACAAGGGTAAAACTCCACATGAAAGTCTATGTTAACTCGATGTCCTCTTCTTCTTGAGGTCTAATACCGAGTCGCTTTCTTGGAGGGATCAGTCTAGGAAATTTGGTAAATACTCTGCTTCGCTCTGAAGGAGGTGAAGGAGGGTTATCCGTTGAGGGTTGGATTCGCAATGCTCCACATCTTCTTCTTCTGCATTTACAAGTTTTGTAAAGTAGAACTAATAGGATGATGAGAGTGATTATGAAGTATGTGAACCAAAATACATGTTTGGTCACAAAAGGTTCGTTTATGAGGTGGTCTAGGTCTTTGGAATATTGCTCTAGTTTGTTTTTAGCAATATCTAAATCTTCTACGTCGAGACTGTTTAATTTAAGCGGTTTTAATTTTGGGATTTCGATTTTGTCGGGCATGTGATTGCAGCATTCAAAAGGAATTTGGATTGGATGTGTTGTTCTTAATTTCGGAAAAGTCTTTAGCACTGGCTTGTATTCGAGTAATGCCTGCATAGGCGTAACATCCTGGTTGTAGTTTTATGATGGAATTTTTGTTAATTAGCTCTGTTATGGATTCTCTCTTCGGGCAGTTGATGGTAATGTGAAGTGGTTCGGAATTAATTACTAGCCATGTGTCGTCTTCAAGTTCTTGGACGTTGTATCCTTGACTAATGATGAAGGAAGTATGACAATTTTCTGGGAGTTTCGGCAATGGTTTTAATATTCTAGCTTCACAAATGGCATTTTGGTCGATAGGATAAGCAAACAGGTTCGAACATAGTTTGGTTCCGAAATAAAGTGGTTTGCATTCTTTCAAATTTTGTATAGGTATGTACATTAAAGAATCATCGTCTCTCGCGATAAACTTTTGTGAAATAGATAAAAAGTGATGTAGACCAGTTCTGTTATCAAGTATAGGTATAGGGTACAGACGAAAGGTGTTGTAATTTTAAGGTTCAATGAGAGGTATTGTTAAAACAAATATTAGGTTAGAATCTAGTTGAAAAGCTTTTAGTTCAATAATATCCAGATATTGAGCAACTGCTGATAGTTTAATTGGAAGAGGTAAATTGTTCCTTCGCAAACTCCGTGAAATCTCTTGTAACGCCGTTACTAAGTGATCAGGTGTTATGATTGATGAATGAATAATTCCTAATCTGGCGAATGTTATTGAATTTAAAATATCGTTTAGATTGTCTTCGATGTACAAATAGCTGGCCATTAGTTGTTCGGAAATGTATAGAAATTTTAGTTTTATTTCGGCAGCTTGGATCGTTTGAGTCATAGTTTGAATTGTGTGCTCGATTTCTTTGATATCTTTGTTAAATGTTTCCTCATCAATTTGTAATTTTTGTATAGTTGAGTTGAAATTTTTGATAACAGAAGTTGTAACTGAGATTTGATTTTTGATTAAGTTTTCTAATTGATGTTCGTCATTATTTAATTTATTTATACAGTTAGTGTAGTACTCGCCATCTTCGGCGTCTAAGTTTCCGGTAATTGATTTGAATATTGTTCCGAAACCGTTAAGTATTCCGCGTTTATATCTCTTTGTGTCTGAAAAGACTTCGTCAAATTTCGTTTTTATCGAACTAGCTATTTGCATTAAAAGGTTAAACTCTGTTTTGACTTCGCTTCTAAACAGGATTGATTTTTGGTCAGCACCATCAAGGGTGTTCAAGATTCTGTCTAAATTATTTTGGTTTTTGTCAAAAGCTAGTTTGAGGGATGAAATATTTTTATGCACTAGCAGAGTCCATTTGTCATTTGTCACCACGATGTCCGTGTCTTGGTGATAGTATACACCAACAGTGTTATTGATCGGGGTAATTTTGTATTGACAGAGTGCTGATCCGAACAGCAGGAGAAACCTGAGAATAAATTTAATTTTCGGTATATGGTTTCATTCTATCAAAATTTACTTTAGTTTCTTGTTTTGTTTTGAGATTTAATAGGGTAGCAGAATTTTGAAAAATTTCTTTTATTTCAAAGGGACCGTTAAATTTATTTTGTAGTTTGTTCTTAATTTGTGATTCTTTTACATAAACTAAGTCACCTATTTTGTATTCAGGGCATTTTTGGGGAACATTTCTGTCGAAACGAACTTTTGCTTTCTTCTTTTGAGCTTGTGTTTGATTGCGGGCTGTTTCAAAATAGTGAGATGTTCTATTGTTTAA
Organism: Rutpela maculata; assembly: GCA_936432065.2. Lineage (NCBI taxonomy): Eukaryota > Metazoa > Arthropoda > Insecta > Coleoptera > Cerambycidae > Rutpela > Rutpela maculata. The sequence goes on along the minus strand of OW386293.2, from coordinate 138,721,947 downwards.
ACCTCTGACATATTTTGTAATTAGCTCTTTTGGTTATGAAGAGTTTCAGGTGGTCTATTAGATGTATGACCAAAGATAAGTTCATATGGGGTGAAGCCGTGTGTTTTATTTACCGAATTGTTATAGCATATTTTTGCATATGGTGAAATTGTGAAAGGATGTTCGTTCGGGTTTTCATGATTACTAGAGGGTATTAGATTTTTCTGGCATACTTTAGTCTTTTGACGAGTTTCGCAATTTTTATAAAATTTTCGACATCTTTAGTTAGACCTTGCCAAGTGTATTTTTCTTTAATTCTCCGAATCGTTTCGTTCATTCCGTGGTGTGGATTATTTTTTCTATGATATTGTTCTAGGATTATTGGGATTTGGTCTTCGTCAGGAGTTTGAACAATGTTTTGACAAATTATTACCTTTAAGTCTTTTTTCTGCAAAAGTTAATGATAAAATTTCAAGTATAGGGAGGTCTAGATTATTTTCCACAAAGTATATTTTAGAAAGATCTAAAATATCTTGATTTTTAAATAATACCAAAAATAGATGTTTAATTACAGATTCAATATCAAGAGATAGAGGGATGATGAAATATCTCCTATGTCTGACTGTTTTGTTCGATATAATATTGATTTTATTATTGTAAAATTCAGGTTAACATATGTCCTTAATAAGTTTGTGATGGAGGTCTCGTAAATTATTTTGATGAAAGAAAGTCGTAATATCTTTGTATTCTCGATGTAAAAGTTGCTTGTTTGACTAGTCTATAATTAACATATTTTTCTTAAAAGATGTCAAGTTCGTGTACGATTTATGATGGAATTTGAACATTCTGAAAATTGTTAATTTTTTCTTCTTCTAAACAACGTACTGTATATTTGTTATTTTTTTTTTGTGAAGGATTTACTAATTTAAATCATGCATTCTAGCTTTAGGTTACAGTTTAATCGTGAAAAGTTTCTGATGCGTTTTTTTTAATCTTATCTTGAATGTTGTTTACATGTAAAACGCGTGTAATGAAACATTATAGCGAATACAATATAAAACTAGAGTATTAGATGTCCTGCAATTCTTGATAAAATGTTTAATTGATAAACATACAAGACGTGCTTCTGTGGGAAGTATAAATGTGCTTGTTAGAATTTCTTCGAATTTAATTTACACATTTTCTTTAAGTCACCTTTTGTTTAATCGATAAGATTAAGAGTTAAGGTATTTTATTTTCTATTTCCATTATTGTTACAACTCAATTAAAGGAAAAGAAACATTTTTTTTTTCAGTAGAAGTGAATGAAAAATAAAGATATTAATCTACAGGGTGATGTTATAAATCATTTGAGATAATATATCATGTAATTTTGAAATACTTTATTATTATATTTTTTATTTAGGAAAGTAAATGACTTTAATGTAGGATAATCTGTTTTGAAAAACTATTTTTACTGGAAAAATTTTACTTGGGTGTAAAAATGTTTATTAAATAATTTTGAAAATTGTTTATGTTTGTAAAATTAATGTACTATTTGCTAGCATATTTTTTCATAGTGTCGAAATCCGATTGAGACAAAACCTGGTATCGCTAATAAAGCTTAAATATAGATTTGAATTTTTGAATAGGCTCGAATTTTAGGTTTGAAAATTCTACAATTTTTGCTATTGCTTTCATAGATGCAAAAAATAAATTTTGTTTTCTTATGTTCATGTGTATGTGTGGTATATGAACTTTATTTTTATTTTGATTGCAAGAAATTGTTCGAATGTTTCTTAGAATTTTATTCATTTTCCGAATTTTCGGTTTGCGAGATATTTCGTTGCCGATTTGAAATGAAGGTTTTGAAACTATGTTAGGTGTTTTTATTTTCAGTTGTGATTTCGTATCGTTTTTTGAAATGTTAAAAATTGAAATTGTCGGCTTGGTTTTATCTATAGAGTACGATTTTGTATCGGAAATATTAATTCTTTGTAGGTTAACAACAGTGGAGGTCAAATCTGAGATTTTTGCTTTTTCCTGTATTTCTGGTTTGGCATTAGTGTTAACCAAATTACGTTTTAGTTTAGTTATTTTTTCGGTATGTGATTTATAAGAAATTAAATTATTTTTGTTGCCTAAATTTTGATTTTTAATTTCAAGATTTCTGTTCTTAGGTTGGGAATCCGGCTCTTGATAATTTGCATTAAAAATTGCTTTGAATTTTTGTACTGGTTCCAGCTTAAGGTTAGAGAAACTTACAGTTTTCGGTATCGCGTTAGCGTTTAATATTGATGTTAGAAGTTCTCTGTTGTTATCGATTTTTTCAAGAGCATTTGGTAGGCATACCTTTTCATTTTCCTGGGCTAACAGTATAGCCTCGGTGTTTTCCAAGTTACATTTTAATTTGAAAATCTTGTTCATACGTGATTCGATAGGGATTACATTTTTTTCGTTTTCTACATTTTGATTTTTTAAGATGTTTAAATTTTGATTTTCTGTGATGTCCAAATTTTGATTTTTTATAGTAAAATTTGTAGTTGGTTGTAGAGGTAAATTTTCTGTAACTATATCATCCGTAACTTTAAATAACGGTAAAGTTTTAAACTTTGTGACTAGCTGTTTATTTTTAAAATCTATTCGACATTCATAATGTTCTAGGAAGTCTGCGCCTAATAATCCATCAAAATCTATATCTAGATTATAGATATAAACCTTGTGTGACTCGTCTGAGAATGGGATTAGAACAGATTCGTTGATATAAATTTTTTGATCAGTAATACCCTGTATAATTACATTTTCGGGAGATCTACGTCTATAATTTTCAGCTGTTTTAGGTTTAAAAATTGATATACCTGCGCCTGTATCAATAAGAATTTTAAATTTGCCGGTTGCATCTTTGATGTAATAAAGATTTTTTGAATTTACGGTTAATAAGGTGTGAGAAAGCGTATTTACATGAACGTTTGTTCTGGGAAGTTCAGCATTGGATCGAAACTGTCGTTGAGATTCATTGTTTGTATTTGGTTCGATATTTGGTCGAATTGGTCTATTTGTTGTGTCGGAGTATCCGTGGGGTACTCCGGATCTAAACGAAAATCCTGAGGATTAGCAGTATAATCCTCGTATTGCTCGTTCTGAGAATTAGCAGTATAATTCTCCTGGAAATTTTCGTACGATTCATTTTGACTTTGGTAACTTTGATAATCGTCGAAAGAGTAGTCGTTACATTGATTATAGTTACATTGATTGTCATAATTGTCATAAGATTCGTAATTCAAATGATGAGCTTTTTGCTGGTTAAAGCGATTAAAATTTGGGTTAGGTTGGATAGCTGATGGTCGCTGTTGCATAAAATTAGGGTTCGGCCTTATGGCTGAGGGCCTGTTTTGCTGTGATTGATTTGGCTGATTATTTTGAGGGAATGTCCTCTGACTAAATTGATTATTACTCGGTTGTGCGAAGTTTTGATGAGAAAAATTTTGTGAGTTTGGGTTTCCTTGGAAACTTGGTCTCTGGAAGTTTTGAGACTGTTGCCTTGTGCGGCATTCGCTTATTACATGTCCATTCCGTTTACAGAAGGAACAAAACTTTTGTTGCAAACTGGGACCTTGTGGTCGCTTTTGTTGAATTACTGGATTTTTGACCGGACTATTTTTTGGGAATTTTTGCTGTTCAAAATAAGAGAGTTGTAGCTCTCTACGAATTCTAATAATTGCGTTCATTATAGTCGGAGGGTTACTGGCACGTATTATTCTGCCTAGATTTGGTTCTAGACCCGTTAACAAATTATTTAATGTCATAGTTTCGATCAAGTTTGTTTGCGCGGTTCTTTGCTCTGAAGTTAAATTTTGTTTTTGCACTGCAGCGTGCATTTTCGCATTGTGCGTTTGTAAACGCGAAACGAATGTTAAGGCGGATTCACTAGGTAATTGGTGAATTCGTTGTAGTCCTGAATTAGGGACGTTAAATCTCGGGAGTCTCCGAAGTGAGTTTCTAGTAGTGCCTTTATTTCTGGCCATGTGCTAGGGTTGCGTGAATTTATAAGTTCGGCGGCTCTGCCTTTTAATTTATTTTTGATGTGCATGGTTAATAGAATTTTTTGGTCATGAATTGCCATACTTTGTGCACAGGAGCACGAGTTTAGGAATGTCTGTAAATTTATGGCGTTGCCATCGAATTCTGGTATTAGTGAAAAAATTTCAGAGAGCTTGTAAGGCTCAATTTGTTGTGGTTGTTGTTGTTGTTGTTATTCGGCTGGTGCCAGTGGCACTGGTTGAACAGTCTCTGGTTGAGCTCTATCAGGCATTTTGCTTTTTTATTTAGAGATTTTTGAACTAAAATAATTGTCTGCGTATCAGCAGTATGATACGAGAATTAAATTAAAATTGTTTGTTATGTTGCGTACGTTAATAAATTGTGTATTAACTGTATAATACACAGTCGTTTCGTGAATACGAAAATAAATAACTTAAAATTAAAATTGTTGCGTTGTAGCTTGTACAGGATTTCTTTCATAATAGAACTGGCTTGTTTGCCGAGTGTATTAGCGGTATAATACACGTAAATAATTGTGAGAAATAATAATTTTAAAATGAAATAACGAGATGATTCTTAAAAATGACTTACATTAATTTCATCTCCATGAGTAGGTTCTTCGTCCGTCAAGGGATTGGGATCCGCCACCACCAGTGAGGAAGGTCTCCTTGTTCTCGCAGATGTACACGCACTAGTTAGGCACCTTCTGCAGATGTTGTCCTTGTTCTTTTGCGCATCACTACCAGTTAGGCTTCTTGTTCTGATGATGTTTACGGATCCTACCGACTGCGCCAATGTTAGATCACGGTTTACATGAGTGACTTTTTAAAAAGATTTATTTACTTAAATGGAGCCAACGTTGGCTCTTGGAGAAGGAATAATACAATAATTAGAAGTGTTTCATTCTAAGTGAGTTTAATAACTGATTCAACAAAGCGTGTTTAGTCATATTTATAACATACAGAACCTGAGTAAGCAAAATATATAACAAAGGAATTGCAGTTCTGCAGTCTGCACAAGTTATGAGAAACAAAGGTGTAATATGATATCTTGAAGATAAGCAATTAATAAGAGAAGCTGTTATCGTGAAATACGATATACCTGTGAAGGTTTATTATGGCTAAGTCGCAATAAGATAGCGTGTAATATTATATAACATATATAGTATCTTCAATATTATGTTTTCTCATTAATTGCCTTCAGACGTTTTCTTGTCACTTTTTAGAGTTTACTGACCTTTATTTTCAATTTCTTCATTAATTTGATATACAGAAATATTTCCAAACCGACTCATATTGTCAAAACAGCAAATCTGAAACAAACGCAGTAGAAACAATGGAGATTCCCTATATTTTAAAATAATCTAGTGACGTTTCTATGGCAACTGGTAAATAAAACGAGTTGAAACCTTAGATATTATAATATATAGACTAGCTTAACACCTATCAGGCGTTTCTGAGGTGCAATATGACGAGGAACGATAGAGAGAGCACTACAACTTTAATCTGCGTGCACTACTTTATTCCCGATGTCCCGCCTATTTATTACTATACACTCATGGTTCCGAGATTGACATAGAGAGCGCCATCTAGCGCTACCGCTACTAGAGTTATATTCCATAATAATTGTTCATTGATTCATATTTACGTATTTAATCCTTATTTTTAACTTACGAAGTTTACAAATTATGTTTACAAATTTGCTTCGTTAGGCAGAGTGAATTTTAAATACAACAAATTAAAATATTGTACAGCTTTGATTCAACTAGTTACTTTTTGATAGATTACCGTATGTAAGTAGGTACCTAGGTACATTTTTAGTTTGTTTCCAGAGCGAATGTGTTTACTTGACATTTATAATAAATGATTTGCTTAACTTTGTAACTACGTTATTGAGCTATTGAAAGCTGTGCTTGACTTGTTCCTGTATTATGAGCTAGGTATATTAAGTACAATCTTTGTATATTATTGTTACCTGATTGAAAAGTAGGCAAATTGAAATAATTACAGATAGGCAAGGGTTACAGCCTATATATTTCAGACAGGCTTCTCTTTGGAACTGACGATTGTATACTATATATGTGGTGTGTTTATGTTTACTAGTACATAATACAATATTACAATTTACAAGGTAAGTTAACAATTAGTAATAAGCTAGAGAAGATATTTATATATAAAATTTAAAAGCGTGAGTTGCCCTATTTGCCGAAAATATTTCACGAAACAAAACGTCAAAAAATTATCGCAGTATTTGCCGCTGCAGCGACATAAAAAATTAGAGCGATAAATTTTGCATGTTGGTACTGTCAAAAGCCGATCTAGCTTGAATTACCACTAATAATGACATTTGATTGGTGCAATGTTGTGAAAAAACGGGCTCTCATTGGCTATAGCGTTAATGCGTGAAATAATCAAAATAAAAAAATATATAAACTTTGATTAATTAATGTCCAAGTCCGAAAATATCATATTAATGGGTGTTTTGTTTAGAAAACTGTACTATGACAATTTTGTTTGAAATTAAACCCAAGCTGCCAGGTAGTTATCAAGCAATTTACAGTTTTTTTTAAATAACTATTTTTAAAATGTTTAAAAGTTTAATTTTTCAATTTATTTATATTGATTACATTTTGGGCATAAGGTTTTTCGACAATTCTGAACAAGTTTCATTAACAAAATTTTCCGATAAAAAATGCCTAATATGATTTCTTGATTTTCTCCGCATATTTTGGTACCGCAGGCGCAGGTGGCTTTGCATTTATAGGAGGCGAATGTTTTTCTGGTCATAAGTAGATCCTAATTTGTTCTATACTTAAGTAAAATTTGAGAAAAATGAGAAAAAAAATAAAAAAGTTTCAAGTGAAACGCACTGTATATAATAAAGGAATTGAAAAGTGTTTATTTTTTCAACTTTCCCATTGTGATACTCCCCGTATACTTTAAATAATTAATCCTGAGAAAAGGGACGCGGAAGCAGCAAATAAAATTCTCTTATGTTGTTTTTTATTTTGGTATTGTAACCGTAAAAGAAGCTGTTTTTAAGACTGCTTTCAACCGCGGACTTGTTCTCTAAATGGTACTACAGCATAATTGGAATAAATTCAGTTTCTTATGTCGGTTTATTTCATTCCTTAAAAATTTAGACACCTTAAATGGCAACTTGAATGGGCTGTTACACAAATGGTTGGTGTTTGCCATACGTTTATATTATATACTGGCTTGTACGTAATTATATTATGCAAACAACTTTATGGTTAATGAATTTAAAACATTTATTTTTGTGTCAAATTTTACTTAATTTTTGGAATTCGGAAAGAAGCTACTTGTGTACAGTATGACTATTTTGTGCATGCAGTACCCGCAAAAAATCAAAAACGAATCTCCATAACATTGGTCGTCCATAATGTAGTGAAGTTTTAAAATTATAAGAATGTGGAATTTCGAAAAACAACCGCAAAAATTGGAACGAGTTTGTTGATAAGAACTAAAACAATGACCTGTACAATATTGATATTTCTCGGAACCGACATGTTGACCATAAAGAACACGGGCATTGTGCTGTTCATTTCTCGATTGCTGTAGTGGTTTCTGCCATATTAGGCCCTTGTCCAGTGTTTTCTTTCTTGCTGACACCCGATAGGATGCTGACATCTATGATGCAGGTCGTAGACCTCACGTTAAGTAGAATTATTCGAGTAAAGCTACTGGCTAATGGACATTTTTCCGAAGATATTTGATACGTATATATTTAACAAATGACGTTATCGACTTGCAAGTCTCTCACACAAACGGAAATTTCAAAACATATTATTTTCATAAAACTGTGCGACAAAACTGTCCGACAAAAATTATTATTCAAATTCTTTATTGGCATTGTCTACAAACTACAGTTGTGGATTGGCTTCGTTATGGTAATTGTGAGGACACAAGATCAAGAATTATAAGTCTATATAAAACTATTAAATGCACAAAATTTCTTTTCTATACAATAGAGAACAAAATAAAACAGGGTAAAAAAACGACTTACTTATATTATTAGGGAGTCGGCAAAAAAACATAGAAGGAATAACAAGTCTAGTTAAGATTACCACTTACTAAATATGCACAAATCAACATTATACAGGGTGTTTTTAAAAAGTATGTCAATCACTTAACCACAGACTCAGTGCCTCAAAAGGAGTTGATTGAACCTAATTTATCTCTATCCAAAGTCGGAAATAAAAAACATATTCTTTAAATATTGTTTCAATACTGGTACGCTGTAACATATGTCAAAGTATAATAGTTCAAAGTAAAAATATTCTAAAATTAAGTTTTATAAATGGCTGATTCAGGTCCTATGATTGTTATCCCACGTGTATTCACAAATTTTTAGTAATGGAATTGTCCCATTCGATTCTTAGATATATAATTGATTTTACCAGTTTTACTTTTGTTTCTTCATCTATTTCATGTTTTAACTTGTACATTTATTTTAATGTAAAACATATGAGCTTCTAAACATAAGTATTACTAGTGTGGTGATCAAAGCTAGGATTCTCGTCTATTGTTAGTCCTAAACTTTTAGCTTTATTTCCTCACTGTATTTTAGTATTATTTGCAATGAAATCAAAATTATCTAATTGTAAATTGGAAATTCATCAAGTTCTAAAGACATATAGTAGGATATCATCTGCATACAAGAACAAGTGGCAACCCAAGGCAACATCTGGGAGGTCCAACGTAAATACCGAAAATAAAATAGGTCCCAGTACACTGCCCTGAGGTACCCCACTTAACGCCTGCTGAATGGACGAGAAATTATCTATGCCTATTTTAACAAATTGTTTTCTATTTCGCAAATGATCTCCAAACCACTGCAAAGCAATATTCTCCACTATAATAGATTTTAATTTCAGAATCAGCAGTAGATTTTTTAACAGATTCACGTCGAAAAATCTTGCTTGCTCCCCCTACTCCCCTGCTTGTATCTGCCTATATATATATATATATATATTTTTTTATAAGATACTGTCTAATTACAGTGGTTTAGCTAATTAAAAATATTAATCTTACTACTCCGTTGGATTTTTTAATATACAAATTACACGGTAAAACGTTATTTTCATGAATAAATAAATAACGATGCAACTATTACGGACAATGCCGTCAGTGAGATTGCCTGGTCTACTGCATCTAAATGATTATAAATAATGATATCATTATGCTACACATTGAATTGCATGATGTACAGTTTCATTTAATACTGTTATACCACGATATAATTTTAAACATTTTTCTTTTATGGCTTAAAAGTAGACCGGCGACCTTTTCGATTTATTACAGTCACAGATTAAGACAATATAATGCAGTAACTGATGACTGTGGTGTAGCCATCCGTTTTGGTGACTTAGTTTAAAAAAATGTATCTGTAGTGAAATTTCATTGGCTTGCAAACGACGTCATCTCCTTGTGAATACGTATTAAGAAGGACTGTCATTAAATATTCAAATCTAGTAGGTGTCAAATGAATTTTCTCAATAGTTCAAGTTTAAGTAACAATGATAATAATAATAGCATATTTTATTTCGTACACTTAAATGTATATAATACACTAACAAAAGAAAAAGTCATAAAAAGCAGGTAAATATATAACAAAAATTAATATGTAGACACATATATAGATACATGTAAACAGACACAAATATACACATGTATCTATATATGTAAAAAGACAAAAAACATAACACTTCAATGAGTAATCTCAGAAATTATAATGGATTTGGGTAAAAAAATTCTTCTAAGGTATATCAGTTCTTTTACAGTAAATGATGTTTTAATTTAGGGTTATACATATAAGCATTAGAGGAGTCTTTTATTTCAATGCATTAGAAAATGTACATCCAGTGTAATGGAAACTTTTTTGGTAAAATGAAGTTCAAAAGTTGTTTGGCATTTGCAAGCCTCTTGATCTGGTATCGTGACCATGGTTGATTGGCCAAAAACAGTGAAATGTGTTTATATACATATGTACATACTTCAGACTTCTAGAATGTATGTTCCAGCTACTGTTAGAATCTTTAAATTTTTAAAAGCATTACAAGACTGTCGATCATTTAGACTAGCGATTATCCTTATAGCATACTTCTAAAGACAATTAACGTGGACGCCTGTTCCCCAATTAACTATCCCATATTTTAAATGAGAATACAATTTCGCATAATATAATGTTGGCTGATGCCTTGGCTTCTCGTACATACAATAAATCCCAATTTAATGGACCCTTACTTGCTTGATTTACTTATTTACCCCCATTTACCCCCACCCTTCAATGAAATAAGATCAAAATATAATCTAATTCCAGATCTCCCTATAATACATATGTAGGAAATCGTTACTGAAAGAAATTTGTACGAGCTGAAACTCCTTTTCAGACCATCACTGACCCTCTAAGAACAAATTGGTCAGTTTCATTAAGGTCTGAACTGCGTGCTGGCCATTTCAGAACTCAGTTGCTGAAAGTAGTATTTGCGAGCTGAGACTGTTGGTTGGTTTTCATAGAGGCTCTTGCTAATCGACGATAGATTTACTACTATCATGTATCGGTTTAATTCTTATTTATTTAGAAATTTTCGAATAGATAATACTGAAAAATTGCAAAATTTCAGTCTAACAATCGAGGTAATATATACCGATTTCCTTCTAGATTATTTATTACTGCTTGCTTCCTTCCTTTAATATTTAATAAGTGTAGGGGAAAATCTAATTCAAACCGAAAGAGAAACCTGCTTTCCATTCGTGTCTCCATAGCACCTTTAATAAAAGTCGCAACTCAGTGCTATTCAATTCTTTGAATATTATCTACCTGAAAAGACATAATTTGATAAAATACAAAGCCAAATTACTATTTATTTTTACATCGAGTCCTGAAACAAGGAAATGTGATTAGAATACTTGTATCGGTTTAGAACGCTTTTCTTTTGTTGAATTCTTTGGCGCTTACCATACAAAGAAACTAATTTAAATTCACGGCTAGTAGTAATTGTTTCGGAACATAAAACGTGTATTCATTAATTTTATACGAAAGTCTTTTTATGTTTGGTTACTTGTCACGAGAGTATCTAGAGTTTTATATCGAAGAGCAAGAAAAGCGCAAACAAATTTTATCTCATAGTCTCAGCTCCCATGGCACAAAAAGGTACCCCATCGAACACCTCAAATTTAAAAGGTGAAACTGGTTGGAAAACATGTAATAAACATGTTACGCCCGTCAGACTAGTAAAAATTTATTAATTGCTGTTTTTGATTAATTTTTGAAGTTAGCAAAAAATGAATTTACTTTTCAAAACACCTGCTTGAAATTTACACAATTTATGGTAAATAATGTATAATTTTTGAAAAAATTTGTCTGTCTGACAATTTTTGTTAATTAACATCTGACATACCTTTTGTCATATATTATTTTTTTCATGAAAGTACACTTCATGACACCTCCTCGGTTTGATTTAAAATGAAGACTGAGATTTCCCCTATTTATTAAAATCTGTCTGGCTGGAAATTTGTATTAATTACTTTGTTAGACTTAATTTTGAATGCATGAGGTAGATGACAGGCTGAACCGCTGGAATCTCATAACGTCTACTTTATTTTTGTTTTTAAATAAACTTTAAGATCTCTATGCATAAAAATTGATCTGTCATCAAAAAAATGTATTTTACTATATCTGATTTAATTTGTAAGCACTGTGCCAACGTTTTTTTAAAATAAATTTCTACGACGGCCGCGTTAAAACACCATCTTCATTTTTTACTGAAATTAAGTTTGAGATCTCTTTTATGCATAGAAATTGGTATGTCAGCGAAAAAATGTTTTTTACTATGACATACTTAATTTTTTAAGCGCCGCGACCTAGTCTGTCGGGCGTAACAAGTTTTCTACATATTTTCTAATCATTTTCACCTTTTAAATTTGAGGTGTTCGATAGGGTACCATGGGAGCTTGGACTATCATTGTCAATATATTCTTACAAGAAGGAACCAATGATTCATGTTTCCTTTCAGTTTATAAAAAGCATTGATTGCATTGTGGTTTTTTATAAGTATGGACAGCCTTCAATTTGCTGGGACAAATTACATCATCATTCGATTTTGTTTGTGTAAGGTGGTAAATTTTGCAATTTTTCCAGATTTACAATGGTTTTAGTTATTCATTTCTGAACTTTCTATTGGAAGAGGAAATTGAGTTCTAAATATTTAAGGGAAGTCTATGTATGAGTTTGCAAGAACTTGTGAAAAGTTGAAATAGGAACAGATAAAAAGTGATGATATATGTTTCGGTCGTGCGACACCACAATATGATTTCATCAAGATGAGATGGGTAGCGTAAAATATGCATTGGAATAGTAAAATGGACCAAATATATTTGCCCTACAAAAAGAAGCGACTTCAACTAAAAGAAAACAGCTTGATATATCTGAGGGAGTAACTACGAACGTATTACTTCCACATCCAGTGGAAGTATAGTAACGACAAAAAAATTTTTTTAAATTTTTATTGTTCAAATAGGCTTAAAATGTCAGAAAACGTCGAGATTTTAAGTTTGAGCGAAAAAAAAATTTCTGTCTGTCGGTCTGTCTGTCTGTCTGTAACTTTTTTTTGTGCGCACGTTTACTCTGGAACCGTTTAAGATATTGACTTGAAATTTGGTACACGTATGTACTTTAACGAGATCTGGAACTAGATTATATTTTCATGTTGCTCCGACGAAGGGTTGGGGGGTAAATTGGGGTAAATTTGGGGTAAATGGGTAAATCAAGCAGGTAGGGGTCCATAAAATTGGTATTTAGTATATGCAAGAGAAGTTAAGGTCTCAAAAAAATTTTTGGCATTAGCCACCCCCATTACCACCCCCCCCCCCCCCTTTTAAAGGGTATGAAAAAAAAATGTGATATAGTGTATGTACAAGAACCAGAAACCTCAAAATATTTTTTTACTTCATCCACCCCCACTACCCACTACCACCCCCCTATCACCACCCCCACCCCACTACCGATGTGGGGTATCGTTTTATGGGTTTTTGGGGTAGAGGATTTCAAATATTATATTATTAAAGTTCCATAAACAATTTTTTCCACATACACAGTTTTTTCGTTGTGAGTGACTTGGATAGATAATCTGGATGTGGAAGTAGTGATTCCTTGGGCAGCGATTTTTTTTCTATACGAAAAAAAATAGTTTCTAAAACCAAAACTGGGCACCCTTTAAGTGTTATAGGTATAATTAGTTCACTTGTCAAATTATTATTATTTTCCTTAGTGGTTAATTTCTTGTTATAAACAATTTACCAACTGTGAAGGAGTGGCACTATTGAATATTAAAGTTATTAGAAAATTGCATAATAATAATAAAACTTCATCAAATTTATTCAACAAATCAATATTAATATATCATATAAAAAATAAATTATTATAAAAAAACAAATTTGAACATGAACGATCTGTTTTTACACTAATATATACAACAAATTTAAACATAGATAAATTATCTACTGGTACATTAAAATATTATACGATTACAGTGCTGCTACCTATAAGTTGCCGTCAACGTCTCGTGTCGATGTGAAGACGATCAATGTTTACTAATTTTACATCACTAATTTTTCAAATAAAAAAGTTGCCTACATGCTTTACCAATATTTCTTCTCAATATACTTGATCTATTTCAAAAGATAAAAAAAGTTTCGCTTGATATATTTACCCCTACAATTTTTCATATTTTATTGACGTAGCCTTAGCAAAAAACTCATATTTTCTACACTCATTAAAATTTGACATTTAATATTATCACAGTTTGTTAACAAATATGTAGTCAGATCTATTAGATTTGTTGGAAGATATCAGCTTCTGCGGGAGTACCTTTTGTCTGATGGAAAGTCATATGTCTAGAAGGCGACAAACTGTAAACTTTAACGATGAAATAAGTAAATTGGTTGCCTTGTGTTCCACAAGGGTCCATATCAGCCCCGATTTTGTTTACCTGATACGTCAATGATTTATTTAAATTGCCTACCTGTGGCGAAATTACTAACTCTGCAGATGTCAGTGCCATTTCTTTAAAGGATATAACAAGGACAACCTTGAGGAATAAGATGGAGAAGAACTTTAAGACAGTAACTGACATTTCAATTTTAAATTATTGACCGTAATGGAAAAAAAAACACACTTCTTGTTGTTCAAAGCTGTCATTCAAAGTATTTATTTACCAAACTTGGAAACGCTATAACTATTATATTGTACAGTGTGTCCCAGAATAGATGTAACAAGAGGTGTAATGACCAAAAGTTTTGGAATTTTGGAATGGTATTTCGGGATTGAGTCCTGCTTGTAAAACTAAAGTATACCAAAAATGACTTAATTTGGTGTTCTACAGGGTATTTTATAAGCAAAGTTGTAAAAATCACCACTAATAAAGTACCTTTATTTTTCAAAATCTGAAAAAATTCCACTAAAAAAAGTTATTTAGAATGCAATGTTATACCTCTATAGCAAATTTCAGGAATATACAATTATTTTTTTGAAAATTCCCATATTTTCAATAAATTAGTATTTTATTTTGAACCATTCAATTAAAACTGCATAGAAATTATTCTTTGTGAATTAATATTTAAAGGTATGTAGAAGCTAAAAGTAGGCTATGAGAAAAGCAGTGGATACACATTTATCATTTATTATTGACATATCTGTCAGATGTAGTCAATATTATTCTTAATTTCCGTTTCAAATTAACGAACCAAGCATAAAAAATTAAGTGAAAATGGTACTCACAGTGCGTGAAAAAATTTATATTGTACAATGCTATGGAATTGGCGGTAAAAACTCGCTAAGAGAAGTGGTAAGCCAATTTAATTTGAAATTTCCAAACACTGCTTTGTCACGTACTAGTGGAAGACCAGACCCTCTGAATTCGACACCCTCTATACAACTCGCGAACACCCACCTAAAAAATAGGTAATCTGATGTAAAATAACCCGCTAAACTTGATTTTTGAATTCGCCCATTGATTTGAGATTGCCAAAATGACCAAATTGGCAATTTTCTAAAAAAAATAAAAATTATGTGTTATTTTTTGTTTTTCATATAACACGTCATATATTTTTTATTTTACTTCAGAATTTTTTAATTTTTTTACATAATATTCTCTAACTATTCTTTGATATGTTGAAAGTAAAAAACTTTACCTAAAAAATAATTAGTTGGCAAAAAAAAATAACAACTTTTCTTTGACGCAAAATCTTTAAAATTTGCAGAGTAAAATGTCCGATCGAGGTATCTTTTTTATTTTTAAAGTTAGGTGCCTACTATAACCGAAGAAAACGTTCCGAATGAACTAAATAAAATCTTTTATAAGAAGTTTTTTTTGAAATTTTGCTCCCTTATCGAAATATTCATTGATTGTTTCAGCGTCCGAACGAATGCGCGCTACTATGAATCGGCCGCAATCGCATCTAGAGCTAAACGCAGACACGTGCCGGGTGATTATTATTTTCCAGTATCCATTTATGTTAAGTTGAAAGTGCTTTTTGTCTCAGTCCTTATATTTAGTGCGTTATAAACACATAGTTTGGCATAATAAATTATAATTACTCGGATAGGAAATCAAAGGAAACAAGCTAAAAACGTACTCTTCTCCTGTTAACTGGATTTTTATATAATTGTTATACATTCAATAGGATACTTTTCGCAGTTTTTTGTAAATAATGTTACTTTTAGACATTTTTAATTTTATAGTACGATCTTAGTTGGTAAAAGACTTGGTAAAAAAACTATACCAAACCCCATTTGGGTTTCGATTACGAGTCAAAAGAACTACACCACCACCTTACACGTAGAAAAATGTAAATTTTTACATTATAAGACACGAGCTATAAAATCATATTTTCACGGTTGTATATTACATTATGAAATGTATATTTGTAAAATAATTAGTTGGTAAAATATATAAATAATTAGAAATAGTAAAATGAAATATTTCACCAGATTTCTATTCAATTACAAAAACATAAAAATTAAAAAAAAAAATTTTCAACAGTAAAATCACAAGAGCTTTTTTTTATCGGATAAATTTCTCTTTGTAACGAAATAATTTTGCCAATCAGTGATTTTATGAGAAAAACTGACATGAAAAAATCGCGAGACAGGAGATCGAGCGATTTTGTCAAATGTCAGTTTTTCGAGCAAAATCACTGATTGACAAAATATTGAGTTAAAAAGAAATTTATCCATAAAAGAAAAGCTCGAGTGATTTTTGGCAAGATAAATTAACGACAGAATATGTGAACGAACAACAATTAAAAATAATTATAATTTTCTCAAAACGACTCATATCGTAGAGTATAATTTCCACAAGACTTAAAAATTATAGCCGACAGTACAGATTTTAAAATGACGTGCGACTACTAGATATACTCTGCTTTTGAGGAACCTGCATTTTTGTCGTGATAAGAAACGATGCACCTTTTTTATCGCTGTCAAAGTGACAAAATGTGACTGTCAAATAGACTTTTTTATATAGGAGTTAATTTATCAAATTTAAATCATTAAGTAATAACATTTTTATTTATCCATCGATTTTGTTCAAATAGGGTTCTTCTTCTAGCTAACACTAATTTACTGTCCAAATTTCAGTACAATCGGAATTTTCTTTCTTCAGTTATCGTGCTTACAAGAAACGTGACGGACGGACGGACAGACAGACGGACATTTTGAAAGTTGTTCAGAATTCGTTCACTAACACAATGGTATGAAAATTTTTTGTCTGCGAGCGATATTTACGGCTTTAGAAATGTACCGATCAAATGCAAAATCCGATGACATTTCTGTGGCTCTAAAACAATATTTAGAACAGAAAAATTCATTTTTATCACTAAATCCAGTTTACCATGCACAATGTAGAAGATCGTATACCCGAACTGCTTATAAAAGAAAATCAGATATTGTAAATCCTAGTACAGAGAATACAAGTAAAAAGGGCATTTCTGCAATGTGCTATTTACAAGACAGCCTACCAAATTAAGCCCAGAATTCCAAATGTTTTAGATTTTGGATGGTATCTAAAGGAGGAAATCTTATTTCCAAAGATGATTTCAAAAAGCCCAAAACCCAATTTTATTAAGTTAACTCCATTTTGTAAATGTAAATTATATAACTGTACTACAAGCTGCAAGTGTAGCAAAGCAAACGCGCAATGTAACATAAGTTGTTTATGCGAAGGAAAATGTAATCTTTAGTACCCACTTGCTGTTATAAATAATGAAAATATATTTTTTAATGTGTATGTTTCGAGATTATCTACATAATTGTATAACATTTAATTGCAAATAGAAACTAAATAATCCGTAGACTCACTTGATCGCTTAAACGACACCACAGATGGGCGACGTTAACAGAAGTTATGCTTTAAATTAATGCGGACGAGTTGCGCGGCCGCTTCCAACAGCGTCATCTCGTTACATGAGCCGAATTTCCAAAAAATCTCTTTACAAAAAAGTTTGTTTAAAGTATATGGAACATTTTTCTCGTTTATACTATAACTCTCTCTTTAAAAATAAAAAAGTTACCTCGATCGGGTATTTTTCAACGCAAATTTTAAAAAACCGCGACAATAGAGGGTAATTATATTTTTTTTAGGCACTATATTATTAATTACACTATATTCTTTGCCGTCAGCCTGTCCAAGTATATTGGAGGGATAATGTGTAAAATATTGGTCAAAATCGGAATTAAAATAAAAAAGATATGATGTGTTATGTGCAAAACAAAAATTAACACATAATTTTAAAATTTTTCAAAAAATTTGCGAATTGACCGATTTGGCAATCTCAAATTAATGGGCGAACTCAAAAATCAAATCCAGAAGGTCATTTTACATAATATCATCTGTTTTTTAGGTGGGTGTTCGCGAGTTGTATAGACTACTTTTAAAATGCTTCCTACAGATTGGCTGCTCTCCGACTATACTCAGTCTATGGGAATAATTAAAAAGTTTCTGGCTACTGGTAGTGTTCTTAACATGAAAAGAAAAATAAAAGCATATGATGAAGACAATGTTGGGGCTATTATAGCTCATGCCTCTGTTATAGAAAATCCTAGGATGCCACTAAGAGAGAGATCAGCTTTTATTAATATTAGCAAGTCTGAACTCCAAAGAATTTACAAGGCAAAGAAAATTAGGGCATATAAAGCAATTTATAAACAGACGCTTGAAGAGGGAGATGACGGCCGTAGGTTGGATTTTTGTTTGACCATTGGAGAAAAAATCATGGAAGAGAGATTTTTTCATCATTTCATAATTTTCTCAGATGAATCCACATTCACAACCAATGGTATTGTTTCATCTCAGAATTGTCGGTTTTGGGCTTCTGAAAATCCAAAATTTAGAATTCATTGTAGAAGACAATATTATAAAAAAGTGAATGTGTGGTGTGCCGTTTCTTATCACGTTGGAGTTATTGAACCTTATTTCATTGAGGGAAGGTTAAACCAGCACACTTATTTACAGCTTCTTGAAAGATTTTCTGAAGAACATTTAAATATTTTAAGAGATATGCCTTTAGTTCATTTTCAACATGATGGTTGCCCTGGCCACTCCACAGAAATGGTTAATCGGTGGTTGAATTTAAATTTTGGAGAAAATTGGATTGCCAGGAATGGACCGATCAAATGGCCGGCGAGATCAATATTGGATTTCTTTTTATGAGTTCGCCTCAAGCAGTTGGTTTACGCTGAACCACATTTGCTAACGATGTGCAGTATTGAAGCAGAGAATTACAAATGCCGTAAACTCCATACCGTCAGATCATATTCGAAACAGTTTTAAGGACTTCAGGCGAAGGATAGAAATGTGTATGGATGTGGGTGGTAGCTACGTCGAATAATAAAAAAAATTGTAAACATTGTTTTGTATTGGTCAATAATTAATTTGTTTGTGAATCTGTTATGTTTTGACATTTATTACTTGTTACAATTTTTAAACCTCATTAATATTCTGTTAGTAATTGTTTTTTGTTTTACAATTAGTTCGATTAACATTATACCTTCTTACATCTCGTATATTCCATTTTTTATTTACCAATAGCCGACTTTTTGAGGTGATTTGCTTCTACACAATTTAAAATATGAATTCAACTCTTAATTCGCAAAAAATGGGAAGTTTCAAAAAAATAATTTTAAATTCCTGAAATTTGGTATAGAGATATAAAATTGCATTCTAAATAACTTTTCTTAGTGGAATTTTTTCATATTTTGAAAAATAAAGGTACTTTATTAGTGGTGATTTTTACAACTTTGCTTATAAAACACCCTGTAGAACACCAAATCAAGTCATTCTTTGGTATACTTTAGTTTTACAACAAGCAGGATTCAATCCCCAAATACTACTCCAAAATTCCAAAATTTTTGGTCCATTACACCTCTTGTTACGTCTATCCTGGGACACACTGTATGTTATTTCACAACAAATATTCATTTCCTACATTTCTAAAAAAACAATTAATAAATCGCGGAGATATGGCAGTCAAAAAAATGTTTCTAAATTGCAAAAAAAGGAAAAAAATCTTGGCAACTCTGCATCCGATTGGCAAAATATTTTAGGGTGTAATACAGGGCCCTTGGAAGCTTAACTGGCGTCAAAAAATTATACCTTCTTGTGTATCTCGTTTTTGTGACACCTTATATAATTAAAAATAATTCTACGTTGTAGTAGAGACGAAACATTGAAAGTTTTGTTAAGAAAGTTTTTTTTATAAAGTTAGTCGTTTTTGCACATTTTTTTTTTGTAATGTACTTATTATGTCCTGCTCTGTAATTGGAATTCTCTGTTGGGCAGCGTATTATTAAATAAAATAAAATAAAATAACAATAAAACGTTTTTTAGAGCTCAATGTACTAACAACTATGATTTGTAGGTTCAAGTGCTGTATTTTCTCTGTGGACATTTCTAATATTATTTCTATATTTATTTATGTTATTACAAAAACACTTAAGTTTGTGTAAACACTCTTTTTATAAATAAACATATACATATTCTTATTATATAACTAATAGAAAATAATTTGTCGGGTCATTGACTGTCAAGTGTCAATAGTATATCTATTAACGTTAGTTTTATTATTGTACTCCAATAAGTGTTTCCCATATAATAAATGGGGGAAATTATCTTACTAACGACGAAAACATGGATATGTTGAGGGCCTTCATGCAATGATAAATGTAAATAAACGTGTGTATTGTACAGGAATTTATATATCAGCTAGACTAGAAGCAAAATTGCGGAGACATGATTGCTTGGGTCCTCGTCTGCAATAATGGTGTTGTTAATTAGATGCATTTTTTTGTTAATTTTTTAATTTATGTTACATGTCTGTACTCGCACTTTATCAAATATAATAGAAAACCTTTTTCATTTTAAACCGACTTCATAAAATTTAAAAAGGGAGAAAGTTCTGTTGCAAACAGTAGATTATGGTCCGACGGTGGTCCCACACTAAATTTATCAAGCTACATCTGATGAAAGGTGAACAAAAATTAGAAATATTTTTTTATATTACAAGCATATTCGAAGGTTTGATTTCAATTAAAAACTAGTTCTCGATTTATAATAATAATTTTTCACAAACAGGGTATTATTATAACTTCCTAGCATGTCATATATGCCATTTCGCAACGAAAGAGAGCCTCGCATGAAGGTGAATCAGCTCAAGAACACAACAATATGAACTGAGAATTTTATTGAAAAACGCGCCCGTTGAACAATTTTCTTTTACACACAAATTATACAGCATCCTCTCGCTCAGTCGTTGTTTTCAATGCTGTTAATGTTGACGAAGAAGGAAACTGCATTACTGACCGACCTGACCGATATTTACGCCAACGAATAAATATTTCATTGTATGATGGTTTTTGAGATGTGATAATGAAAGCATTTTTTTGCAGATTTACATGAAATCTGGTACATGGGAATTTCAGTACTCGGCGACAGCTAGTATGATGACGAATTCAATATGGCAGACATAATTGAAATTTTTTTGTAGATTTGTATATAATTTGATACGCGAGAGTTTTTTGTCACTAATTTTGATCTGAAGTCAAATTTCAAAAATGAAATATATCGGCCATGAAAAAAACAAACATTGTGTACGTCCGTGCATGTGTAACATTGATCATGAAAGTCTTCGTAAGGGCTCTTTCGTTATGCGGTTAATTTATGACCTTGCTAGATTCTAAATTAAAGAGAACCAAGCCACATATATTTTTAACTCGCCTCAGAGCGACATAGTGCAAAAATCTTTTTTCGCATATCAATTAGGGCTTTATCTAACGTGGTCCCCTGCAATTTATGAACTGTTACCGCCCAACGTAGAATTACTGGTAGCATTCTTAACATCAGCCACCACCACCCCATTATTAAAGGAGGTGAAAAAATAAAATTATGATTTACTGTGTGTACAAGAACCAAAGGCCTCAACCTTTGTTTTGACATCAGCCACCCCCATTACCACCCCATTACCACCACCACTTCCTTATTAAAGAAAGTAAAAAAATTAAAATTGCGATTTTGTGTGTACAAGAACCAAAGGCCTAATAATTTTATTTTGGCACCCCCACCGGAAATTTGGATGTGGACATAGTGATTTCTTGGGCAGCGATTTTTAATTTCACCCAAGACGAGTGTACAGATTGTCTCACAATAGTTTCGTTCACTATGTAGAAGTTAAATAAATAAAAGAAGCTACTGAAAAGGTTGAATTTTTTTTTTTTTTAATCGAACCTAAAAGAAATATCTAATTTCAAAAATACGTTTTGCACCGATTTCAAATTGATATTATGTAATACAGACCCTTGCTACTTTCCACTAATAGCCCAGTCAATGAAGGTATACCTACAAAAATTTGCAAACTGAATAATTTTACTTCCACATCCAGTGGAAGTATAGTAACGACAAAAAAATTTTTAAAAATTTTTATTGTTCAAATAGGCTTAGAATTTCATGAAACGTCGAGATTTTAAGTCTGAGCGAAAAAAAAATTTCAGTCTGTCTGTAACCTTTTTTGTGCGCACGTTTACTCTGAAACCGTTTGAGATATTGACTTGAAACTATGGTACCCATACGTACTTTAAAGAGATCTAGAACTAGATTATATTCTCATCTTGTTTCGTCGAAGGGTTGGGGGGTAAATTGGGGTAAATTTGGGGTAAATTGGGGTAAATTTGGGGTAAATAGGTAAATCAAGCAGGTAAGAGTCCATAAAATTAGTATTTAGTATATACAAGAAAACCTAAGATCTCAAAAAAATTTTGGCATTAGCCACCCCCCCCCATCACCACCAGGGAATGAAAAAAAAATGTGATTTAGTGCGTGTATAAGAACCAGAAACCTCAAAATATTTTTTTTACTTCATCCACCCCCACTACCCTACCACCCCCTATCACCACCCCCACCCCACTACCGATGTGGGGTATCGTTTTAGGGGTTTTTAGGGTAGAGGATTTCAAATATTGTGTTATTAAAGTTCCATAAACAATTATTTCCACATACAAAATTTTTTCGTTGTGAGGAATAGAAAATCTGGATGTGGAAGTAGTGATTCCTTGGGCAGCGGTTTTTCTTAATAAGTTTGTGAAACTCTATAGAATAATATCCTGAAAAATTTACATTTCACTCGGATGCAGAACACAAAAAAAAATAAATAAAAAATTTTCATCCATTTTTTCAAAATTTTGAAATTAAGTCAGGTTAAAGCCACGGTTTTCCCGGAAAAAAATAGTCAAATGTAACGTTGTAACTCGGAGCGAGATACATGCGTGCGCGCGCTTGAATACGCATGACTGTGACACCGACGCTCTGAATTACATGTCACTAAATCAGAATTTGTTCAATCTATATGAGTGTTGGTACATTTAAAAGATGGAAATTGTAGCTTTCTGATGCTTTTTTGTTTTAAACAATACAAGCAAAGGAATGGTGGGAAAAATATACTCATATATATATTATCACGCCCGAACTCAATTGTCGCAATAAAAAATATAGAAAAAAATAAAAGCCCTTCAAAAAAATTCTTTCTTCATTGAGAACTGTTAAAAAGTATGTACACTTCATGATTATTATGGTTTATTAAGTTGTAGTAACGTGGATAAAAAAAAAGTACATCTCAAATCATTTTAGTTTCCTTGCTTGATGATTTTCTTGGTAAATATATATATTGGAGGCTGTAACTTGCCAAGAAATTGACCCACTGGAAAAAATAAAATAGCACTATTTCGGAAAAAATGTATACTTTTCGAATGTTCAAACATAAATGCATTTACTTGTATGCATTTTTTCGAAAATGTGATTAATCAGATCATAAGAAATTGCGATTTTCACGATCTTATCCTTATAGCTATGAAAATATTTTTGATTGTTTTGAATATAAATTCGGGAACTTTTCCAATACATTAACAAATGTATAAAGAATCCATTGGATATAGCTGAAATTGGGATAGGTGTACCTGTAATAAATACAGTACAGTAAAGGCACGTAAAAATTCATGCGAGCGATTCAGCGGCTATGTGTGGTGTCTGTGTATGCGTTCATAATTATATATTTTCCCCTCAGACTCACTATTTATCCTCCTATTCATAAAAATGTGTAATCAGAAAGAGAGAAAAAGCTTTATTTTACTCATTAGAACTGCTAAGAATTTTTAGAGGTTCCGTAGTATGCATTTAATCGTGCACTTGGCCGCGCAGAGTGACAAAGTTACTTCACTATTTTTTTCCAGGAGTACCGTGGCTTTAGCGATAAATTTTATTATGACATTTTTTTGTTCAGAAACACGTGGTCTATCCACCAGTATTTTTTTTTTTTTCTACCCTGACTTAATTTAAAAATTTTGAAAAAAATTTTTTTCCCTTTTTTTATGTTCTGCATCCGAGCGGAATGTAAACTTTTCAGGATATTATTCTATACACTTTCACGATAAAATGTTCTCTGTCGTCTGGGCTATAATAGGTAGACAGGTATTTGTAAAACTGAGTGACATTTTATGTCTTACGTCAGTACCGTATTTTACTTGCTCACAATTTAACAGATGATACTTGCAAAATCGTTTGAAATTCTAACATTATATTTACGATTTTCGTTTAAAGCTCATATACCAAAGTTATCAGTTTCATGGAGATATTTAAAATGATCTATATGAGAGATACCGAGTCGCGCTACGATATGCTCCGTGGGCGGTCCCGATACTTCTCAGATCACGATTTACACTGCAGTCGAACTCTAAATTCCATTTTGAATGTCTTTTAGTTAAATAAATTGTCTTTTGGATTTCGGCCGTCGTCGTAAAATGTGCACCTGACTGGCGGTGAGGCCTTGTTTATCAAACAAATATGCGGCGATCTGGAATACTTGAATTCCTATTATGTACATGTCGGAAACTGGTCAAATTTAGTTGATAACTTTTGGTTGTTGTTTAAAAAGAATTTTTAATTTCTTAAATTTTTTTTTTCTGGCAACTATAATTTTTGTGTTCATTAAGCCTTATATTGAAAGGTCTAGATGACTCTCCCACATAATGATTACCACACTGGCACTGGTAAGGAACAGTGTAAATATCATTTTTTAGAATTTTTAATAATATTTACCGGTTAATTTTCGACACAACTTAAAAATGGGTATTACCGTCTGTACAGATAAACTATTTTCAATTATCCTTAATTTATTCCACAAAAATATGTAGGAACATGAAATTACTGTTGCACAGACTTCTATATATAGAAAATGTGATATTATGAGCAATTGTTTCTGTCATAACTTCTTTCTTTTTTATGCTATAGAGATAGTCAAAAAGCCCTTTGAACGCTTAATTAGTAGTTTTTTATTTTGGGATTTTATTGAATACCCAGAATCACGGGGTTATAAGGCTAAAAGTTTTGCTGTTCAAGAGTTAAGAGATCATGGGCTACTCGATTTTAAGATTCCTAGAACACAATCTCATGCATTCCCCTGTTCTGTTTCTTCACATTCTTCTCTTACATTCCCAAAGTTATGCAGTTATAGGTTTACGGGGTTACTGGATTATGTAGTAGAAGGGTTTGCGGATGAAGTAAAAAATTATTTTGAGGTTTTTGGTTCTTGTACACACGCTAAATCAAAAATTTTTTTCATCGCCTTAAATAATGGTGTGAGGGTGGTAATGGGGGTGCCTAATGGAAAAAAATATTTTGAGACCTTAGCTTCCACTGTATATATTAAATGTCAATTTTATAGACCCTTACCTGCGAGATTTACCTATTTATTTTACCTCTTTATCCTCCATTTACCCCAATTTACCACCTTTCAAAGGAATAAGATGAAAATATAATCTAGTTAACTAGTTTATATTTTCATCTTATTCCATCGAAGGATTTGGGGGTAAATTGGGGTATATGGGGGGTAAATAGGTACATCAATCAGGTAATGGTCCATAAAATTGGCATTTAGTATATACAAGGGAAGCTAAGGTCTCAAAAAATTTTTGGCATTAACCACCCTTATTTCCACCCCCACCCCCACTACCGATGTGGGATATCGTTTTATAATCCAGTCATCTTAGTCAAAATAGGGTAAGAATCTCGGAATTCAAGATAACCGGCTGTAAACTCGTATAAACCTTTATTTTAACATCCTAAAATTTGTCTCAAAACCTACTTACGATAGCGTGGACGCGACTTGTAGATAACTAAGGTCAAAGGTCAAAAAACCGATTTTTTGCGCATTTTTTGCAAATATCTCGTTCACTGTAAAATTTACGCTATTTGTATTTATTATAAATATTGTAGGGGATAAAATTCTCTACAACTTTTGTTTCAAAAATTTTTTTATACCTCAAACCGTTTTTGAGATAGAGGGCGGTGAGCGCGCAGTCTTTCACTATGTACGGTGTCATTCAAGTTCGATCTGTAGTCTCGGTCAAGAGCACGCCGTATAAAGCCCGTTAATTATTGAAAAATATATAATTATAAATAATTTACATTTTTTTCATTAAATATCACATTTAATATAATAATTTTTTTCATAAATTAAGTATATCTTCATTTAATAACACTTACCTCTTTGTACAATTAGAAAATTATTAACAGAAATACTTTAATTACATTTTAATTATATTCAGATTTATACTAATTACATTTTAAGTAGAAAATAATTGGATCAACTTGCTGCAGCATTTGAAGAAGAAAACTGTCCGGTTCAA
The DNA here is from genome assembly GCA_936432065.2 of Rutpela maculata. Classification (NCBI taxonomy): domain Eukaryota; kingdom Metazoa; phylum Arthropoda; class Insecta; order Coleoptera; family Cerambycidae; genus Rutpela; species Rutpela maculata. Next base: position 138,695,701 of record OW386293.2, on the reverse strand, counting down.
AGGTTATTTGAGAATGGAGTGCGAACTTTGTTGGCAATCTAGAATGCTCCAAAATCTGAGGACAGTATCGATCATTATACACAATTCGTCAAATCAACCAAACTTAATAAACCGGTGCAGTTATCAAATCTTCCACCAACAAGTGCAGCAGCTCACCAACATTTTAACCGTGTTTACTATCAAGTTCAGACTTGGTTAGGGCATGATTTAGAGCCCCAGGAATGGGGTTGGATAATGCGTAATAGATTCCTGGAACCTACCACTACAATTCTACCTCCAGCTCCAGAAGATTTGCTGAACACAATATTCTGCAACTGCAAGAATGGTTGTGGTTCGCAATGTGGATGCAGGAAATCGGGGTTGCCGTGCTCTTTAGCTTGTGGCCAATGTAATGGGCAAGCTTGTCTCAATCTTCACCCTATCAGAGTGATGTCAATGGAGAGATGGTACATTTGACCCCGAAATCCTAGAAGACTTGGAGACAAATGTCGTTGAAGATGAAAACGAAGAAGAATTTAAAATTCCACAACGACCAGACGACGATGATGAAGAAGAAGAAGAAAACTAAAAATAACAACATGGAGTTCTTCTTATTTTTATTCAATTTTTTTAATTTCAACCATGAAAAATGTATGAAATCGTATTTTTTAATAAAAATATAAATTAAAAATTTATTTATTGTCTTTTTATTTACTTAGGAAGTAATTAGTATACATCTGAATATAATTAAAATGTAATTAAAGTATTTCTGTTAATAATTTTCTAATTGTACACAGGGGTAAGTGTTATTAAATGAAGATATACTTAATTTATGAAAAAAATTATTATATTAAATGTGATATTTAATGAAAAAATGTAAATTATTTATAATTATATGTTTTTCAATAATTAACGGGCTTTATACGGCGTGCTCTTGACCGAGACTACAGATCGAACTTGAATGACACCGTACATAGTGAAAGACTGCGCGCTCACCGCCCTCTGTCTCAAAAACGGTTTGAGGTATAAAAAAATTTTTAAAACAAAAGTTGTAGAGAATTTCATCCCCTACAATATTTATAATAAACACAAATAGCGTAAATTTTACAGGTAACGAGATATTTGCAAAAAATGCGCAAAAAAAATCGGTTTTTTGACCTTTGACCTTAGTTATCTACAAGTTGCGTCCACGCTATCGTAAGTAGGTTTTGAGACAAGTTTTAGGATGTTAAAATAAAGGTTTATACGAGTTTACAGCCGGTTATCTTGAATTCCGAGGTGAAACCACTAAGATGACTGGACTATTATGGGTTTTTAGGATAGACGATTTCAAATAATATATTATTAAAGTTCCATAAGCAATTATTTCCACATATAAAATTTTTTCGTTTGAGAGACTTGGATAGAAAATCTGGATGTGGATGTAGTGATTCCTTGGGCAGCGGTATTTTAATAGCAAAATGAGAATATATGGACAATGGAGTTAGTTAAATCAAAATATTTTATCGTATTCTCGCTAATAAATCTAAAGCCCCATTTTTTCTTTCAACCACCCTACTATCCTAATAATTGCTAATCTTTCGCGCACTTGTACGACGAAGAATGACACTTAGATGACTATCAAGAAACCCACATTTTGCAATTATTTTGACAAAATACTTCTGTGCAGCTCGTGCTTCTGCGATTATGCATGCAAAAATTATCTTATCATGATATGTCGAAATAAGTACACAAAATTAATTTGCATTCAGTAAAACGTCACAAATGAGTGGTACATTAGTTAATACAATGGAATAATAATAATTAATGCCGACAACCGTAGTACAATACCAGTTAAATCTCTCTAACATTAATTTTACCTACGCCCATTCATACAATATTCATTAGGACAGTGCTCCATGTGTCGCCATTAATAAAACAAAAAGTCTACAACTTTCCCGGTAACGGCCTTGTCCGTTGAAAATGTCCACCTGATGCGGTCGGTCGGCCTATTCACATTGAAAGCTTTCGTCGATTCAGAATGGAGCTGGGAGAAACGACGACTAAAACGAACATATGGTTGAAATTGTACTAATTTATTAAATACCAACCCAACCATGATTACCTTTTACATAATAGGGTACACGTGAGTGTCAGTTTTACACCCAACAGTGCTCAAGTTTGAAAATGTCTAACTAAATCATAATATAAATTGTTTAGATATGAAAAATTAATAGATTGTCTAGAACATACAAGATACCGAGGAAATGTTTTTAATTTAATGAGAAGTTATTTGACTAATAGGGGACAAGATGTCTTAATTAATGGAGGCAAACGTGGCCAAAAAAAAATAGTAGAATATGGTGTCCCGCAGAGCACAGTACTCGGACCCGTATTATTTAATATATACCTAAATAACTTAATTTATCAAGAACCGACAGGAAAAATAGTAACCTTTGTAGAAGACACGGCAATTTTATATACTGATAATAATTCATGAGAATCACTATATTAAAAAGCAGGGTGATATTCCACTCTTAACGATAAATTCTGAAAAAAACTAAATATATGAGCTTTTCAATTGAAATGAATAACTTCTTAATATCAATGGCATCCATGCCATTAACCTTAAATATTTATGAGTTCACATCGATTGCCACCTGAAATGGAACATACACTTAATAAAGCTGTTAACTAAATTAAGAAGTATGCTATTAAAATTTAAAAACTTTAGACAATTTTTAGGCATAAAAAAATTAAAGAAAATGTACAATGCATTTGTAGAATCTCATCTCAACTATGGAATTATAGCATGGGGTGGAACTTACCAGAATCAGACAAAATCCTTGGAATAATTCAAAAGTGGATACTTAAAATTAGCTTTAAAAAAGATATTACTTACCCCATAGACGCTTTGTTTCAAATGGCAAAGTTACCGGATAAAAGACAGCTTCCTCAGTGAAAAGAAAACTAAAAAAAAAAAAAGATTCGTTTATCACACATCTAAATATATCATTACCCTGGATAAATAAATTATTTTTATTCTTTATTAACATGCTTTTATTAGGTCGACTTGTATCTATGTATGTAAGTAATAAGGTCTAAGGAACTGAATTTCATTCACTTCCAATTGTTGTATCATCATAAAACTTGACAATTGTGTGTAGCTCTGATGACAATACAATTAATTACTCCAGTCATTTTAGACAAAAATATGGCTTCTGATCTAACAAAATATATCTTTCATTTTTTGTTTGAAATCGATTTATTTTGGTGTTTTAAAGAAAATATTAAAAATCAGCAACGAGATCACTACGGCATAAAAAATTATTCAAGGTCAAAGTTCACAAAAAATGTTTTTTTTGCGAATATCGTGCTTTCTGTGGCTCGGGGGCTAATTGAGGTTATTATGAAAATGAAAGATAATGCGTGAAATTCCGCACAAAAACGACCTCTTCCATTTTTTATGTATAACGAACGGTTTAGACAAAAATGTGCTTCGAAGTTTCCACGCAAGGCATAATATATTTTTTTTTTATTTTGATTAAATTTTGGAATTAAAGTTTTTGGACAATTCTGAACAAGTTTCATTAACAAAATTTTCCGACAAAAAAATGCCTAATATGATTTCTTGATTTTCTCCGCATATTTTGGTACCGCAGGTGGCTTTGCATTTGTAGGAGGCGAACGTTTTTCTGGCCATAAATAAGTAACTAGTAAAATTTGATTCAAATTGGAAAAAAATAAAAAAGTTGGTGTTACCATTTCAAGTGAAACACACTGTAAATACAGGGTCATTCACGGAAAGCGGGTATTAGACATTTCTTGGGATCTGTCGAGTTTAGAAATTCGAAAATTGGTATGAGGGGGTTTTTGGATATGGCGGATCCAACGAAAATATTTTCATGCTTGTGCTACTTCCGCTTATACCGGATGTAGCACCTAACTTTGTTATTTTAAATGGAACACCCTGTATTTTATTGCATATTTCGATTCCTCATAAAATTTTAGCTTAGGTTTATGTACCATAACATACTCTTAAACATACCGGTTTTCGAGATAATTAATATTTTTGGAGATTTTTGACGGTTCCCACCCTTCGGAAAAAAAATCGATATCTTCTATCATGTAGCCAATTAGCAAATTTTCTTTTCAAACTCTTACAAGTATCCTATGACCTAACTAAAAGTTCTCTTATGTTTTCACAATATCATACAGAGTATTTTATTTTCACAGTCGAACATTGTTTTAGTTCAAACGTCAAAAAGTCATTTTTTTCAAATGGAACCCCCTGTATATTTTCACAGAATCTAATAGAGGACTGAATTCTGCATCGATTGATATTACCATTCCCTATACCTATCTCTCTTCGTTTTCTTATTATGGACGAATATTTGTAAAACGTACAAACAAAATCAGCACTGTTTGTTAGTAGGCAATACAAGTCATAACTTGGTTCCTTTTTTATCAAGATGACAGCTTCAAAAACGAGAGATTAGATTTATAACAAATACTTTGGGACAAAAATTTACAAAATTAATGAACACTTTGAATATAAATATTTAATGCAGCAACTGTTCAAAATGCTCTCCACTTGCACTTACAGTGGCTTGGCTAATTCATGGGGATTTGTTAAAATACAGCCCGTTCTCTGTTCTTTGGATCTTCTTTGGTAGTAGCAGGGGTGGCATAAACAATATTTTTAATACCCCAAAGGTCCAAAGTCTAAGGGGGTCAAATCAGGGAACCTTGCTGGCCATCTCCAAGGTCCTCGGTAGCCAAACCACCTATCTTCGAACGACTAATTCGTCATAAACTTCCCGTGGACCGCAACCATTCATTTGAAAATACATAGAATTATAAATATTTAGTTACTTTAGTTAAAAAGTTACTGTTCGCAAAATCTTCGCATATTTATTGCCATTTAAATTCTCCTCGTAGATATGATACTATCAAAAATATTGTTTATGCCACCCCGGCTACTACCAAAGAAGATCCAAAGTAGAGAATACGGACTGCATTTCAGTAAATAAATCCCCACGAAATTCGCCGAGCCATTGTAAGTGCCGTAAATTCCAGGATATTGGCTTGTTTGGAGCAAAATGGAGAGCATTTTGAACAGTTGCTGCATTAAATATTTATATTCGTGTTTATTAATTTTGTAAATTTTTGTGCCAAAGTATTTGTTATAAATCTAATCTCTCGTTTTTGAAGCTGTCAAAAACAAATGATTATCGATTATCTATAGGATTATTCTCGTTTATGATAAAAAAGGAACCAAGTTATGACTTGTATTGCCTACTAACAAACAGTGCTGATTTTGTTTGTACGTTTTACAAATATTCGTCCATAATAAGAAAACGAAGAGAGATAGGTATAGGGAATGATAATATCAATCGATGCAGAATTCAATCCTCTATTAGATTCTGTGAAAATATACAGGGGGGTTCCATTTGAAAAAAATGACTTTTTAACGTTTGAACTAAAACAATGTTCGACTGTGAAAATAAAATACTCTGTATGATATTGTGAAAACATAAGAGAACTTTTAGTTAGGTCATAGGATACTTGTACGAGTTTGAAAAGAAAATTTCCTAATTGGCTACATGATAGAAGATATCGATTTTTTTTCCGAAGGGTGGGAACCGTCAAAAATCTCCAAAAATATTAATTATCTCGAAAACCGGTATGTTTAAGAGTATGTTATGGTACATAAACCTGAGCTAAAATTTTATGAGGAATCGAAATATGCAATAAAATACAGGGTGCTCCATTTAAAATAACAAAGTTAGGTGCTACATCCGATATAAGCGGAAGTAGCACAAGTATGAAAATATTTTCGTTGGATCCGCCATATCCAAAAACCCCCTCATACCAATTTTCAAATTTCTAAACTCGACAGATCCCAAGAAATGTCTAATACCCGCTTTCCGTGAATGACCCTGTATATAACCAATAAATTTTAATGTGAAGATTTAGCAAATATTACTGTATATGACGGTAAATATATATATCGATCAGCTAGTAATATACATAGAACAAGCACGTATTCTATGCATGGACTATTGAAATGGAGCATATTATATGCCCTGCGCGGAAACTTCAAAGCACATTTTTGCCTAAACTGTTCGTTGTACATAAAAAATGGAAGAGATCATTTTTGTGCGCAATTTCATTATCTCTCATTTTCATAATAATCTCAATTGGCCTCCGAGCCTTAGAAAGCTTGATATTCGCAAAAACCGTTTTTTGTGACTTTTGACCTTGAATAATTTTTTATACCGTAATCGGCACTGGTACACTGTAATTTATTGGTCGTTTTCCAAGTTTATTAGATCGAGAATATGTAATTAATGAAGATACATAGATTTGTCAAAGCCTCAATTAAAATTTCTAATCATATCTAATATGTTAGTCCCTGTCTTCTTCTATTCTGGCAGCCTGCCAACCCAAACTAAAATAATACGCGTCCGCGACAAATTTCTACGTAATATTCACGACCTAAACGCTTTTTAGTGGCATTAACTTGGCTCAACGGAGCTTTGGAAGTTATTAAAGCGCTTTTGTGTGGAGCAAATAAAAAATAATTTTAGATGACAAATATCTCCCGTTCGACCATTGTTTGTCAGGTTGGAGTATTAAAGGTCATTATTCATTTCAACGCCAAAGCGATTTTTACGGCGTAAGTCGAGAGAAATGTGTTTATAGCCTGGATTTTATCTCAATTATCCTTTTGTGTTCTGAAAATTTAATTAAAAAGTGGCCCAAAAATACATTTAAGAGATTATATCTTGGCTTTCTTAGATCGTCATTAAGATGTACCGAGGATGGATGAGTTAAGATACAAAAATATTAATTTTGGACTAGAGAAAATTCTTTACACTTGGTAACTGTAGTTTCAACTAATAGATTCTTACAATTAATTATTTTTTATTTATTTGCTTTCATCATAATTAGAAAATATTATTTAGGTATTAAGCCAATCACAACTTACACACTTTTATTTATTATGACATTACCTACTTTCTGTATATTGTTGCCCCAATCTGGGCACGCTAATATACTAGTTAGGTAATAGTATATTATTCAACGAGCGGTAATGTAAGTAATAACTCACGCATATGAAGTTTACAGCACGAGCCGCAGGCGAAATTGAGAAATTTTTGTTTAAATTACTCAGTTTGTTTATTAATAAAATTAATTGTAAAATTTAATTTTTTTACACACTTTTATATTTGTTCTGCGATTTTTCGGGTAATAAATCATGCATTGTATCATTAGCTACTTGTCTTCATTCTGGTGGTATACATATTAGTTCATCTTGATTTGGAAACGTCGAAACTATTCAAACATGATAAACCACCTTTCTCCCCTCAATAATAATGGACCGTTCTATTTCACCATATCGGAAAAGATTTCTCTCGGACAGAGCCACCTTTCTGTCGCGCATTACGTCGATTGGACAGGCTAGACATGAAGATAAAGGTAATTGGCTCTGTACCTAGTGATTTATAATAACTCACGCATTATAACTCACGCTATTTGTTTATGGATACTATTAATGTTCAAAAGCAGTTCATTAATTAGTATATAACCTAATAAGAGTAGATAAATATATTAAAACACTCATTATTGGAAAACCAAAGTATTGAATTATATGAAAAAATATATTGAGAATACTTTATTTATCATGAAAATATAGAAAGTAGGTAATTTCATAATAGATAAAAAAGTATATTCTTGGGAGTGACAGCAATGCCTACCGCACGCTATTGTTTTTAAAAAGTTTTGTAAATTTATTTATTTTTAACTTTTTAGTCTTCATCACGTGGCTTGTCGTATTCTACTCGTCAAACCCTTTCATTTGATACCCATGTCAAGGGAGTTATCAAGAAAAAAGGTAAGCCGCCATCTGGGGTAGTCGGCCATATTGGATTTAGAACGATATTAGATATACTATATTGGATAACGGGAAGTGGATGAAATTCCAATCACTAAATTTGACCCATACATACATAAATATATACATAAATACAGATTAACGAATATAAGAAAACCATTGAAAAAAAATGTGTAGTTTGCCAAAAAAAACAGAGTGAGGGTGTAGTGGTCACTGTTAATCGTAGAAATAAATACTAATGACGCGAAAAAATTAAATAATAACTAATATTACAGTAACATATGAATGGGATGCTAAGTTGTGATAGAATAAATAGAGAAAACGTTTCCATTAATTTCAAAGAATGCTGTCAAATTTGTGACGAAAAAACTAAGGAGGGAAAAATAATGTAATCGAATTTGGTGAGCAACTAAGACAGAACTGTGTAGGAAAGAACAGGACCACGAGAAAATATTGCTTAAAATAGGCAACACACCAATATTTTAATGCTATTATACAGGGTGCGCCACTTAAAACTCCTGTAACTTTCTTATTTTTTAAGCGACGACCATGTTGGGCACATCAAATTGTAGATATTTTTAAGGCATTAAAACATGTGTACACAGTGATTTAAAAAAAAATTGAAAAAATTGTTAAGAACAAAATTTAATTTCCTTGAATATTTTTTTTACCTCATCGTGTACATGAACTCCGTTAATGGTTTCTTATAAAAGTTTTAATTAGCTTCAATTTATGTTATTACGAAATTCTTTTTGGTTTTAGAGAAAGAAATTAAAAACAATCCTTCCGATTCCAAACTGATTTTTTTTTTTAAATAACCAAAAAAATATAAATAATAATTTTATGCTTTATTTGTAAAAGACATATCACAAACAATACTCAACGTAACAAAACAGCAACAAGAAACAAAAGAAATAAATATTTTTAAAAACAAATTTTATTAAAATGTACCTACTACATAATAGGAAATTGCAAAATTTTTATTTTTAATTTTTTTTTTTTTTAATAACATAAATTGAAGCTAATTAAAACCTTTATAAGAAAATATTAACACATTTCATGAGGTGAGGTAAAAAAATATTCAAAGGAATTAAGTTTTCTTTCTTAACAATTTTTTCAATTTTTTTTAAATCACTCTGTATACATGTTTAAAGGCTTTAAAAATGTCTACAATTTGATGTGCCCAACATGGTCATCGCTTCAAAAATAAAAAAGTCTGGGGAGTTTTAAGTGGCGCACCATATTGTAATGTTAATGTTGTTTATCTTATTAAATAACAATGTTGTTGGTTGTTGAATTGGTAAAGATATGCCAATGCTTGACTTCATCGCTCACCAGATCTGAAACCTCGGGCTCTTTTTCTAGGGACATATTAAAGAGCGTATTTATGTTAAATCAGTTCACATTATATTGATCAATATTTACTTCGTTTTTTTCGAAATTATAACAATATGACCCTATTTGGACTACTTTGCTAGTAACGTCTCTCTTCTCCATCACAATCTATATTTACATCTAACAAAACCAACGTAATCTGTCAAGAACAACAAAGATTATAATCAAACTGCATTCGTCTTCCTCAGCACTGCTCCATATCTCCATCCTTGCAAATATAGAATGATAAACGTATAATCACCAGTATTAAACGAAATTTTCATAGGTACCACCAATAAATTATGTCCACTAAACTCAGGATATTGATTCCTGTTTATAAAGTCAAAGTGTCGAGTCGTAAATTTTAATGTTTTAAGAATCGGTGTAAAATGTGGATTTTATGGATAACGAATGCGGTAAATACACATAATTGTATTTTCTGAATTGAAACAAAATACGAGAGAGGCCTTGAACTTGCGGCCATGTGCATTGAACTTGTGTATCATTGTTGGCAGCTGCAGCGTATGTGGGATTCTCTCTACTTTCTCGCGTAGGTGTCTGCGTATTTCGTCAGGTATATTAAAAATGCGTGCCTAGCTGACCTGATTATTATTTAAATGAATTCAAATCTTAAATTGAGAAACAGATACGTATTACTGGAACAAATTTCTGTAGCTATTCTAATATTTTAATAGCTATCTTACGATTCTGACGGTCAGGACAGTCAAACGTTTTGCAATTCGCAAATTGTTGGTAATACATCTCGGTAGTAGTAGTAGTAGTAGTAGTAAATTGGGCGTCTTAAAATTAGATATGCCTCCCTTGTCTGGTCTCCGTTATATGAGAAATATATTTATTGTCTGGAAACTATTCAAAAATATCTAATTTCAAAAATACGCTTAGCACCGATTTAAAATTGACATTAGGTAATAAGGCACAGTTCCTTGCTGCTTTTCACTAATAGATAGACACATATTTGTAATACTGAGTGAAATTTTGTTTGTTACTTTTTAAAGATATTTTTTGAAGGCGAGTTCGATTTGAAAAAAAATGTTTCAACCCTTTTAGTAACTTCTTTTATTTACTTAATTTCTACATATTGTGAAATTCTCTTTTTGTTAGGCACCATGTGAATGCTACTACAAAAAAAATACTGTTTGTGTATTAATTCATGTTACCGGCGACTTCACCAAATCTTCGAATATTCTCGTAAGATGAAGTCGGATAAAAAAAATGTTTTTAATTTAAAAAAAAATCCTGACGTTATGGTTCAAAATAAGTTTCAGATTTGATTTCAGCGACCCCAAAAACATATGCTGCACTGGGTCTGGTCCGGTGCACATCACAAAAATATTTTGTAGTCCTGTGTAAATCATTGTCACATTTGTATAACTTGGTGTTAATAAAGTTAAACATATAATGAACCTACAAATATAACATCCAAGAGTAGAAGAGAAATTTGTAAATAAATTTCATTAGAGAATGCTGCGTAGACCAAGACTGTAAGAGTTATTTTAAACCAAATTAAATTTTAAATTATGAGATTCCCACTTAATAATAATTACCCACACTTAAAAAAAAAGGAGATGTAATTCAATAGTAGAGTGATTAATAATTATTATTGTCACATTTGTATAACTTGGTGTTAATAAAGTTAAACATATAATGAACCTACAAATATAACACAAGGTAGTCCCATCAGTTCACACAACAGCAGCAATCTTGTTTTCGGTAATGCTTTGATCATTGCATCTCCAACTTGCTGTACTGTAGGTATTAGTTGGTTACCAAATTTTCCTTCCATAACTTTTTCTCTAATAAAGAAATACTTTATGTCAATATGGTTCCTCTTTTGGTGGAATTCAAGATTTTGAGTCAACTTAACTGCTGCTGAGTTATCCACTTGCAAAACAGATACATGTTCGAGGTTGATGAGTGAAAGACTTTACTAACACGGGAACGTATTGAAGTAAAGTTTTGTTTTATATGTTAATTAAGGTTTTTCACCTGTATTTCAACAGAAAATTCTTCTGGTGCTATCGTAAATATAGACATCTGAGTGATGTGATGGATAATACGGCACAGTAGCGTAGCGGGATAAAGCGTACTGTGTGGCGACTGGTCACACTGTTTATCGTGTTCTGGGTGCGATTCCTAGCTTCGACTCTGACATTGAATATTGTGTACAGTTTGTGTAGCCCTTTCTGGACAGCTTTGGGTTTGATTGTGAGGATTGTCTAATATATGTGAAGTGTTTATGTTGTGTTATAATGTTATAAAACTGGTAAATGCGTTCCGACGTAATGGCATAACGCGAATTAACACTCAGGAATGAATTTATTAGCATTACAGCATCGGGAGAAGATAATATACCTCTTCAAATATCAATAGATTTAACGAAACAGTCATAACAAATGTTTTTTATTAATAATCCTTAATTTAGTGAGCCATATTATATATATTCTGTGCCATCTTAAAACATACTACCCTAATGCCCCAAAGCGAAAGTTATATTTTCTGTAACAAGATGTAATAGCCAATTTAGGAGAAAGAAAATTCGATTTGTCCAATAATTCACTAGATTGGGGTTGCTTTCTGCTCTAATTAATGCATTTCTTGTTCAACGCCTGCTTTTCCATTGGCGTGGAGAGTGAATTTAAATATATTTAATTTCGATGTTAACCGATTGTTTAAAAACAAAGGTTCGATTTATATATTTCTGTTTGCCCTTGTATAACTTAAAAATAACTCAACTGATTGAGATAAATCCTTATACTTAAAGTGTAGCAGAGGACATGGTATAGTTACCAAGTAGTTTAGTTGTAGTGAGCCTTCTAATAAACATAACAAAAATCTCTGAATACGAATTTTGTGCTATGAAATGCATATTCAGGTTTTGCTGTAGCTATAGCTCTAACAGATGTTACAAATAAAAAGAAAATTCGAATTTCCACGTTTTAGATTATATAGATTACAAAAATGAAGGTCTATTAATTCTGTCAGTTTGTCTGTCTGTTGGCGCAGTATCTAACAATTATTTATTAATTATTTGTCAAAAAAAAAATAATGATGGCATAATCCATACATTGGTCTAATTGACAAAAATGTGGATTTTCAGGGATGTTCGTGGAAAAAGTTGAGTGCTTTCAATATTTTTGTTAACAGTCGCCAATTCTGGGTCAGACACTGGTTGTAGCCATCCACTTTGAGCCAAACGCAAGACAAGACAGACAAGACCGTTAGAGTCGCTGCAATTACGTTCTTGGGTATTTGGCATTGATCCTTTAAAGAAATCATTCTTCAGTAGCTTCAATCCAATAACGATAGTACAGCCTACTACCATTTACCGCGATCATGGAAAAGGAACCTTTATAGGTTACTACCCTCCGAGTCAGGGGGAACTCCACGTGGGTAGGGACTCTGTCTTGTCTTTCAAGTTGATTTTTACCAGTTATACTTTTAATATAAAATATACAGGGTGGTAACTCTAAAAAAATAATTAAGAAAGCAGAAACAATATTTGGATGGTAATTGATACCACTGGCAGTAAGTAAAACAAGATACACTTTTAGTGAAAATAATACGAGGTGGTCACACAAAAGAAAAAGTAATTGATAACTAAAAACTTCCAAATACTATTACAGATTTTTTTTTATTTTAACAAGTTCTTTTAACCCTTTATACAGTGCATAATAGTTGTCTTTTATAAAATGGATTCAGATTCAGAAAGTAGCTCTCCATGATAAAAATTTCGACATAAAGGAAAATGTTAAAAATGAGGGTTTTTTTGTCCCCACATACAACACAAAATTGAATGTTAGCTTATGCTGGGTATATGCTCTAGAAGGCCCAGAATAGAAGGAATATCGTGCACGCCACCCCTGTATAACAGCAGAGATGGGAAATAACTAAGATAAAAGATACTTTTTAGTAACTTGGAGACTTTTATTTTCAAGTAACTTGTATCTATTTTTTTGATACTTTTTACAAGTAACTAATATCTAAAGTTACTTTTTAAGTATCTTAGTTATTTTTAAGATATCTAAGTTAATTTTTATGTATCTTAGTTAATTTTATAGTATCTAAGTTACTTTCATAGTATCTTAGTTACTTTTAGAGTATCTAGATACTTTTGAAAAGAAATGATGATATAGTAACCCTGTCAAATAGTAATGTGAGAGGGCAAATCGAGTTACAACTTCTGCAATATCTCCAAGACCCAAGTTGTGAATTAAAAATGTTGAACAATTACATGTACATTAAACAGGTGTTTCTTAAATATAACACACCACTTCCTTCTTCTGCCCCTGTAGAGAGACTGTTTTCATACGCAACCTTCATTAATACTCCGAGACGTCATGCATTATCTGACAAAAATTTTGAAAACTTAGTAGTATTGAAGGCAAATAGAATATAAAATACTTTAATTTTTTTTTCACAAGAATGTTTAATGTTATTATTATTATTGGAATATGAGAGTCGAAGAGTTGTCTCCTTTCATTTTTATTATTTTATAGCTCTAATGTATATTTCATATTAGTTAATTAGTCATAGGACTCATAGCCGTTATATATTTTTATGTTAAATATTATGATTTTTTTTATTTAGGCCGGTTACTCCGATCAGCCGATAGCTGTTTCGTTTAGTAAGAAGTATTTGAGATTTTATTTTGATATTCTACCTCTGTTGTAAAATTTCCAAAACTTTGTTTTTTATTAATAAATGACAAATGACTGCTGTGTTTGATGCATTTTTGTTTTTATTAAATAATTAAATATATAGGACAGGTGCGAGGTACGGTACAATGTAATTATTATAAATATTATAATAATGTACATACATATTACCATTGACCGTACCGTAACACTCGCAACAGCAAAGTTACACATTTTTTAAAGTATCATATTATCCAATAAAATAATGTTTAATGTTTATAATAAATAACAATACATGATTAGTAACATGGCTAAGTGTCACTGTGCCAGATTAATTTTCGAACAAAAAAAACCTTTTACTTGTTTAAAGTATTTTCAGCAGTTTCAGCTGCGGCAGTATCTTAGTTACCCAAAAGTAACTAAGATAATTCAAGATATCTTAGATATTTTAGGAAGTAACTAAGATACTTGAGAAAAGTAACTAAGATATTTTTACATGTATCTTGTATCTTAAGATACTTTTTGCAAGAGTATCTAGATACTCAAGAGTAACTTAGATACTTTTCTAAAGTATCTTCGAAAAAGTATCTAAGTTACTTTTTTAAAGTATCTTTCCCAGCTCTGTATAACAGCAACCCCCAGTTCGGCGGTGATACTATTACATGTCTAATAATAATGATTTTTTAACGAACAAGATATTATGGCAGTCCGTAGACTTTCCAAAAACTACCCCTGTTTGGGGTAGTTTTTGGAAAGGAAGGGTGTTGCACTATCAAGCATAGGTAAAAATAAATGTTTTCTAAAACAAGTGTTTTAAAAGAACAAAATAAATTGAGCATCTAGGTGATGCTATATATTAACGAAAAACAGCATTTTTGAAAGAAAAATTAATTACTGAGCAATTACAATAACAAAATGCCGACATTTTGTTAACAAAAATGTGAAAACGAACATTGAATCGGCCATAACTTCTTTATTTTTTGTAATATATAAATAAACAAAAAATCATTCTAAAGATTGATTTATTACCTTCAATTTTGTTTCTTAGAACTTTTGATGGACGTGTCAGAGTTTCTAAGATATTCAACATTTTAAACTAAATACTTCATCCTAAAAACGGTCGGATGCCATCTATAAAATTAAATATCTCCGAAACAATCAACCCTACACAAATATATAAAAAAATAAATTTATTCTCAGTTTATAAGCTTCATTTTTGATGTTCACCATTCTTTCTCTTAAACTAATATTTATTGAGATGTTTGCAGAGAAACAAGAATGTTACGTTTTTTCGAAAATCCCTTTATAGTTTAAAATGCTATTTTTTTTCTAAAGCAAGCGCTGTAAGTCGATGAAAAAATTTGAGCGTTTAGGTCACACTATATAATTAACGAAAAACAGTACATGGGAATATATTTTTTTAATTAGTGACTACTTACATTAACAAAATTGCGACATTTTTATTTAAAAAAAAAAATATGAAAAAGTACATTGTTTCTGTCATAACTTCTTTGTTTTTTATGCTACAAAAATAGGACAAAAATCATTTGAAAGCTTAATTACTAGTTTTTCATTTTGGTTGTTAGTGTTTTTGACCTAAGTGTCACAGTTTCTGAGATATTTAACATTTAAATTAAATACTTCGTCTTATAAACGTTCTAGTATCTCGATTAATTATTGCTATAAAATTAAATTTAAAAACACCAAATTACAGATAATTTTGTCAGAAACAACTTTTCTTCGAACAATTTTTGTGTAAATGCCATATTTCTCGAGAAAATAGAGAAAAATCGATTTTTTAATTAAATATACCCCTTTTCACCCCCATATAGGTTCCGCGGATCCGTAAAACTCCTAAACTTTTTTGTTTCGTAATCTTTGGCCTATTTTGAACATATAACCAAAGTTTAAGGTCTGCACAATTTTTTTCGATTTAAAGTAAAGTTTTCCTGTACTATGAAGGTACCTTCTAAATGAACTTTTTTATTACATTAAGAATTACTTCGTAATTTGTTGATGCACACTTAGAAAACCTCCATATTCGACTTTTTGATGCGCCTATGTACTCTACTACTCTACTCTCTAATCGTATTTAACTTGAAGCTGGTAGTGAGACAAGACAGATCCCATCTGATGTGAACCGACAGAGAGCAAACTTATCCCCATCCCGAAGAGTAAATCTCTAATTTTTGGGATATATTTAGACGCGCCTTGACTCTGTGTTTGCAAAATGAAAACGAGCGTCCTCTTAGCCTACCATTATGCTCACTATGAATGTCTTCATAAATTTAACCCGGCCAGAAATAAATCTCACTGTCTCTTGAGTGAAATTAAATGATGCTTGCTGAGGTTAATTTTACTATCGGACGTTAAGAAATGCATTAAAATTGCCAGACCGAAGGAAAATAAACATTCCAGGGCAGAATTTTCGATTCTACAGAAGATCGATTTGGTCACTGTTTTATTTTGAAGTGGGGTTGTTCACAAATATATTAAATCATGTTTAAACGTCACAAAATGTTTTAAAATAGTATACATATTGAACACGTATTTTTTTATTAAATAGGTTTTTCATGCAAAACCAGATAGTCGGGAGCCCCCTTACCATAGCAGCTGTATGTGACCCTCTCCCGATTCTTGGGGACAAGTTTTCCATAAAGGAACAATTTTAGACATGTCCCCCAAAAAAATGGATGCACTTTCAAAATGGCGGCCATATCTTAAAAAAAAACTGTTCCCAATGTTGTTTTTGTCATTTAACATAATAACTAAAAAAGAAATGACAAAAACTATTTCCACAAAAAACAAGGTGCATAAAATTTTCTACAATTTTGTTCCTATACAATATTTTGATAAGAGTTACCATTTTCCAGATAAATGAATTCAAAATTAAGAAACCATGGATATAACTTTATATTATTAACATAACAAAAAATAAAAGAAATTGAAAAAAATTAATAATAATAATAATAATATAATTTGCAGACATTTATCTCGAAAACAGTAACTCCTATCAAGACATTGTATTAAAGTAAAATTGAAGGCAATTTTATATGGATCAAAGAAATGCACTAGCGTTGGCGAGCTTCGCCTAATTGCCACTAGACAGAAATGTGGTGAGATTTCCCTTTTTCAATTGACACTAAAGTTGATTTCTCTTCGATGTCCACCATCAAGAGCTTGTCTTATCGAGCATATTAAAAGAAGTGTTTACTAAACGCGTATTTGGCGATTAGCCGACGAAGGTATTCACAATATTCCAAAGCCTTGGAATGATTATGGATGGCAAGAAAATGGTAAACCTATTTGGAAGAAATATTCGATGTATCGGGAGACAGCTATAGTTAATCTGAAAGCGAAAGAGGTGTTACTTACGGTTTATATTGAATTTTATATTTTATTTTAAGTGCTGAATCATTTATCTGGAAAATGGTAACTCCTATCCACATATTGTATAGAAACAAGATTGTAGAAAATTTTATGCACTTTCATTTTTGTGCAGACAGTTTTTCTCCATCTTTTTTAGCTTTTGGTTTTTGTGTTAAATGAGAAAAACAATATTTGCAAATTTTGAAAGTAGTCAGTTTTTTTTGGGTGACATGTCTAAAATTGTTTCTTAGGCTTTAATCTTTACGAAAAACATTGTCCCCAAGGTTCGTAGTAAGAAAGAAAATATCTGTAATCGTTTAAATCGCAAAACGCTCTGACGTCACTGCCTTATAGGTGGCCATAATAGGTAGTCACTAAAAGATTTGTGGTGTGGTGTTGTTATGCTGTTTAGTTTTCTTGGGAAAAATCGTAGAACAATTTGAAAAAGCCAATTCGCATAATTTACTAATTGTGTATGTTAACAATGGTGCCAGAGTGCACCCACAAAATTAGTATATTACGTAATGAGTGTTTTAAGAAGCATATTACGCACAAATGGAAAACTTACGCACGATGCCGCGTAGCAGCGAGTGCGTATTTCCATGAGTGCGTAATTGCTTTACAACTCGAATTATGTACTATACTTTACCTACGATCATATTTATTTATTTATTTAGTAATATCTGGATCTAATTTACTAGTCAACAATTTTATTCAACAAATATTATGTCAGTTTTGACAGCGTTTGAAAATTACGTAGGCGCATTTGTTTTTTTAAACCCCGCGTCAGCGATATAAGCCACCTATAATAATTGCGTGTCCCGTGCGTTTTGTTTACCGTGCGATTTGTTTACAGTGCGTTTTGTTTACAATTTGTAAAATTCAAGTTACATAGATGGCAGGTAGTGTGTTTTTTACTATTTACAGTAGTGATCGTAGGTAATAGTATGTTACGTAGTGAGTGTTGTAAGAAGCATATTATGCACGAATGGAAAAGTTACGCACGATGCCGCGTAGCGGCGAGTGCGTATTTCCATGAGTGCGTAATTGCTTTACAACTCGAATTATGTACTATACTTTACCTACGATCATATTTATTTATTTAGTAAAATCTGAATTTAGTTTACTAGTCAACATTATTCAACAAATATTATGTCAGTTTTGACAGCGTTTGAAAATTACGTAGGCGCATTTGTTTTTTAAACCCCGCGTCAGCGAACTAAGCCACCTATATTTGCGTGTGCCGTGCGTTTTGTTTACCGTGCGATCTGTTTACAGTGCGTTTTGTTTACAGTAGGTAACATTCAACTTACATAGATGGCAGGTAGTGTGTTTTTTACTATTTACAGTAGTGATCGTAGGTAAAATATTTAACAAGTGGCATCGTATACCTGCAGAAACCCGAGCAAGGGCAGGGATCAGATAAGTCCTTACATTTTTCATTTGTATTAATAACAAACATACATTTTCTTATAGGTTAATAATTTCATAAAAATGTTTAACTTTTATTCACTATATTTGCTTGCTAGCGGCTAGAGACAGTCAACGAAGGAAGGACATGGGGGGGAATTTTCCTTTTCAGAGATGTGTTGAGGGTAGTTAGGAGGTAAACATACTAAAAGTCCCCGCCGCTAGCCCTGCCGCTTCGATTCTTTGTTTATAATTTGGAAACGATGCCCACAGAAAAAGTATTCTATGCAAAATTAAACATAATTATATTTCTTACAAGAATATATTCATTTTCTTCCTATGTGTTACAGTTTCCTAGATATTCGCCAGCAAAAATCGATAATTAATAAATAAATCAATTAGGTATTTGGAATTTTTATATCAAAGCGGTTTACCGTGGTCTGCTAATAAATCAAAGTCACAAAACAATTTTTATTTTACAACTAACGTAATATTTGGTCGAAATCTATACATTTCTTAAATATACAGTGTGACTCACTTAAAATGAAGACAGCCTTATAACTTTTTTATTTTGTTTCCGATTTGAATCAAATTTTACTCAAGTATAGAACAAATTAGAATCTACTTATGACCAGAAAAACATTCGCCTGCTACAAATGCAAAGTCACCTGCGGTACCAAAATATGCGGGAAAAAAATCAGATTAAGCATTTTTTTATCGGAAAATTTTGTTAATGAAACTTGTTCAGAATTGTCCAAAAATTTTAAGTCCAAAATTTAATCAAAGTAAGAAAATTGAAAAGTTAAAATATTAAAATACTTAGTTATTTTTAAAAAACTGCAAATTGCTTAACAACTACCTGGCAGCTTCGGTTTTAGTCCAATCAATGAATGCTCAAAACGGGATTGTAGACAGGGTGCCAGGCGTCCAGCTTTCGCCAGACATGTTTGACTTTCTACGGCTTCGTCCGGCTAAAAATTAACATGTCCGGCCAGTCCGGTTTTTGTTTTTGCCTAAGACTCTAAAACGTGATTTTCTCTTTTTTTTTTTCATTTTTTTCATTATTAAAAGACTGATTTTGTATTTTAGTTATTTTTTTTATGGCGAACGAATGCTGTTCGGCTTTTTGTACCAAATGTCCTGCCAAATTTATAAGTAGTCCGGCTTTTCGAATTTTAGGCCTGGCAACTCTAATTGTAGTGGACATGGAGGGGGGTGGCGGGAGAATTTTCCTCTTTAGAAATGTGTTGGGGGTATTTAATTTAAAATAATGAAAAATTAAATTACATCTTATAAGAAGACAATTCGAACATTCACTGTTTAGATTTTCCTATTTTTGGCAAAATATTTTATATTATAAGAAGTGTTTGTTGTTGTTAATAGTTTTCCATTGTCTCCGCACAAATATATTTAATTTTTCGAAATTTAACCACTTTTTCTAGATATAAATATGACATATGATATATCGTTGGATAGCTAATTTGAGTTGTGATCGAATTATGAAATAATTTATTTAAAAAACAAAAGTTATGTCTATATCTTGAAAACTGATGTACGCATAATTTTCTTTTTATCAGCAACGGATTCTACTCAAAAAAATGCCTCAGAATGTGTTACTCGATTTTCGATTCGACACTTGGTAATTCAGATATACAGTGTGTCCAAGGATAGATGTAACAAGAGGTGTAATGGACCAAACATTTTTGAATTTTGGAATGGTATTTGGGGATTGAGTCCTGCTTGTTGTAAAACTAAAGTATACCAAAAATGGCTTGATTTGGTGTTCTACAGGGTGTTTTATAAGCAAAGTCGTAAAAATCACCACTAATAAAGTACCTTTATTTTTCAAAATATGAAAAAATTCCACTAAGAAAAGTTATTTAGAATGCAATTTTATACCTCTATACCAAATTTCAGGAATATAAAATTATTTTTTTGAAACTTCCCACTTTTTCAATAAATAAAATTAAAACTGCATAGAAATTATTTTTTTTTAATTAATATTTAAAGTTATGTAGAAGCTAAAAGTAGGCTATGAGAAAAGCAGTGGATGATTAACATTTGCTCCTACACAACTTTAAATATGAATTCAACTCTTAATTCGCAAAAAATGGGAAGTTTCAAAAAAATAATTTTGTATTCCTAAAATTTGGTATAGAGGTATAAAGTTTCATTCTAAATAACTTTTCTTAGTGGAATTTTTTCATATTTTGAAAAATAAAGGTACTTTATTAGTGGTGATTTTTACAACTTTGCTATATTGGTTTTTGTCTATCTGTCATAGTTTTAGAGAAAACCTCAAATCCCTTCTAATTTGGTCCACCCAGTACTGGGAACACGTCCAAAGAAAGACCAAGCATACTGGCAACGAAAAGCGAGGAGAAAAGGGAATATCACAAAGAAATCGTTACGATATTTGCTCTGCTGGAATCAGAAAACTCAGAAGAAGAAGAAGATTGTTAGAAGCAGAAACACAAAAAGAGGAGCATAATACTCCATTTCACGACACAGTGGCGCATATGGCTTTCGTTGCTGACAACAAGCATGTCCCAAATCCAACCCAGCGTAGACGTAGCCGACCCGACGGTGTATCCGGGAGTGGCAGCAATGCCTATCGTACGCTGGTAGATCAAATCAAAAAATAAAATCAAACTGTAAGTAGATTTATCTGTTTCTGTGGTAAATTTGGAGTAATGGAAAAATAAAATCCTACCAAACAGGAACCAATTAATGCAGTAAAAAAATACATATAGGCGCCTATGCTCCGTCCACATTCGAGGATGATAAATCCTCTTTTTGTTAACAGAATAAGTACACAGAAAGCCTTGAAAAACATCCGCGTAATAGGGGTTGTTGAACACATAACGTGTAGAGCGATTGAACGGGATCGATGACTCGTCGAGTATTTATGGATTAGTTTTTTAAGAGTGATTCGATCCGGAAAAGGAAGTTTTCACTAAAGCCGGTTTGTGCTTTGAGATACGCGGTCGACCGCCGCCCTTGAAAAAGAACACTATTAACTTTAAACTTTTTTAAGTGAATTAGCACGTAACGAAGATCGCGAGAAAAAATAAATATCAGGTCGTTTAAAAACCGATCTGAGACGTGAAAGGAATTTGTGGAGCGCTGATTCTCATAAAGCATAAACTTGTCATGTCGGAGGGGTTTGGAACTTACTAATTTTATTCTTGGGAACGTCAACACATCGTTAAATGCACCTACAGTAAATTTTAAAAGGATTTTCCTGCAACAGATGTTTTACTTTTTATAGCCCACAGAGCTGAAATGTCCTGTTAAGGTTATATTTCGCAGGGCATTTGGTAAAATACATTTCAAACACGCTCTGTTGCAAGAGGTGCGGCCATCTGTTACACTTGTTAAATCTGAAAATAATCCATATATATGGTGAGCCAAGTTGCGTGAACATTGAGGAACTCCAGAAATAAAATCATTTGTTTTTAATAAACAAGTAGGTTTGAACAAAGGAATGTCCAAAATATGTATGGCGCGCTAAAGTTTAATGAACCATTTTTTAAAATGTCGTTATCATTATTATAAAATTCTTTGTACCATCCACTTTATGGATGACCTTCAAATAATAAATAGGTTCTGACTGCGGATGAAGCGCAAATTTATTATAAAATTAGTTATAGTTATTTAGAAGTTTCATAATAATAAAAAAACAAATTATTATGGTAAACAAATTTAAACAGGAATTAAGAATCTACTGGTACATTAAATCAATATAAGATTACAGTACTGCTACCTATAAATCGCCAATACGTTGCGTTTCAACGTCACATACTTATTACTGCATACTGATTATGATTGATTATTTTATTTAGTTACTTATAAGTAATTTCTTTTTTTAATATTTGTATAAATAATATATTTTACATAATGTATACTGTTCACTTATTGTATTGTATTATTGTATGTTAATACTGTATTGTATTGTTGTATTACAATGCATGCTATATATTTTCTTTTTTACGTAATTAATTAGGTAAGACTTGTAAGGTTAAGTGTAATAATACCAATACGGCTATACTTCGCCTTGTAAATTACTATACATATGTGCTTATATTTGTACATCTACATTCTTCGAATAAAGCCGTTTATTATTATTATTGTAATTTTTTTTTGTAAAAGCCAGACATTCTTTAAGTGGCCTCGACACACACAGAGGGGAGCTGGTAGTACCGCCAGCCACTTCCCACGCCCGGGGGGGTGAGTGACTACTGGGTCCGAGAATCGTGTGCCCTGAGCAGACAATGAACCGAGGATTACTTGACGGCCTTCTGCATTTTGCCGACTAAGACCTCTGCCGAATTTCGGCATGTCGGTATGATCTTAAGTTCCGAGAGCAGTGTGTGTCTCGTTCCACCGAGGGCTTCTATAATCAGTACTACTATCTTAACAGTATGATCTGGATAGATACTGCGGAGTTCGAAGAGCAAATGTCGATACTTTGTCCGTTTTTCCTCCTCCGTCAAGACAACGTTGTTCTCCACGACAAACATTGTCTTAGTTGGTGGTCGAGGAGGACTACGTCAGGCTTGTTGGCTTGTATTTGCCTGGCGGTGGGAAAAGAGTAGTTCCAATAAATTGGACACTTCTCATTTCCCACAACGGACTCAATATTCCCCGGAGCGTAAGGCAGCACTCGTGTCTCGTCTATCCCATACGAGTGCCTTAAGTGATAATGAAGCACTCGTAATGCTCCGTCGTGCCTCTGGATATAGGCCGAGACTGCATATATCGGACAAGCCGACAACAAATGCATCAAAGTCTCTGGCGCCTTGCGGCAGGCCCTGCAGCTGACAAAAGGGACCTCTATACCCATGACACGACTTCGATAAACAAGAGTGCTGAATACACCATCCTGGCAAGCCATTATGAATCCCTCGGTCTCAGACTTCAGCCCGGCTGACATTAAGAAGGCAAAGGTCAGCCTTTCGGATTATTATTAGTATTATTATTATTATTATTTTCTTTGTTTGCAGTCTTCGAGTACAGATTAAAAGAACAGTCAACTACTTCTTTCAAGCAGCCTATTCTATTCTCCTTGAACATGTTAAACCTGATCAAGGAAATATGACCAATTTAGTTTTAAATTATCTTTAAAGTCAGAATAGATGTTACAATTTTTGAAACCACGAAATTATTTTAACCTATTTAACTTAATATTTACGTTTAAATTAAGCTCTTGAGGCAAATATGTTCTATAACTAACAGGCGTTCTCACTATGCAACATGTTTATAAACATTTGTTGTAAAACAATTGTTTTGAAACTCCAGGGTTTCAAAACATGTTTAATAACATTTGGTTTCAAAACATTCCAAAAGGAGTAGCAAACTATGTTTGAAAACATTTAGTCATCATGGCGTCTCCAAGCGAGGGTGGTGTTATTGCAGCTGGAATTTGTGTGGTGTTTAGTTCCAACAATAAAAAAAGGGGCTAAAAAGAGACGATCTTGGGTTCGTCCGTCGTTACAGGCCAGGAAAAAGTATAGCGGCAGTGACCTCTTGAGTGGCCTTCAACGCGACGACCGAGATCTGTTAGCTGGAGAACTTAAAACTGATGATAGTTTTAAAAACTTTCGTAGAATAACAAGTCAGGATTTTGAGTATGTGATTACTTCCACTGGTAGGCGCGTTGAAAGAAAAGACACAACTTTTAGAGATGCCATTCTGGTAAAAGAAAGACTAGCCATAACATTAAGGTTTCTCGCTACTGGCGACTCATATAGTAGTCTAAGTTATCTTTTTAAAGTGGCACCTTCAACAATCAGTAGTATTGTACCAGAAGCTGTTTTTGTCACCTTTTTACATTATCTATTAAATTGTTCTGTTAACTTCCTTATTTTTTTTTCGGCCTCGCCTACTTTGATTCCAAACTCTTCGTCCAACTCACGTCACATATGCATTTTATTCCTATTTTTGTAAGCTTCTTCCGTCGGGTCTCACAATAGCTAATTGCACTGAATAGATTACAGTGACTGAATGAAGACGACGAAAATGACGAGTGGCAGCACCCTCGTCAGTGTTTTATAACATGTTACAGTTTCTAAACAGAATTACAACGTTTTTAAATCAAGTTACCGATTTTCTTTGATGTTTACCGACACAGGACGGGAACAGTGCAACTTGTTACAAAACACGAATATTGTTTTAAAAAGTTATAAAACTCTGTTTTAAAATAATTTTTTATAAACATGTTGCCTAGTGAGAACGCGGCTTAACTGAGCAACCTTATTTAAGATGTATTACAGACATCATCTCATTTTTCATTTATTTCTATTTTACGTAAATTTGAAGTACGTTAGACCAAAATTAAATCTATATTACGTAATTCTGACATAAGATGCTGCTCGAGCCCCTTATTTTTTTAACACCCTGTACAATAATGAGAACAATTAATCGATATCTGCGCATTCCTGATTTAAATTTGTACCTTGCACATACTTGACGCAATAGGAGTCGGTTATTGGAGAACAACATCCAAGGTAATACCGAGTGTAGTTGCTATAATTTCTAATTGGCACGTTGGAATCGTAAAGTTCCCAACGATCTCCCACATGCGAGCTGATTAAAATTCCCATAATAGCAGTAGAGAAAACGCGAACGAGTCTTACAGGCATATCAGGATTGTGAAGCAAATATCCAATTGTAATATCAGTATCGAAGTATATAGGTAACCATAATCATGAACGCCAGAAAGGTTTTTGATCTGAGCACGCGATTGCGTGAGATTACAATTGTACCTATGTGAGAGATTCTAACACATAGCTATTTCCAATTGGAATAGAACAAACAAGAATAGAATACATACAGGTTGTCTATTTTATCAGGACTATCGAAGATATCTTGCCGCTTAATATCAATCCTACAAAATATTTTTACAAAAATTTTTATAAGCTACAGAATGGTTTAAAGTTTGAAATCCATGATAACCCTAATAAACGGAAAATTTCGAAAATGCGGAATGTGTCTAAATCAGATAACCCTGTTATTTAAAGGGATACGAAAGAACTTCTAATACGAAATTTTTTTGCAATATACAATCTTTTAACGAGGTATCATCTATTTTTTTTTCAGAATCCATGGATTTCGAAATCTACTGGTGTTTAAAAAAAATTCTGAAACAGATGACAAATGGTGACTTACGATAGAGTGTTTTCTCTCTTTTCAACGATATATCATATGCCATATTTATTCATTAAAATCAAGCAATTACAAAAATATTCTTTAAACGAGTAAAATTTTTTTTACAGCATACAGAAAGAAGCATATTGAAACAAAAAAATTAAAAATTCCAATAATTTATTCCAATTGTTACTAGAAATGCTGCTGAAGACCAATTATCCTTTTTTAGCGTGATTTTTCGGTAATCCAATAGGCCATGGATATAATTTCTTTAAACCACAATTTTTGTAAAAATATTTTTTTTGTTCAGTTGATATTAAGCGAGATATCTTCGATGGCCCTGATAAAACAGACAGAGTTATTCATTATATTTTGAGTCCCTTAAAATGGACAACTTTTTGATTTGAAACTTTTTTCTAAGATAGCAATACGAAACGCCCTCGCGGAGGAAACAGCGCCGAAAATAGTTAAAAACTATGTGCGTTAGAGTGTTGTTTAATAAAATCGAATTTAGATTTTTTTGCAGTTTCAAAAAATTAATGAGATTTTTAAGCAAATCAATGGATAGTCATTAAAGATTTCTAATAATAATGGCATGAGAGAACGCATTGATTTGTCGCGCGCTATTAATGTCATGCGCTATTCTATAGATGCAAAATGTATTTTCTTAATACAAACATTAAATAATCTGGCAATTTATCTCGAAGAAAAATTGTTAAAATGACTAAATAATGGAATAAATATTTTTCATTCTTAACTGTCTGTCTATTTTCCTAAATCGTCCCAAGGATGACGCGCGCGGTGTCGGTATGTGGAAATTACAGACATCTATCTAGAACCATCTCCTTTTCTATTTTCCGGTGCAGTATTTTTTCTCGTTAATTCGAATAAAATAAGTAAACCTCCAGAGGGGCACGAAGAAGGCCTCGGTTTTTGGTTTTTCGCTCATATCTCGAAAACGGTTAGCCCTAATCAAAAAGTGGCTATATGCAAAATTAAAGCTGACTAAATTTTCTACAATATTGTTTCTGTTAATTTTTTTCGTATCTGTTATCGTTCATTAATGGATTGTATATCTTTTGACTGTATTCTAACTTTATTATAAATTTATTATAAATTGAAAATAAATTTTAATAATCATCGTAGAAAAAAATTTCTTGTACAGATATCCGTTTCACAGCAGACTGAACTGAAATATCGAATAAAAAATGTCTTTGCGTCTGTAAGTGTGTGTGTGTAGTAGTCAAAAATTGTGATCTCAGCATTTCCCTCTAGAAACCATTCACTGACTGGACTATATATGATTAGAAAATATTATCTAAAATAATTATTAGAACAAGACTGTTTGAAGTTTAAAAAATAACAATTTATAATAAGAAAATAGAAACTTTTGTTTTTTATCATCAAACATATTCATTGTATCTATATGAAATACACAATTATTATAAACAATGTTATTACTTTTAGATTCTTCTTCATGGTTTACCAATTTTAAGTTATTAACAAAATTATTTGTAATTTCGCTTGTAGGGATTCTTAAATTCGAAATTAACGTTGAATGACGGTCCTCATCTAGCTGAAGATACCAAATCGTTTTTTCTTATTCATTTTGTTTACAAAAATCTAGATGAAAACGCGAAATATCAGATTTTAATAATTTCAGTTACTTTTTTAGTTTAACAAATGGCCACTACGAAAAATGTAACACATTTTTCTCGATTTTTTCCATTGATCGATAGCCGTTTTTCTCACTTTAAAAAAATCCTAGTGGTCGATTTTTTGAAAACGTACGTTTTGATTTGTTAATAAAGTAAGAATATACTAATCAAAATTAATACGGCAAATTCTCGAGAAAAAAATCTTGTTTCCAATTTTTACTTACCCTAGACGGAGAATAATGATATTATTATGAGACCACCGCCGAGACATACCTTGCAGTTTGAAAAAGATTGTATTAAAGTCGTTGAAGCCAACCCAGAGTAATGATTGAACAAGTACATAAGGGTCGAATTAAGAAACTCATCCTTTTATAAATTCTTTGAAGTCTGTTAAAAATAGCTTATCTAATACAAAAATGCATAAACAAACCACCGTGCTGCAATCAGTCCATTTTCTTATCAGTCAAGCTTATAATAACTAGGTCAGAGACATTTATTAGTTATGTTATCTACTATATTTTCACATTTTATTTTCTATAGTATTATTGCATACAAACGGAAGAAACACATATTTAATAATGAAGTCCTCTCATAATACCGCACAGCCTACGCCATTAATAATAAACTGCAAACACAATCGACTGTATCAAAATTGGTTTTATATTTCTTTACGACCTGTTTTTGAACAGATAAAAATGAAGCCAATATGTAGGTTTATCGATGTTTATAACCTTTGTTCGCCATCAAAGAGCATTTTAATAGATCCTTACTGATGGGAGGCTGGGTAGAGAGATTTAGAAGTAAAAAGAACACTCATTGTTGTGATGAATAGTCTGACAACGTACAAACGTGCACGACGGTCGCACCTCACCAGGCAGGATGCCTTTGCGTGTCCTTATTGGGAATGTTACGCTCTGGCAGGGGCGGAACAGGCAAATGTAAAAGGGCGAAAAGAAATTTTAAAAAATTGTAGTGCTGATACACACCGTATCTGGGTCATACATTTTTAAAATAATTTCCGAAATTTTAATAGAATTTACGTATTTCAGAACATTAAAACAGTTCAAACCTAAATGAAATATTTCAAGATAACAATTAACCAGATTGCATGCAAAATTTATTTAAATATACAATATTTCGTACAGCATTTTCCTAGTACATCGACGCGACGTTAACAGTTGAGTTTCTCACGTAGTGGGAATCGGCTAAGGAATTTCTAATGTAAATATACAAAGGTAAAGGAAGTAAGCGATATCGAACCATATTTATAGTACAGTTAAGCCTCAAATTTTCTTATTAATGCGTCATAAACTCTGTACCGTCTCGCGAAACTCACGTTGGCTATCCTATTTGCTCTTGCATTTCGTGTATTGGCGTCCCTTAACGGGGTTTCATATAAAAATCGAGTGGAAACCTATTAAAATGGTCTTTACTTGACCTGTTCTTTGTGAGTAACAGTGTTTATTTCCGTGTCCCAGCTTGCGGTCCTTGGTGCGTATTTTCTTAAGATACCGAGTAAGCGTTTGGGTTCATGGACTTGCTGGAAGTATTAAACTGCATCGGTGTCTATTTTGTTGGAGTTAATCATTGGCGGCCATCCTAAGGTGGTACGTCGCTTCGGTGTGCGCTGAGTGACCAGGATATCTCAGCCCTGCCGTCATTTGATTATTGAGTAATTCACATAGATTTTTACAAGTCTATGTTCGCTGAACGACGGAGTAGGCACCGTTGTAGTTGACAAGTTTACTAACGTTTTCTGTTTCCGTACAGAGCGTCGAGTGTCCTTCGTAGGTAGCTTGTTGTCGATTCTCTCTGAGTCCGCCTTTGTGTAGACATCGAGGTATTTGTTGCGGGTAGTTCGACCACTCTCCTGAAGATTGCAAACGTCGGACAACTTACATCGTGTCTGTCAAAATTCACATTCACAAGGTATCGACATTCAGGAGGCAGACAAAAATGCGTGTGCTTCGTTGGTACCAGAATTTCATTATTATTTAACTTCCTTATTTACTTATTTGCCCTAGGGCATAAAAGTAAAGCGCTTTTTTGCCTATGGGCTGTAAGTGACACTTTCATAACACTGACAGACGTCAAAAAATGACACTTACAGAGCTAGTAATACGAAAATGTTACAACGTTTGTTGTTCTAATACCAATAATATTCAGTTATGCAAATAATATATAGTCCAGTCGCGAATGGTTTATTGCAGATTTTGCGGTTATTTATCTGCCATCTCTGTAATTATACCTCACCAAGTGTATCATTTACATATGATAAGATTTAAAAACAGCTCTTTGTTATCAGTTTTATTTTTGAAGATTTTCGACAGGTAAACACAAGAAATGGGGTTAATTGATCTCAGCTAAGTTGCAATTGTAACTAGCAATACTACGAATCATCGAAATACGGCCCACAATCGGAATTCTGGTTGTGCTAAAAAATAATACAACGAAACCTACGACAGTTGTCAATTTTATAAAATTTTGTTGATTGCCTTTTCTAATTATATCACTACTGGGAGATCTCTCGAGATGTGTCAAATTTTTACTTCCACGTCCAGTGGAAGTATAGTAACGACAAAAAAATTTTAAAAAATTTTTATTATCCAAATAGGCTTAAAATGTCATGAAACGAGATTTTAAGTTTGAGCGGAAAAAAAATTCTGTCTGTCTGTCGGTCTGTCTGTAACTTTTTTTTGTGCGCACTTTTGCTCTGGAACCGTTTAAGATATTGACTTGAAATTTGGTACAGTTGATTTAAAAAAAAACTGGTACAACTCTTGTAATCGAAAATCTTAATAGTTTAGTTGTGTGCATATGTCTGTAAATAGGGCCGGCCAGGCATGTCGAGAGGGGGGTGGAGAAGAGGTGATTTACCCCGGACCTGTTTTTTTTGGAGGAGACCGGTTTTCTTAGTGTTTTTGAACTTAACAAACCTTTCTTTTTTATTTTATTCAAGTGGAATTTTAAAAAATAATTAGAAAATAACTTTTTCAAAACATTTTCAAGCCTGCCATATTATTGTTTAAAAAATAATATTTGTTATGGATAATTATACTAATGGTTGTAATTAAAATACTAACTGAATAATGATAATTCTATTTTTAAAATAAGAACACAAAAATACCACTCGAGATTAAAAAAAATGTAAACAATGCAAACTGAACATAAAAATACAATAAAAAAAAATAAATAAATGAACTTCTACTACGTAATACAGAATTAACTAATATTTTGTCATTGCTCCATTAGCGTCTAAAACTGCCTGAAGTCTTGCAGGCATGGACAAAATCAAATTTCTTGCAAGGTCAACTTCTTGCGACAAGTTCTCCCAAGTGTCTTCAATTATCCCTTCCAATTCTTGGGCATTATTTGGATGGTTATTTAATTTTCTTATATGTTTCACCATTAGTCCCCAAACATTTTCAATTGGATTTAAATCCGGACTTTTAGATGGCCACGGTAACAACTCTATGTTTTTACTAAGAAACCATTGCCTGACACGATGGGCCGTATGTATGGAGCAGTTGTCTTGTTGGAAAATAAAATTATTTTCCGGAAACACCTCTATTACTGACGGCAACATAATATTGTCTAATATTTCAATATATTA
The DNA here is from genome assembly GCA_936432065.2 of Rutpela maculata. Lineage (NCBI taxonomy): Eukaryota > Metazoa > Arthropoda > Insecta > Coleoptera > Cerambycidae > Rutpela > Rutpela maculata. Next base: position 138,664,615 of record OW386293.2, on the reverse strand, counting down.
AATGGAATTGAGATGACCACCACTGTTCCAACACACACCTAACCCATTTAGGCTCATCCAAGCCCAGACATTGACTGAAAACCTTCCTGATATTTGTGGATCGAAAGTATATTTTTCGTCGTATCTGGTGGAAGGAGGCCTATATACGCGAACATGTCCATCGTTACAGGATTTAAAAACCTTTTCGTCAGAAAAGACAACTTGCCCCCAGAAGTTTTCATCATTGATTATATACTTGAGTGCAAAAATAATCCTACCCTGCTTCTTTTCTTCTGAAAGTTTGTATTTTTTAGCCGCTGAACAACTCTTCAAGTCGCTTTGTAGTTTTATTCTTCTGCAAGCAGTAGACACAGAAGCAGGGAAATTTGCCTCTGAAATTGCATTTACTGCAGTCTGAAAAGGGTTTTCTCTTAGGTAATTTATAAGATTTTCATCTTCTTGATTATTGCTCTTTCTGGGCCTACCGGAATCAACTTTACGGGATACCGTTTGGTTGGTTTCCCATTGTTTTTTAACACTCATTATCGTGGTTTTACTCACATTGTATTCAGCAGCAAGTCTTCTTATGGACCAACTATTTTCAATTTTAGAAACAATTCGAAATTTTTGAATATCTGTTAGATGTCGAACCATTTTTAATAATGACGCCACTGATTAACGTCAAAGTGACATTTGTAAGATTATTAATATCAATCAAAAAACGAATGATTTACATAGCTAAAAGAAAGTGTACCAGTTTTTTTTTAAATCAACTGTACACATATGTACTTTAACGGGATCTAGAACTAGATTATATTTTCATCTTGTTCCGTCGAAGGGTTGGGGGTAAATTTGGGGTAAATAGGTCACTCAAGCACGTAAGAGTCCATAAAATTGATATTAGTATGTACAAGAGAAGCTAAGGTCTCAAAAAAATTTTTGGCATTTTTGGCTTTTATTTGTGCATGCAAGTTCTCTTTTGAACGCATTGGCCTATTAACTAACATAGTACGTACAATTAATCTTAATAACAGTTGACGTTTAGTTCATCTGCCTACGAAATAAAAACGTTGATTAAGTTCGTCGAGGTATATTAGCAAACGATCGTTTACCGCACGAGACATAATCGGCAAAGCGTTTAGTGTGCAGATGTTTATGTATTGAATTTGAAATCGTGCCCCCTTCGTTAGCCGTAAATATTTCGATGCAATTTTGATAAGGAATCGTGGGTGGGTGTTCAGTGAATTAATGTATACGGGTGTATGGGGAGGATTAATTGGCCTGTTAAAAATTGATGAATGATCAAAGTCACGTATTATTCAATGTAACGAATTAAACATCAATATTATAATTACAATTTTATATAACTACGATGTATATACCGTGGACAAGAATAGTACATATATACAGGGTGTTCCACTCACAGACGTCCAAATTGAACAAGCTGAGGACCGTTTGTGTTATGTGTAGAATATAATACAACAGAACAAAGTAGAATACAATCATATATTATAAAACAATTGAAATATTTCACGTTAGAAAGTTTGGTAAAAAGTGTCATGGTGAAAACTCGATTGGTATCACTAAAATTCACTGCACACATTGACCAACTCGTCTAATTCACAAATTCTGTAAAATTGAATTACCCTTAATATAATCGAGATAATTTGAGATGCTACCCACCGGGTAATATACATACTATAATGGTATATACATATAAATACATATAACATAAAAGTAAGTAATTCAAATTTTAAGAATTTGACGCTAGGAGATCAGATTATGGCAGGGAATACAGTGTAGTGTCTAAATATTCCTTTATTTCATACTGTCCGGTAAATGACTATTTCCCGGACTCATTTGCGGCCGGTAAATCGAACATTACAGTATCTGATACCGTAATGTGTTACTTGCGAACATTACGGTATCTGATACTGTAATGTGTTACCTAGCAACACTATCATATTATTGTTTTTAGTAAGCAAGTTTTGACTTTTGACTTTTTCACCTAAAAGTATAAGAAATAAAATATTTAAATACACAGTTTTAGCAGTGATGACGATTAATATCACGAAATTCTACAAAAAATGAGTACACCGTTTTGCCATTTTGTTGAAAAACGAGGATATAATAATATCTATTAGGTTATTCAATATCTATAACAAAAACAACTGTCATAATTCAAAGAAACACACAAGAATGGAGTCATAGCCAACTATAAAAATGCGTCCCGAGAAGTATTTTATTGAAGAAAATCATTCACCGCTATATAGCGTTTTTTTACTGTAAAATATACTTTCTACCAACTTTAGTAAATGAAGAATGTTACATAACTATAGATTAGGCTTCTACTTACAATATTTGTAATATTTTGCTTAACTAAAGTTGGTAATTTTTATTTTATTTGAACTTATATTAATTCATATTGATACTATTGTGAAGTAAGCACTTTGGCCCCTACCACTACCTATGAAACATACTTTTCTACCAATTTTAGTAAATGAAGAATGTTAGATAACTACAAATTAGGCTTCTACTTACAAAATTGTTAATATTTTGCTTAACTAAAATTAGTAATTTTTATTTTATTTTAATTAAATAAAGCTCTCTAGTTCTAAAGTTCTTTATTTTATTTGGAGCCAATATACAGATTATTTAATTTACACTAAATATGATGATTTTTTCTGGATAATTTTCCGGTTGCTTCAACACATTTATTTTAAGTCTCCTCCGAAATCTCCATAATACAAAACAATGCAAAAATTATGGTTTTATTTAGTTGACAGTGACAAGCTAGAGACAATCATAATTAGCTATGGAAAACAATGGCTATAACATCGTTACGGTGATGCGATTGTCAGATTACGAACTAATATTTCTCAAATTTCAATAATTATAACTTTTTATTCATTTTAAAAAGGATTTACTGGACAGTATGAAATAAAATATTATACGATACACGTCCGGTAGGTTTCATTACAGCACTCGTTTATATTCCGGACTCGGCTCCTGCGTCGCCTCGTCCGTAAAACAACTCGTACTGTAATAAGTCACCTACCGGACTTATAACGTAAATTACTATTACAGAATAAAAGCAATGCTTTAGCATGTAGTTTTTTACATGTCTTTTAAAAAGAAATTCATTCGTTTGTTTAATTTTTGTGACGTTCAGAGTATTTTTTTAAGATCTTGCAAGTCTAGATGTCCTGGTGTCATATCCGGACCTAGTATTATAATTTAAAAAATCAGAGTTTAAATAGAAAACAGTTTTTGAAGAATGTATTTCATTTACCTAATGACAGAATACAGAGATGGGCATTGGCATAATTTTAAAATTTTTAAAAAATTGTTAGCAGTGATTAATAACTCGTGAACTAAGATAATAAAATAGATTATTAATACAAATAATGAATAACAGCAGCCCAAGTACCGAGCCGTGGGGCATGCCGTGGATAATTAATTCGGGATCGGATTAGGTACCCTTGACAATGACGCACTGTCGTCTTCAAGGTAGGATTTTATAAGTAATAAGGGCAGAAGTATCTTATGCCATAGTGGTGTAGCTTCTCTATAAGCAAATTGTGACTAACATAGTCGAAGGGCCTAGTGAATATAGCACAACGTTATAGCCGTATTGCGATTCTGTCAAATCAGGAATGTTGTTCAAATCACCAATTTATGAACTTATCAAATATATGAGATTTTTCTATCTTTGTAAATAGAAAGCGCATATGATGTAAATAACAGACAAACGCAATGATAAATGCTCTGGCGGAATCAAAAACAGAGGAATCAAGAGATTCAGAAGAAGAAGAATTTTAGAAGCAAAAGGCCAAATTTCAGAATTTTTTGCCAACTCTACCTTGCTTTGGCCCCACTGTACGTCGACATAATTATTAAAACTTTTTGGTTTATTTATTTCTAAAGCCGTCCACATTTATCAACAACTATTGCTAATTAACTTCTCCGTAGCACGATTTTATTCTCTCTGTAGTGTACCTCTTGGTTTCAAAACGACTTATTTCTAATAATTTACGTATAATATAAATTTATATGTTGAAAAATGTTCGTCTCGTTGAGCTTCATTACGCTTATGAAATAAATTCTCGTCGCTTATCAATATATACAATTTCTGAATTGCTCGTATAAGCGTATGGTAAGAGAAGCAAGCCTTGTTTCCTAGCGGCCACACAAGAAGAACCACCCAACCTTAGTCTCCTACATTAACCCATCAAAACTTCACAGCAGTGATTGATCGCTCCATTCTGCATATTCAATCAATTATTGATATTCGAATCTGAATAACAATAGCAACAAGTACAATTATATCTTAAAATAAAAGATGTTGACCTACTTCGTAAATAATGAGATGGATTTGTCAACATATAGATAATGATCTAAGTAAATAGCCAAGGAGTGGACAGTTCAAAGGGTTTGAAATGATACGAGAAACGCTGCAAGCAGTGAAAGCATATCATGGGGAGTATACACTATACAGTTTGTTCACAAATAATACATTCTTCACTTGAATATTGCAGAGACCAAAATACAACATGACATGCGGAAAATTTAACAGTAGGTTGTCTCCACCGAAAGGAGTTAAAAAAATGAAAAATTAAAAAAAAATGACCAAAAAAATTACCTTATTTTTTCTACAACTGCGCCTTTAACTAATCTGACGTAACGCGGTACAACCATATCACTTTATCAGACTTGGGAATGACACTATTGACAGTAAAGCTGGAGAGGATCAAAGTGACTTTTTGATTTTAATCAAATCACACTACAAAAATAGCGAAATAAATCGAAAATACATTGACCCTATGCCATTCACCTCTGCAATAGCAAGAGATATTTACAATAACACGCCGGTGTCCAGATTGTTCGACCAAACGCAAAAAACGCGGCACTTTGATCTCGCTGGCCGGCTTCACTTTTTATGCCAATTAAGGAAATGTAAACAACTTCAATACGTTCTTTCACAAGTAAGTTCTTCTACCTATTCCTGACCTACTCAACATCAGTAGTGCATCTTCGCAAATTAACCAATAATTTAATATACTAAATTACCTCAGAACTCTCTAAAATTTTGCAGGGGCTTTACCACATTGAAGACTAGTACACCATTTTATTTTCCGCATATCATGGTAGATCACGCTGAATAAGCCAAATCCAGGCGATGTTGACACCCGTTATGAGTCACTCAGTAACGTTCTTATTATTACATAGCTGCGAAAACTCGGAACCCTGCCGATAGATAGCGTAGTGGTGCTGCCTACTCAACAAGCAACGTTATACAACTATTTTGTTTTATTGCAATTTTATAAATGTAATAAAATAGCAATAAAACAAAATTGTTGTAAAAATGACAATTATAAAACAAATTTGTTCATTGGGAACTATCTACGTTGATTTTATTGTTATATAGCACTTTCACACATTTGCATATGCCGGTACGTTGTTCAGTAGAGTTTTTATTTGATGTGGTTTAATGTGATCAGCATGAAAGTCTTGCTTGCGTAATACTTTAATAATGTATAGACACTTGAGATGAGAAATTGAAATGAGAAAAATATTTTATCTAGAAAAAGATGATAGGAAAGTAATATCAAACATTAGTCTATTCACTGAATGGAAAGAGTCTAGCATAGTAACCATATAAATGTGCCCCAGATCCGAATATGACAACTACTATTTTGTTTACTAGGTTATACTATTATTTATATAGTTTTTACTCACCTAGTAACGTTGAAAATATGTATTTTTTTTAACTTTTTTTCTCTGAATCTAATAGAGATCGAGTGATGAACCGAAAATGTTATTTTAAGAAGTATTATGAAAAAAATTAAATATATTTTTTCAGTTTTCTCGCTTAACTATTAATATTTTTACCTTAGACTACCTTAGAAAAAAAATCTTAAATATACATATGCAGATCGACTGGTAAAAGTTTCTACAAAATCAGACTGCTGCAACAGTGAAAAAAACCGCTGCCCAAGGAATCACTACTTCCACATCCAGATTCTCTATCCGAGTCACTCACAACGAAAAAACTTTGTATGTGGAAATAATTGTTTATGGAACTTTAATAATATAATATTTGAAATCCTCTACCCCAAAAACCCATAAAACGATACCCCACATCGGTAGTGGGGTGGGGGTGGTGATAGGGGGGTGGTAGTGGGGGGTGGATGAAGTAAAAAAATATTTTGAGGTTTCTGGTTCCTGTACATGCACTAAATCACATTTTGTTTCATCCCCTTTAATAAGGAGGTGGGGGTGGTAATAGGCTAATGCCAAAAATTTTTTTGTGACCTCAGCTTCTCTTGTATATACTAAATACCAATTTCATGGACTCCTACCTGCTTGATTTACCCATTTACCCCAAATTTACCCCAATTTACCCCCCAACCCTTCGACGGAACAAGATGAAAATATAATCCAGTTCTAGATCTCATTAAAATACATATGTTTACCAAATTTCAAGTCAATATCTTAAACGGTTTCAGAGTAAACGTGCGCACAAAAAAAAGTTACAGACAGACAGACAGAAATTTTTTTTCGCTCAAACTTAAAATCTTGACGTTTCATGACATTTTAAGCCTATTTGGATAATAAAAATTTTTAAAAATTTTTTTGTCGTTCCACTGGACGTGGAAGTAATAAATAAATGTCCAGTTGGTCCGTAGTTTCGCCCACTATACTTATTATAATTATTCGATTAGATAGCAAATATTAGCTTTATTTATATTTCTTATTAATCATGATTTATTACAACATATACTCACTATCCTTTTCGAATATTTTTGACTAAATTTCTGCTAGCCTAATTGTACCAGAGAGATAAATAATTTATCAAGGCTGCCACATGTGAACAGCAGCCCACAGTTCTATTGCCATTAAGAACAATCACAAGTATAGCACTTGATGCTAGTGTAACACTTGCCATGGAGAAATATAATCAACTTAATAAAGCGATAAAACTGACAGTTCTTGTGCCGTGAATCAACTTCAACTTTAAATATATTTGGAGATTCTTTCACATATTGCATTTCAAGACTGTTGATTAATTCAACCAAATATTCAACAGTCTGAGACAACTGGTAAGAGCCGGTAAATAATATCTTCAACTCACATTCACTAAGTTTAGGAAAATCTCCGGTACAAATAATAGTTTAAGAAGTATATTTCGTCGTTCCAAAGTTGGTTCAACTTCTTCGCTATGATTATTTAGTATGTTCCATTCAATGGTTTCATCAGCCAAATCACTAAATCACTCTCACAACTTAAACGTTCTTATCATGTTGATTATGTTCCCCGCGGTAAGAGCTACACCAGCATCAAGCTTTAAAGTGGTTCCAATATATCAAGCGGGGCACGTCACTCTTATACTGACGTCAGAGTTTTAATTCGTTTACATGTTGTCAAAGTTATTACAATCTTTAATTAAACCAAATACACTAACTAAACCTTACCTAGTTATAAAACTTTGATTAACTAAACCGACAAACTAAAACAACATCGATTATACGCACACCCACAATAAAATGACAATACGCTACAAGTTAAGCCGAGTTAGTCAAGCAACGAGTGGCAATATACCATGTAAACATAGTGGTAGCACAACATAGTGTTCCGTATATGCACACGAAATTTGCTGATATAATTTTGAGTTGGTACTTGATGACGTCAGAATATCACTAGTGATGACTTGCACCGCTTGATATATTGGAATTACTTTATACTCGTGATTGCCCTTAATAATGGCACTAGAACTGTGGGCTGCTGTTCATATGTGGCAGCCGTGATGTATTACTTATCCTAGGTATATCTCTGGAATAATTAAGTCAGCAGAAATTTTGTATGTATGTATGTTGAAACATTTTTGTAAGGTGATCACTCTGATGAAACTCTATAAAAGTAACCTTTGAAAAGACCTTTGGTTAAATTAAAATATTAATAGTTAAGCGAGACAATTGAAAAATATATTTAATTTTCTTTATAATACCCCCTATAATAACATTTTTGTTTCTTCACTGTATCTCTATTAGATTTAGAGAGAAAATTTTAAAAAAAATACACTAGTGTACAAATGAAAGCGTCAAATAAGCAACTTAAAGTTAAACAAGCTAAAAACGTAGGTACTCTTCGCCAATTTACTGAGCTTTTTATATAATTGTTGCACATTCTATAGGATACTCTTCGCAGTTTTCTTGTAAATAATGTTAGTTTTAGGACATCCTAAAGTTTTGTGATACCAACTTTGTTGTGAAAAAAAATGCATGAAGAAAAAACATCCAACCTGTGTGGGATTCGAACACACGATCCTTTGGATTGCAAGCCAAGAAATCAAATCAAATCAAACAATACTTTATTTGTATTAAATTATAAATATGTGTCTCCCCGGAAACTGTCCCGGAGCCAGAGAGACAAGCACGGCACGCAACGTGAGTGTAGGACTGAGCGGGGCAGGTTCGGTTCGACTAAACAATAATTAATGAGGGGGTTAGAGTTCCTGTTTAAAGGGCATAAACTTAAACTAACAATAACTTTTAAAAAACATGATATATGAAAATATCTAAAAAGAGTTAAAATAACAAAATAAAATTATCGATTTCGGGCACAACACTAGCGCGAACACTTTGAAGTTTTGGTTGCTGGCACGGGAAAATAAAACCACCTAATTCCACCCTGGTGGTCTTTCTGCCAGGAAAATGTGGTGAAATGGAAGTTAAGGATTCAAAGAGTTAGGATTTTTATAAAGGTATCGGTCTAAATGGAATTTGGAGATAAAAATGGACAAAAGAACAAAAAAAAAGAAAGAGAAAGAGAATAAAATAAACAAACAGAGAGGGAATAGAAAAGGACTAAAGATGTAAGTTGAGAATGGACAAAGGATAGTGATAAGTTGTAGTAGTGGAAAGTGTAGCTAAGGGAGTTGCCGGGAAATAGACAACGTCTGGTATGGTAGGGGGTGTCTTATATAGAAAAGAATGGCAATATGCTGTCTAATTCGGATTATGTTGCGGGTAAGCGGACCATCGCCCAGTTTGAATTGATAGAATTTCTGGGAAAAGCTAGTGACATTGTACATATAAATCTCTGAGGGAGGTATACCTGTCTGAACAAGAGATGAGGCACATAAATTTGTGTAAAACATTTTTTTATTTTGTCGGTTAAGTACGCTACTCCTCGCCAAGAGCGGGTACAGACTACTGGACATGAAGTAGACCTTACGTATAATCTCGTTAATGTGGGTGTTAAACGTCAGTCGTTTGTCCAAGTTAACCTCCAAATACTTCACGCACCGTTGGATTGGAATTTGTTGACTCCTGATCGGAAGAATTCGGTTCTCTGTGAACCGGCGCGTGAAGAGTATCGACTCGGACTTCTCGGCGTTGATCCGAATCTTCCATTTGTCGTAATACGCCGTGGTACGAGCCATGTGCGCCTTCAGTAACATGTTAGGTGCTTGTGCGTTGTGCGAATGCACGTACATGGCTGTGTCATCGGCGTAATTGGCAAGGTTCGTATTCGGGAACTCCGAGAAGTCGGAGACGTATAAGTTGTACAGTTTCAGTGACAGGCATGACTCCCGCGCGAATGTCCCGCCGAGTTGATAGTTTATTATTCATCAAGCAAGACAGAAGCTTAGCCACTGCACCATCGCAGATTACTACGAAAATTGAATGTCTGTAAGATATATATTTCGAGAATCATATTTCAACGCATTACATATATTAGTATGAAATATATATTAGTAAAATGTATAAACAAGGTTTCTACATATTAAGTACAAGCGACAAAAATAAGAAAATATTTTGTTTAAATTAAATGAACTTTCTTATTTACTGATCGATTTTCTTCAAAAACAATAGGGTTCTTCCTCTAGCTAACACTAACTTACTTTCCAAATTTTTATACAATCGGACTTTTTTTCTTTAGTTATCGTGCTTACAAGAAAAGTGACGGACGGACAGACGGACGCATGGACTTAGAGACAGACATTTTGGAAGTTGTTCAGAATTCGTTTACTAATATCAAATGCAGTATATCCTTCGTTTTTTGCGAAGAGTATAAAGCAACACCGAAATTTAACATTTTTAATGCCCTTTAGGAGATACAACTTAAGCACTGGTAGCAGTGAATCTACTACCAATTTTTGTTATTTGCACCATTAAGTATCTTTAAAAACAGTTAAAATCTAAAAGTGAAGATTTATACACTTGCACAAATCTTAAAATATGCAGAATATTAAACACACAACACATAAAAGTTTTTTAAAATACTTAACATATTCATAAATATTAAATCAGTCTACTCTTAGTCGCCAGACCGCTTCACATATCGGTAGGTGTTTTGTAGAGGCGTTAAAACTAGAAACTGACAGTTATTGTTATAAATTTCAATGCCATTATGTTTCCTCGGTTTCTTCAAATACTACGCTTTAATATTTGTATTTTACTAAGCGTAAAAGTCATTTGTGTATGCGGGAAGTATAAAAGTGCCCCTTATAGCAAGAAGTTCCCGGCAACTTCATAAATTCGTTTATATAACTTTTTAAGGCCTGGCAGTATCCATAAAAACACATCTTGAAGCTGTTGATTTCGTCTCGATTCACAATATTAAAGTTTCCAACTCGATACAGGGTGTAATTTTATTTAGGTTGAGCACAAAAAATCAACTGGTTGATAAGTAAATATTAATCCCCCAAAAATCTTTAAAAATGTTAAATTTCGGTGTCGAACATAGAACAAAAGATAGTGATACAATTCGGTAGCATCTGCTGAAATTGTTCGCCAGGTTCGCTGTGTTCTCTCAACACTCGGTCACTTTAACAACTGACTGCTAAACTGTATGAACGATATTTTTAAATTTCAAATAATCACCTTTTTAGTTAAAGTCATGGCCAAGTACTTTCTGTGTATATTATATGAGGAAGTAATAATAAACATTCATGCCAAAAGCTTGATTGAAATATAACAAAGCTGATAACTGGGTCATGAACATCCAGTTCTATATTCAAGTTTGTGGGCATAGAAATAGCGCAAATATTTTTTTTTCTGAAATTTTAATTAATGAAAAATACTGCACAAATACCGATTGAGGCCTCATAATGGGGCAGTCGATTAAAATGTTTAGTTCCTCTTAATTCGAATGAACAGACGCTTTAATCGCACTGCGAAAAGGAGTATTTGTTAAACTTATACCCTAGTTGATGTTCATAATTTCCTTTTTCTTCGATCAATAAATTTATTTCTATTACTGAATATTATTGGTTCAATTATATAAGGAAAGGTAATGGAAATAATTCGGAAAGTTTTGATCTTCATTTTGACGTCCCGATTAATCTTTATATTTTTTGGATCGTGATGGATGTGATCGCGGTGGGGGGGGGGAGTGGGAAAGGTGCTCCAAAACGGTTTCTTGGCAGTAACTAAAGAACGCTTAGAGATATCAAAATGTAGTACAGGAAGAGATTGAAAAAAATGACCAAAACTCGAAAAATATTTGTGCAGACTTTAACCTTTAGTTATATGTTTAAAATAAGCCAAAGTTTACGAAACAAAAAAGTTTAGGAGTTTTACAGATCCGCGGAAACCTATAAGTGTTTTTTTTTTATTTTTTCGGGAAATATGGCATTTACAAAAAAATAGTTCAAATACAAGTTGTTTCTGGCAAAATTATCTTTAATCAGGTGTTTTTAAATTCATTTTATAGAAATAATTAACCGAAATACGATGGGTGGATGGCGGATGGAATTTTTTTTCTAAAACAAGTGTTTTAAAGGGACAAAATAAATTGAGAATCTACGTGATATATTAACGAAAAACAGCATTTTTGAAAGAAAAATTAATTACACAAAAGTGTGAAAACGCGAACTGAATCGGCCATAACTTCTTTATTTTTTGTGATGCAGCAACAAACAGAAAATCATTTTAAAGATTGATTCACTACCTTTAATTTTGTTTCTTTGAACTTTTGATGGAAGTGTCACAGTTTCTAAGATATTCAACATTTTAAACTAAAGACTTCATCCTGAAAACGGTCGGATGCCATTTATAAAATTAAATATCTCCGAAACAACCAACTCTACACAAATATATGAACAAAATAAATTTTTACCTCAATTTATAAGCTTCATTTTTGATGTCCACCATATTTTCTCTTAAACTAATATTTATTGAGATATTTGCAGAGAAACAAGAATGTTACTTTTTTCTAAAATCCCTTTATAGTTTAAAATGCAGTTTTTTTTTCTAAAGCAAGCGCTGTAAGCCGATGAAAAAATTTGAGCGTCTAGGTCTCACTATACAGGGTGTTTCAGCTCAAAGTCCCCGGATCATTATCTCGTAAAATAATAAAGACACTTAAAATTTGTAAATCGCGGATAATTGACACCAAAAAAAGTCTTAAATAACTGCAGTTAGAATAGTTCCTTCGCAGTGCACAGAGATGGCGCTCCGGTGAGGAATTATTTTTCGATGGCTGGAACCTTGAAACATGATTAATACGATTAATGAATAAATTGTGAATAATTTTGACTATGTAAAAAATTTTGTAAATATCAGCCGTTTTGGAGCTACATGAAATTTTTTCTCCATTTTTTTGTCTCTGTAAATTTTGAAAACTTCTGTAACTTTTCTGTTTATCATTTTAGAACACCAATTATTTATAACTTTTATCTTATTACATTCCTTACTTCTTATATTATTACATATTTTGAAAATTTTTATAATTTTCAGAATTTTTCAAATGCAACTAATTTTTAAAATTTGAAACTGTTCAAAAAAGATTTTATACAATTTGAATTTTCACAAATTCTAGGAAAAATTGTATTATTTTGTAGGAAAACAGCCAATAGGCTTATTTAACAATTTTTTATTATTACGTATTCTGAAAGAGCTTGGTGAGTATAGTAAGTATGCCAAAAATTAGAATTTACTGACGCCGCTTTCGTGTATAAAAAAAATATTCAAGTCGGCGCGCTCAAAAACGCTCGGGATAACCATGTAGTCGAGTTGTGACGTCAGATGGCTGAACCGCCCAGTGAACACGGCTGTGAATGTAAGTTAGTAGAGTAAAATCTGGAAGTAAAGTCGCTTAGTTTTCGAGAAAAACCGGCGTAGAACCAAACCAGACTTAGTGGGATTCTTTAATAAGATAATCGTGTACACGAAATCATTTTTTACGACATTTTTTGGTGGTCGAGAACTTTTTTATTTCGGAAAAACTCAAAAGAAATAGATTTTTAATGAAATATGTTTTTTAACGTCTCCACCGCCATATCTCTGAAAATATTTGTGCTATCAAGCTATTTTTTTTTAGATTAAAGTAGACATAATAGCGCTTCGAACAACGTCCCACGTGAACCCGATTTATTTTTTTTTTAAGTTGGAAAAATAATAGGAAACTTAAACTTGTTATTTTCAGTAGCGTAATTTTAGACAATCGAGAAAAAAAATTATTTATGAAAATTTGTATATACATGCTGCGTACAAATTGAAGCCAATAGTTGAAAAAAGTTTTTAGGATAAAAATTTTTCATGTTCCGTTCATAGTATTAAGTCAGCGATTTTTTTAACGGGCCAAAGTCATATTCTTGCGCGCTCGGCTGTAGCAACCTAATCTATAAATATCAGTGTTACTAACTAATTAGTAAGTTTATTAGACATTTTTAAATGAATGAAAGTAAAAACGTACGCATAAAATGAGTTTTATTGTTGAAATAAATTTTCTATTTGGATAGATAAATATGTAGTATGTAGTTTATGCAGGCCCTACATTAATAGCATTCTAATTCGTTCATAACTGCCTCGAAATCTTTAGTAATGTTGTTATAGGAACGACATTTGCACTCGTTGCAACATTTTAGGCCTTCCTTAAAACAAGCACATTTTCGATTGTCACAATTTTCATCCGAACAATGAATACTTAATGATTTTCGACAATCGCCACTTCTACGCGACTAATCTGACCAACCCTGCATGCGAGGTGTATCAATTGCGTCCCTGTGTCGCATTTTGCACTTATAAAAAAAAACGCTGTTGCCACACGGTACGGTACATTTTAGGAAAAAATATATTGTCTCAAAAACTTTTGTGATTATTAGGCTTTATTTTCTTCGCTGTATGTATGTAAATATTTTCAAAAATAAAAAAGTTTATCGATTGGTGAAGATTTCAATACATAAAACATATATATTTTTAGTTTATCTGATTTTTAGAGAAATGAAAGTGCGAATTGTGTCCACACCGTTTATATTGGTAAAAGCGCTACAGTGTGTGCTTTAATTTGACACAAAACAAATTTCGGTACCTTTAATAGTTTTAAAGATATGGCATGGCGGTGGAAACAAAAAAAAAACAATTTTATTTAAAAATACATTTTTTCACTTTTTATTGATTTAAAAAGTTCGAGACCACAAAAAAATGTAAAATATGATTTCATATGCCCGGTGACATACTCAAAGGAACCTAACATGTTTGACCTGGTTCTACACCAAAAAAAGAACGACACGATAGACTTACGAAATCGCTGCTCTAATATAGGTATCGGAGCACGCCAAGTGACGCCACTCTACGGACTGTTGGCCGGCCGAGCGTGTTTCTATTCAAATGCGAATATCTCTGTGGCTATTGATTCAATTGAGCTGAATTTTTTTTCTGAGGCTATTGGTTTGTTATACTTTAAAATGAGGAAGAAAAAGTAGGAAACTGCCATATCACTAAATGACCCTATTCCACATCAATCCTTATTCCAATTGTTAAAAGCGTAGAGTCCTAACGTTTTCTTTCTATTTCAGCTGAAAGCGATATCTGCACGTTCGCCCTCATCAAGCACCATTATGTCGCGAAGCAGGATCTCGAAACGAATTTATTCGCCCCCGATACCCGACCGACGGCCCTGCAGGCTCTCTACGATGCTGCCACGAAGACGCCGGTCCATCTCATGCGGCAGCTGGATAGATGGCGACGCGATGGTCATCGCACCTCCCGATTCTTCCTGTGCACGCCGGTGCTGGGAGCGAAGAGGAGAAAGATCAGGAGCAAGGTGGACATCGACATTGAGACGAGGATGGTGAGTTATTTTCATGATACTTATAACTATGTTTCTTGAGATGAAATAAATATGCTACACGTGAATTGTTTGTATGTATATGTATGATTCGTTAAAATCTTATTTTTCTTCCAGAATATATCATTAAACTCTAGTAAATATTATACTATTCGTCGTTTTATTGCAGTTTTCATACAGAGGGTCTCAAAAGTAAATTTTTTGTATTTTCCCCTGAAATTGCCTAGTGCGGCCATTAAAAATTAATAAAAGAAGATATGAGTTATTTGATTGTTTTTTGTTTTCATTGGCATTTAAGTGGGTGCACCTTTCTAATAAAAGCATTTTCATGAACTCATTATCTTCTGTCAAATTACAAAAATGCTTTTGAGAACACCTTTTGTTCACAAAAAAATTTTAGTTCATTTTTAAGTGACCCAGAAAGAAAAAGTTGACAAACCATCAGAAAAAGTTGTCCATGTAATGCAGATTCAAACACAAAATAACCATATATGTGATTATCCAATGGGGAACTTGCCAATATCAGCTCTTAAATCGCAGTATTTACTTTGCAATAAATAATTAAAGTTGAAATCCTCGCCACTCTTCACGAAAAGCACTGTGAAGTCACCGGGTGAAAACTGGTCTCGCGTGGTGTCCAACAGATGGCGTACTTTAGCCATTCACCATAATTAATAGACTGGACGGCGGTTGGCTTTGAGACGTCCGCATATTCGGTCATAAGTCTTTTGTTTTTTATGTTAGAGAAAAAATAAAAAAGTGTCGGAAAGCTCAATTAATTCTCTTTACATAAGCTATTATAATTATCGAGATATTCGAGGAAATGTAGGAAATTACACGTTTTCCTATAGAGTGTATGTTAATCTTAAAAAAATAATTTTAAGATTAACGAAGCGTCAAAATAGTACATGATATTAAGTGAACATCGTCAATGAGATCGATTTCAGTTAATTACCGATTAATTACGGTGACAAAATGAAGAAATTTTACCGAAAAAAAAAAAAGTCTCAAATCCCGCCCCCTCTAATTTCTTAATTTTTGTCGGAATTTAAAAAATAAAAAAAAGAGTTTTAGCAAATTTAATCATATTTAAATTAGCTAGAGTAGTGTTTTGGCGTAGGAGTAAAGATTAAAAAGTTGTCAACTGTAGAAGCTCAAAATTTGCGATTTATTGTCGTACGTGCGCGTGGCCGACATTTCTGTAGTTATCTCCGAAACGAAAAAAAAAAATCAAAAGTCTGGTGACAGCAAAAGATTCGTAGTGGAAAATACTAGTTTGCCTTATTTTTTATTTCGAGCTAACTCCCACCGTTTTGGAGATATCTGCGAAAAATAGCAAAAAACAGCTTACATTTCGAAGCCGAAAAAATTGCAAAAACATGCAATCTTGACACGTTCATATTTTTCGAAAAACACCATTGGGACAGCCGTACGATATTGCGACGTAAAGAGGAAGTCTTCCAGATAAACCTGATCGTAAATTGCACGGCGAAATTCGAAAATTCGACTCGGAACGAACGAATCAAAAGTAGCATATTGTGACATTTCATGTTTTTCCAACGAATTTTAGGTAAGGTTGTGTCCACTGCTAGTTGTTTCTGACAAATGAGCATGCGAAAGCAGAATCAATCGGTGTCGCTTGACGCCGTCATCCGACTTTCACCCACTGACGTCACGTTTCAGGAGTGGGTAAAATCCGGCAGATTTTAATCGCTTATATTTCTGGAGCAATTTTTTTTTTAATTTTTTGTTGTCTATGGGGTTCTTAATGATGTTAGTTTACGATTTTGAGTATTTTAATTAAATTTTATTTTTTGGGCAAGTTCCCTATTGTTGATGGTGCAAAAGTTAATTAATAAAAAAAATATATATGGGTTGTTTAGTTGCTTTTTTTAGTGGGTTTTAAATGGGTGTACCTTTCCAATAAAGCATTTTCATTAACTGCTATTTCGTCAAGTAAAGAAAAAAACCTTTTTGAGCACTTTTTGTTCACAAAAAATTTTAATTCATTTTTAAGTGAAGCTAATAGAAAAAAGTGCACTATAGAAAGTTAACCAACTATCAGAAAAGTTGTCTCTTTAATGTAGATTCTAAAATTGTGTAACACATAGGATTCTGGATCCAGATCCAGAGCGTAGGGTTGTTGTTTGAGCACATGATTTTACTAATTTTGATTTATTTCTGTCAAACCAGCTACCTCAACTCTCGAAATTGTAAACCTAGTCCACGTAAATTAGATATTTTAGAACAAATAATTTATAAACTAATAATATTTGGGATGCGTACTCCTCTAGATAGAGTTGGAAATAGATACCCGAAAAGTTCCCCTCTAATTTAGGGGTGGTCCTTTTTTTTTTGCAAAAAACCACACCCAACGGGGACTTAACGCTGCTGTCTCACTTTTATCACGTAAACCGTTCAATGCACTCTTATGATTTAGCTATTATACCAGAGTGAAATAGTTAGTTTTTTTTCCAGACTTTTTTTCACTATTACCATAAACATGTTTTACGCATAAAAAGATAATGAAAAAAGTACAGATTTTTTATCTGTTAAAAAAAATTATACTTTTTTTAGTAGAAAAAAGTATATTTTCAACAATGTTACAACTAATTAAGTGAATTATACATCTGATAAATTGACATGGATGGGATTACGCAACAAAGTGAATGTTTGACGCCCACGATACGTTACTGAGGATATTTTGTAATTTCGATGCTGGTATATAATTTTGTCAGTCAATCATTATTAGGAATTTAATTACCAGGCAGACGTGAACGATAAGATATAGAATAAACTGGTTTTAGTCGATGTAGTTTGGGTTTAAAATAACTTCGACGATTATTCCTGAGACTATTAGAACATAGTGATACTGTTAATGATTTTATCACCAACAGTGATTGTTAGACATATTTTCCACGTAAAGAAACAGAATTAAACGAAAAGATTCCTCGATTTTTTAATAATATTTTATAACTTCGAATGAAGGTCACTTGAGACTTATAGAACTCAAGGTTGCGCTGCATTTGAAATTGTGCAGTGAAATAAACTTACTCTCGGTCACTGAAGTGACTATTACACAGTCTTCCTGGGTAAAAATGCT
Source organism: Rutpela maculata (assembly GCA_936432065.2). Lineage (NCBI taxonomy): Eukaryota > Metazoa > Arthropoda > Insecta > Coleoptera > Cerambycidae > Rutpela > Rutpela maculata. The sequence goes on along the minus strand of OW386293.2, from coordinate 138,646,455 downwards.
TCTACTTCCTTATGATAATTTGTACTGTTAAGTAAACAGACATTATTAAGTAAGTACAGTTAGCTCTAGACAGAAAGGCCATAAATTAAAGATAAGGATTGTAACTTATTACAACAAAATTTACTAAAAAATATGAGTATTTTGTTATAAAATTGTGAGGTCTAATCCTATGTCGTCGGAAATAATCAATCATAATAACTCATCGTTAGTTCGTTAGTAAATGTTTGCAAAGATCCATGTATAAAATAATATCATAATATGACACATTTACAATTTTTCTCTAATACATTTTCGAAAGTATTGATTGATACTAGCTAATATTATCTGCTTTTTTACATGTAGGATTCTAGGCTCTTAAGTTTCCATTCAAAATAACGCAAACCAATCCTCGCATGGGAAAAAATATACCTATTAGTTAACAGTTAATAAAAATTACAACATATTTTAAAAATGAACACCTCTTGGCTAATACATTTTTGAGAACATTTTAATAAGTTTTTTACTGACCTGTCAGTCATTTCCGGGTTATTTCTAATGCTTATTTTTTTTTCTAATAACTGTCCCGTGTGTTGAATTCTTCATTGTACACATCTTACTTGAGGAGGCCCCTTGAAAAATAGTCCAGAGGTGTAAGATCAGGAGACCTCGGTGGCCAGTCAACCGGACCTTCTCGACCAATTCATCTGTTGGGGTAATGCTGATTCAGATGATCTCTGATCGGTAAAGAAAAGTGGTGACCACTACTATCATGCTGAAACCACATACCTCTGGTATTGAGGTTTCGCGACAAATCTAACAAAATGTTTTCTTTGAACTTTCTCAACATGAAAAAGATACTTTTTAATGTTCACCATACCCCCTTTTCTTAGGTACTGTTAACTAATTACATATTCTTCGTATCTGACGATTATTTTGGATGATGTATATTACTTTCCCGAATTAAGAATTTTCATTTTTAATGTTCACCATATCCTTCTTTTCTTAGGTACTGCTAACTAATTACTTATTCTTCGTATATGACGGATTATTTTGGATGACGTATATTACTTGCTCTCCTATCGAAGAAGTTTGGGAACATGTTTATGTTTTTCCATTAACGGAAATGTACCATGTTCCTTATTAAATTAGAATAACTCTGAAAATGCTCTCTTATTTGGTACACAACTGTTCCAAAGTAATAGGTCTGTAGGAAATGAAAATACTAAACCATTCTCATCAAGCAACGGTTACCTACATTTTGGCAGTTATTCATTTTTTTAAATTTAACCTATGATTGTATCCTATCTCAACTGTCTAACGCTTAGAAAACGATACGATTTTAGAAATAAATATTAAATAATAATAATTACATTTCGAACCATAATGATTTTTTGGTTGAATATAATTTTCTATATTTTGGCGGAGGTGCCAATGCTACACGTACGTACTGTATTAATATAATTTTGCATACATGATTTTTGTAAGTTTTCTTACATTTCAGACCTCTATCAGTAAAAAGGAGTTTCGTTATGCTAGACAATTTAATTACACAATGTCAGCTGCTCAACGTGCAGTATTTCGTTTAGAGAGGTAATATTTCGCAAACGGTTGGTCATAAACCCTATAAAAAATGTTGGGGGGAAATATGTTAGATGTACTCCAATGAATATAACAAAAAATTGAATTTTGAAAAGTTTATTATTTATCAAGTAATTTATGGACAGATGATGAAATCATTATTCACAGCAGGGAATAATGGATAGCATTATCCTTGAGGAAACACATCCACAATGAGTACATTATTTAATAGTTGTGGACAAAGTATTTAATCCAACAGGAACATCAGAAACCTTTTGTTACAAGTCATACCAATTGATCTACTAAATCTTACAATTTAAAAAGTTGAGACACTTTCCTTTAACACAGATTTATATTTAATCACATCCGATTTCGTTAGCGTACAAACGTACACCTGAGGAAAGGAGTAAATTCTGCTGTTTTGCTCGAAGTAATGTAAACAAAGCGCTACGCCATGCTCAAATGAAAATAAATGACAGTCGAGGCAAAAGTTACAGAAAATATTAATCTATATTTCATAGGGCTCAGTGCTCAACAACGAGCCACCCAGCTAAAATAATGGCTCGGATTTCTTTCTTTTGCCCGGTGTTCTTGATAAATCACCACGATGTTAAAGACGATATCTCTTCTGTATATTATTTATTTAGAATCGATATTTTTGTATGAAAAAGACAGGTCTACAAATATTTTCTTTATTATATTGAACATTTCAGTTCGGTTCTTTAAGCTTCCTGTTTCAGCAGAGGTCATAAATTCTGATAAGGAAGATTCTAAATAAGTTATACTAGTCTAAGAGCTGTGACTGATTTGTTCAGAATATTTCCTAACTGCTGAAATTATGTAGGAGGTTAGTTTTTATTTTCCAGAAAAAGGACCGTCTGACTGAACACTATGGTTCAAAGTGCACCCAAAATTTGAAATGCAAAAAATAATGCTGAATAAAAATGAAGTATACAAGGCTTCCAACAAAGTCATTATTTTATTCGGCAGTCATTTTTAGTCATTTTTTGTCATTTTTTATTTTAAACAGTCATTATTGTCATTATTTTACGTCCTTGACCATCGAAAAATACAGGATATGTCTTCAAAGCATATTATTAAGGTGAGCAAAAAACTTCCGTTTAAGGTAGATCCAGGAGAATTGGGGATGGGTGGTATCTTCTTAAAAGTGAGCAGGAAATCTTCGATAAAATGAAAACTTTTTCGCGCGAACAAAGTGACGTGGAATATTTTTGGCAAGAAGTTTTTAAAGTTCAGAGGGCTACAAACCTTAAATATGGTAATATTGCAAAAGTTGTTAAGGCATGCCTTTTACTCAGTCACGGTAGTGCTGAAGTAAAAAGGGGCTTTTCCGCTTCAAACAATATCCTTACACGTGACAAATCATTGCGCACTTTAAATGCAAGGCTTAACATACGTGATGGTCTAGCTAGATACAACTATCAACCATACCTGTTTGTTGTGCTGCAAGTTCTCATAGATAAGGCCAAAGTTGCCTACAAAAGCTACCAAACCTATTTAGAAAATCAGAGAAAACAAAAAGAAGAAGAAAGGCGAATACTGGAGAAGCAAAATCGTGTAAGAGGAGAAAAAAAAGAGATCAAAGAAGGTGACATGTGATAAGCAAACAATCCAGCAATTAAAGGATAAATTAAAAAGAATTCGCAAAGATGAGAAAAGTGATGGAGAGGAATTAGATCTAATATTAAAGGAAGGAACTGAAAGAAAGCCATCTTCGAAGGAGATGTTTATGGAGCTCGACTCGACTCGTACCAAAAAATGAAATCGTCCAAGGAAGTAAAAGTAAAGGCTGCTGTTGATTGTTGATTTATAAACGCATATAAATAGGAGGAAGAATAATCTACATATAATGCAAAGAAATGAAAAATGTTATTATATATTTTGTTTGCATATGTTAATTATTTTTAGAATTTCGTTATTTTTTTTTTATATGTATTATCCACTAGTCAGTGAGTTACTTGCGACTTCTTTAATAATGTATTTCGTTTATTTACTTATGTTTTACATATTTTAGAATTTCGTTATTTATTTTTTATACGTACTCACCACTCACTAATCACTGAATTAATTGGTACTTAAAAAATACATAAGTTTTACTGAAAATTTATAAATAGTCACTTCCGTCCCAATTCTTAAAAACTCAATAATTTTGAATCACCACAACAATTATCTAGAATATCATTTTCTAGTCATTTTTCAGTAATTTTTTGGCCATTGTTTAGTCATTATTTGGTAATTATTTTCGAAATTTTTAGTCATTAGGTCATTTTTCTACGTAATAATTTGTTGGAAGCCTTGAGTATACCTCTTGAAATTTTAATACACCAAATTTCGCACAAAATTTAATACTTTTTTAAATAAAAGGATGGATCTAAAATGGCTGAAAGGCTAGGTGTGGACGTAGCGGGGTCTAAATGCAAGCTATCTAAAGCCCTTGACATCACTCCAGCCATCTTCCAGGCAGTAATCTATGCTATAGATTTATGTGCCCAGGAATGCCTTAACGAAAGTATTCGAAAGGCAAAGATCTATAGATAGCCAGGCAGCACTAAAGCAGGGTGTCTACTAATCTGGAAAACCTGGAAAACCTGAGATTGTCAGGAAATTTATTTTGGTCAGGGAAAACCTGGAATTTTTACTTTCAGATAATTATTAACACAAGCAATTAAATCTGTTAGAAATGTCTCGCAGACGAATAGTCCTTTGACATGGCGGAAATAGATAACTACGCCTTTACGTTTTAAGTTGATAGGTTGAACATCCAGAACAAGCCCTTATAGCATGCCAAGTGGTGTCATACCGTATAAGGGAGGTAAGGGGTGGTAAAGTTGAAAAATTGTTTTTTCGCGTTTAAATAGAAGTGAGAGGAAAAGTTCAAATGAGAAAGTTATAGTATTAAAAAAACCTATAAAATGAGCCCCCGAACGTTAAAATAGCTTTCTTAGCTCAGGAATAAATTTTAAAAATCGGAAATTTTGAAATTCTTTTTTAATTTTAGCAAAATCTTTTAAATTTTACTAAAGTACCTGTTATATACGAGGGAATATCTAGTAAAACTTTCAGATCGATATCTGCATTATTTTACGAAGGATTAAACTTTTTGGAAAAAAAAAGGTCTTCGAAAAATGGCTATAAGCTTCACTTTCTATCAGATTTTGCTATGAGAAAAAAATTCCATTCTGCGACAGTTGTTCAACAATTGTAAATGTTTTCTATATGGTCATTATTCAGAAAAAAGTGGTGGAAATTAAATTTAAAAAAAAGATTTTTTGCATACAAAATTCTAATTAAAGTTAAATATCTTTTGACTGGAATACAGTACGTTTTGAAGTGCTATTTTTTTCGTTTACTTAAAAAAAAACGTTACTCTATGATAATTGGCTTTCGAAAAATATGAAAAAGTAAGGTCCGCGAACGTAACAGTGCGCGAATTGGGCAGTCGAGCTATTGTGTTTTCAAAAAAAAAAAAAGTTTGCAGAATCAGAGCCCTAGTTGCGGCTCTGGTTCTGCATAACTAATTCTAGTGAATATTTATGTTGAAAATATAATATTATATGAATAGACAGATTTTTTATTTTTACTATTTCACTATTTCTATAATTTTTTTTATTGTTGATTCTGAATAATTTAAATGAAAAAGATAGACTTCTTTAAAGACTAAAAAACAATGATAATCTCTGTAGAAATAATTCAACTCGTAATTCGATTCTCGAAAATAAACGTAGCAAAAAAAAGTGCAAGAATTTTTATTTATTATGTCATTTAGAATTTATTTATAATTTTTTTGAGATGAATAAATACTTTCATATTTGTTCAATTATGGGAACTTAAAAACCTGGAATTTAGATAAAATATTACCTGGAAAACCTGGAAAAGTCAGTGAATTTTAAGATTTAGTAGGCACCCTGTAAAGGCTCTCAGGCCCTATACCATCGAGTCTAAAATTGTCTGGAAATGCGAACAGTTCCTGAAACAACTGGCAATAAACAACAAGGTTACCCTGATGTGGGTGCCAAGGCATGAGGGAATAAAAGGAAGCGAATTAGCTGACAGCCTTGCACGAAAAGGATCTGAAGCCCCATTTTTCGGATCCGAACCATTTTGTGGCTTATCGAAGTTTTGATAAAAATGAAAGTTTCAAATAAAATTTTAAAAATTCCGAAAATTTCCTTTGGAAACTTTCCCGGAATTTTGGAAACTTTTGGAATATTCAAAATTTTATTGGAAGCTTTCATATTTATCAAAACTTCGTCCCGGAAACCTTCAATATAAAAAGTTTCCTTTACCCATCTCTGCTACAAATAATTTTTAAAAATGCCAACCGTCCTGGCTGAACTCGACTTATAGCCAGACCTTTGCAAAGTTGTACATTATTTCCACGGAGAGGAATTCGCCACCACCCCAACCTCTGGAGCATCTCCAACAACCAGGCGGAAAAATAGGATGTTTGAAAAAGAAATTAAATAATACATAAGCTGTATCGCTGTAGAACTAAATATAAAATACCAATTAAAAAGATAATAGAATTTGTGTCCAGAAATTAAAAACTAACGTAGATGCCGATTAAAAAATCTGCGTAGATGTACATAATTAAGTGCTTTAAGGTGCAGCCTTTCCGTACAACTTTGCTTTGCTTACTCATTTTTTTTGTAATTTTTATTAACTCAGTTATCTTTGATTCTACTATACATTTGCTTGGAAGTTATCATGGTACACAATTATGAAATTCTCCAATGGCACACAATTTCGGAAGTTGACATTTCTGTAAGTTAATGACGGATTTTTGTGTAACAACTACTGACTAATGTGAAAAAATTTTAAAAAACTATATTTTGCAATGGTTATTTATGTTGGATTCCTTTCAGTAACTGAGGGAAATAAAAAGTAGAGAGCAGAACATTTTTATTATAAAAAAAGTTACACGATTGAGGATTAAAAATGTGTAACGCCCATATTACATATGCCTTCACAAACGTTGATACGTCTCATGTAGTGTGCCCACTCATATTATGTTTCTGGCAGGAACAAATATTTAAATGAGTAGAGACAAGTGTGTTTATGATAATTTTGTAATATCGTGTAACTTTCCTTCTATAGTCAAAATTATAAAAATACTTCATAAATTTATAACATATCAAGAATATTAAATAGCATTTAATTGAGTTCACTTTGAATTTTTATGTGTACTTTTTTTAATTGCTCTCGTCAGTCTCGACCATGATTACAAGTTCCTTTAAATTGATACTCATTAATTCATTATTACTATAATTTATTGCACTAATTCGCACGAAAACTCATTAATTTAGTCACAGCTTTCGTAAGCAAGTATTGATCTTGCCATGAGGTTATAAATTCACACAATTTGTTAACTTGAAAAAGAATGTTACTAAGATTAACATCCATTATTACACCTTAAACAAGTCCTTTTATCCTTTGGAGTGGAAGCGCAAAAATTGAAGACAACGAACACACAACCCGTATCCCACTGAGATACATTGGGAACATTTTTTAGTCAGCATAAAAAGTAAAAGTACGTCAGAATCCAAACTTGAATACTGCACAATCTAGGGAGTGTTTCCTAGGTCCTTAACTTTAAATCATGCTAGTTCTGGGTAAAACACCTATTCTCAGTTCAAGGATTGACGACTTAAACGAGGGTTAATTTTTGTATCTCCCGTTACTAATCACTGACAAATACTCTCGAAATCAAGTCAACGCCCTTAAGAAGTGTTTATTTTGGTCTGAAAGTTGCACCTCATTTAAATGTTATTTTCAAAGCTTTCAGCGAACGCTGACGGTATCCAAGAGAATTTACGTTTACCAAGAGACTATGTATATCTTGCAGGATTCCATTGGCGTTCACAGACCGTAGACAAAGGACACGTTGTTATGGAAGTGTAATATACTGAAATGCAAAATCATCGGCGTTAGCAGAAATCGCCATACGCTTACCTCCAACAAGGAATCGTGAAAAAAACACTTTCGAGTTTTCTTCAGATTTTCTCGTTTTACATTATTAAGTTTATGGAATTATGAAGGTCTTTCATTCTCGTCAAAGGACATCTCACACCTCCAAGGGGTTTTCAAACACCGATAGAATTTCTTGAAATTTTAGTATGTTGTTGAGGATGTCAAAAGAGAGCATTTTGTTCAATTGGACCGACCTAGCTATACAGGGTGATATAGAAAATTCGGTTCAAATTATGAATTATCAGTTGTGAGATATTCTGAATTCAATTAGCGTCATACTTTTCCAGCAAAACAGGCCTATTATTATTTTGTGTTCAAAAAATATGTATATATTATTTTAGACAGTGGCGTTTTCTTTGGGGGGGGGGGGCGGGTAGATCACTTTTCCAGTGGTCCACCGATAATGATAAAAATTAATGGAAATTTCGAAGCAGTAGATGAAGGAAAGCCATTATTATACAACTTTCTCGATTTAGCAGGTTTTTGACACTTTCTATAATAAGAAATTAATCAGCATACTGGAAAATATCGGTTTTAGAGGGATTGCCCTTGAACTTATACGTAGTTTTATATCAAATAGGAAGCAGTGTATGGGGGTCGGAAATATAAAAAGCTTGTAAAAAACGGTAGAATTTGGAGTACCTCAAGGGACTGTTTTATGACCTCTGCTTTTCAATATATGTGTAAATGCTTTCTTTAGCCTTAATATACAGGTACATCACTAGCTTTGTCGATGACACTGTAGTATTCTATAACATTTGGGACAACTAAGGATCTAATTGAAAAAGATTTTGGGACAATTATTAAATGGTTTAATAATAGACTCCTGACCATAAATTAAGAAAAACCTGTTTTATGCCGTGCAGTAGTTATGCAGACAAATTACCGTACTACAACAGTATTCACATCAAATTTCACAATAAAGAGTAGTATAAAATATTTAGGAATAGTTGTCGACAACCATTTAAGTTAGAACTGTCATGTAGACCACATCGTACTTAAATTTAGATGTTTAATAATAATTACAAGAAATTATTCGAAGTTAATCAACTAAATACTTTATATTAATCGCTAAGTCGCTAGTTCAAACACACTTGACTTATGGCATTTTAGTTTGGGGTAGTCTAGCAAATCTAACATTCCTTTCATAACCTTTATATTCACTGATCGATTTTTTTAAACCTAGGGTTCTTCTTAAGTTATCGTGTTTACAAAAATATGACAAACGGAAAGGCAGACGGGCAGATGGACAGACAGACGGATAGAGGACGGACATTTTGAAAGTTGTTCAGAATTCTATGGCAAACGCAATGACACGAATTTTTTTGTACACGAGCGATATTTACGATTTTAGAAACGTGTTGATCAAATGCAAGATACGTTTTGTATTCGTATTTGCGAAGAGTATAATAATAAATACGGAAAAAATGTATATAACATATTTTGTAGAAAATTTTATAAGCTATTTTTTTTATATAAACATCATTCTGATATCGCTAATGGTTAGAGAGATATAAACAAAAACTTCATCGGACGACCATTTTTCCAAGATGGCGGCTCAAACGCAACAGGTTGAGAATAATATTAAAAAAAAATTTATGTAATTTTTCATAAAAATGCATAATTTTGGTACAAAATCTAAGAAAAGGCGCAAAAGTCTATATGTATATTTCTTTCGCACCCTCTAGCGGCGAAACTAAAAAAAAAGTAGAGACAAAAATTATACGAAATTTTATGCTCTACAACTTTGCTCTCTTGATAGTTTTTCCTCAAAATAGATAAAAAGGCGAACAAACGCTAAAATTCATATATATATATCTCAAAAACCACCCATGTTTTTAAATTATATGTATAGATTTTTATTCGAGCTGCGTTGCCAAAAGTAATAAAATTCGTGTAAATTTGACAGTTTAGTATTAAAGATTACATCCCGGACGCTAAAGCGCTCGGGATTTAATCAGAAAATAAAATGTCAGTTTACACAAATTATATTACTTTTGGCAATTTAGCTCAAGAAAAAAATTTACCGATAAAATTCTAAGCACTAGTGATATTTCATACGAACATACTTCCAATCTAGTAGGGAAGTATTGCCTTCGGTGCAACCACCCCATTAAATCTTGCAACATATGTTTCTTTACGATTTAATCACTATAAACAGCAGAAACCAATCTGCCATTTCGAGGAACCCTTCCCAAGATAGAAACGTTAACACTAATTGAATTCTTTTCTTGCAGCCTGCCGCCGTGGAAGAGCTCAGAAGATGGACGTCGAACGAGGCCTTGGGTGACATAACAGTAACACCGGATTGCGCTAGCCGCATCGCTCCTAATGTCACTGTGACCGACGGTGAAGCCACTGATGGGACGATCGTATCGGACGACGAAGGCATTGACCATAAACTTCCATCTCCGGAGGAGCAGCTTCAAGTTGTCGCTCTCAAGTAAGTTTTTCTGTGTGAGCACTTAAAATTGGTAGGCGCTTCAGTACAGATTGGAAGTTATTCAATCTGCTGCACGATAAAAAGCACTTAAGTGAGTGTAAAGGAACTGTGGATAAACCACGCCGCCGTCTAGAAAATTTCCTGTTTCTTTATTTTTGTCTTTTGATTCGATTTTGTTACGATATATCAGTATTATATAGAGCACCTCTAAACGGATCACCTCTCCATTGCAAGAGCGGACCAGAAATATGTACTTTTTATTTTATAAACTAAACTCCTTTTTTGTTATTAATATTAAAATTTCAAACCGATTTATTATAATAAGCAAAAAATAAAAACTGAGTGTTAGAATATAACATTTTATAGTGAAATATGCTGAAAATAATATTATCTTTTTTATGTAGTGATCATGTTGAAAAAATGGCGTATAATATCTGTTTTTCGTGATTATCTCAAGAAGGTCCAGACATTTTCAATTTTAACAAATTTTTGGCTTATTAAATTTGTTTTTAGTTTCCTTATCATATCCCCGTGATAAAAGTTGTCAAAAAACACCCATGTTTGCAAATTCTCTTAATAGTCTTAATTAAGATTAAGCTTGAAAAATTCTCTGTAATGCGTTTTTTTCTAAACCTGTGTACCTACTATCTAAATTGACGAGTTAGAATTAAAACAAATAAAAATTCGCGAAAAATAAACTGCCCTTTTCTTACTTCAGAACCCATCCAAAAAGGATGAAATCGTCCAAAACCTTTTTCATCGTCATTTTTATGATAAGAACTGAAAAGTCTACCTCTGTTTATTTCGTACGTTTATCAATAATCAATTATTTAAAGAAATAATTGATGCAAAATTAAAAACCGCTCCTAAGAAATCACTACTTCCACATTCAGGTTTCGTATCCAAGTCCCTTACAACGAAAAAAAAAAAATTGATACTATATTTGAACTTCACTATGTGGAAAAAATTGTTCATGGAACTTTAATAATATCATATTTGAAATCGTCTACCCAATAATCCTATATAAAACGATATACCACATCGGTAGTGGGGTGATTAATGCTAAAAAGGCTTTTGGTTCTTGTGCACACTCTAAATCACAATTTTATGAACTCTTACTTGCTTGCTTTGCTCATTTACCCCCAACCCTTCAACGGAATAAGATCAAAATAAAATCTTTCAAGTTAATATCTTAACAATTAATAATTATTGTTTATTTATTTGCTTTCAATCATGATTAGAAAATATTATTTAGGTATTATGCAATTCTATGGAATTACCTACTTTCTGTATATTGGTACCTCAATCTGGTCAATCTAAGTAGTATATTACCGTGGCCAGATTAAGGTACCAATATCCAGAAAGTAAATAATTTCGTATTAAATAAAAAAGTGTGAATGACTAAAAAATAAATTATTTAATTATTTTCAATATATTTTTATTTGCTTTAAAATGCTAGGAATCCTATCATGTAATTCAATATTTCGTCAGTATTGGCTAGAAGAGCAGTTGTTTTGATTGGTTCTGAGTGTTTTAAAGTGTTTACCTAACTAGTATATTAACGTGACCAGATTGTGGTACCAGTATACAAAAGTAGGTAATAAGAAAATGTGTAAGTTGTGATTTGCATAATAAATAATATTCTCTAATGTCTTAAACCGTTTCAGAGTAGTCGTGCGCACAAAATAAGTAAATACAGACCGACAAACAGAATTTGTTTTTGCTCAAACTTAAAATCTCGACATTTCATAACATTCTGACAACAAAATTTTGAATAATTTTTTTCCATAATTATTTTTTGCAAAATAAAATTAAAGAACAGAAAATACAAAAATTCTTCTACATTAAAAATATGTACAACTAAATATCAAACAATAAGCTCAAACGTACTCAGTCGACCGACGTCACTGGGACACGAATTGTAAAGTTTTTGAAGCTCACAAGCATGATAACTAGAGATTTTAATTTAGTAAAATTGCCATAAAGATTAAATTTCTTTTTTCTTATATAATTTAATAGTAAATGCATCATATAAACATTTCTATATTATACGGGATATTGCCATTTTATTGCAATTTTAGCTTGAGCAGGCGGTTTTCAACGAACGCGAAAAATATCACATTGGCGAAAAAAGATCAAAAAGAAAGCTTATGAACTAATGATCTACTTATTTTTTTTAAATTTCTTTAGGATTGATAGTATCGGAGATCTGGAAGTTTAAAGATGGTATCTGAATGTTTATAAGACGATGTAATTGAATTAAATTTAAAATTTAATTTAAATGGAAACTGTGCTACTTACGTCAAAAAGCGTTATGACCGAAACAAAATCTGGCTTCACATTTATTAAATAAAAATGTCGCCATTTGTTACAATAATAAAAAAGTAATAAAAAAAATGTCAAATACTGCTTTTAGTTAGTATTATCTAGAGGCCTAAATCTTTAGGCTTGCGCTAGTTTTACTTCCACGTCCAGTGGAAGTATAGTAACGACAAAAAAATTTTTTAAAATTTTTATTGTCCAAATAGGCTTAAAATGTCATGAAACGTCGAGATTTTAAGTTTGAGCGAAAAAAAATTTCTGTCTGTCTGTCTGTCGGTCTGTCTGTCTGTCTGTAACTTTTTTTTGTGCGCACGTTTACTCTGGAACCGTTTAAGATATTGACTTGAAATTTGGTACACATATGTACTTTAACGAGATCTAGAACTAGATTATATTTTCATCTTGTTCCGTCGAAGGGTTGGGGGGTAAATTTGAGGTAAATAGGTCAATCAAGAAGGTAAGAGTCCATAAAATTGGTACTTAGTATATACAAGAGAAGCTAAGGTCTCAAAAAAATTTTTGGCATTAGCCACCCCCATTACCACCCCCCCCTTATTAAAGGAGACGAAAAAAAATTGTGATTTAGTGTATGTACAGGAACCAGAAACCTCAAAATATTTTTTTACTTCATCCACCCCCCACTATCACTCCCCTATCACCACCCCCCACCCCACTACCGATGTGGGGTATCGTTTTATGGGTTTTTGGGGTAGAGGATTTCAAATATTATATTATTAAAGTTCCATAAACAATTATTTTCACATACAAAATTTTTTCGTTGTGAGTGACTTGGATAGAGAATCTGGATGTGGAAGTAGTGATTCCTTGGGCAGCGGTTTTTAGAAAAAAAAATGTACTTTAAGTTATACAGGTATTTTCTAAAAAACGTAGTTTTTGCTAATATTTCAATAAAGATTGGTTTTAGTGAACTAATGGTGGAGAACGGAAAGAAAGCATATAAACTGAGGATTATTTTTTTTCCATTTTTCAACACTATTCTCGGAATATCCACCATAAAACATTGCATTATACTTTTTGTGCTTATTTTATAATTTATTGAAGTGAACTAGTCTCAGTCGAAATCGAGACACTGTTAGTCTGCTCTCGTAATACAACATAGTGATATTATAATAAAGAGGGGCATAGAAAACCTTTGGATCCCGAACCAGAAATACAGAATTATTGTCAGCATTGGTATCAGTTACTGGAAATATAAATTATTTATTTATTTTGAATCAGCTATAGATTCTAAATTATATTATAAAACCAGATATAATATTTAAAGATTGTTTCAATTATACTTTGAACCTCTTCCAATTGCATGCTACTTGTAAATTCCTGTTCATATTTAAGAAACGTAATAATTATATAAAATTATCCAGAGCGCCATCTGTTTATACGATTCATGAACCGCATTTTCCCTTACAGATTTCCCGCTGAAATAGTAGCGGTAGACATAACAGGCAGAAGCTTCGATCGAATGTCCGTGCAAAGGCGGTCGCTTATGCACGGGGACGTAACCTGCCGCACGATAGATGGAGACCCCAACACCCTCAAGCGACGGACAAGGAGCAGAAAACCGCGAAGCAGGCGACGAAACACCCTGGCGGGAACCGACCAGAAGGAGATCCAAGATGCTTTAACGGCCGGGTATGTATCTCTTTGGCTACTTGATATTACTAACTGACTGACTGAGTGTTGGCTATGGAAATATTTCCTCATAATGACGTTGATTGGAACATGACGAAAAAAATTGTGAAAATAACAAAGCATGCTTGTTTGGCTTCTCAAGAAATTATTTTTAATAAACAGTACATTTGTAAATATTTCCGGTCATAACTGCATTTTGTACACTCACATGAACACTTGCAACCGACAGACACTAATTCCAGTTACTTAACAGGGAGGAACCATCCTCACCGTCATTTAATGAGACTGAATCCACAACTACCGGTGCTGTATGTAGGAGTAAGAGCAGCGACATCTTGCGCTCGACGAGCAAAAAGGAATCACCCGATAACAAAAAGTCACACTTTAACACACTCAAACAGTGGGGCAAGACCAGATACGACAGGTTTATGAACAAGAGTTCGGATTCGAAGACAGACGGCAGTAAATCTAAGAACGACATCGACGATTTTAACGTTTACGAAACTGTAACTGCGAAGAGAAAGCGAGACATGGAAAAGGAAAGGCGAACTCACGAACGAAACTCATCTATATCGTCGTCTGAAAAATCAAGCGTTAATCTACCTGTCGCCAACACTCTCTCATCTGTCATGAACATAGCAGTGAAACTGCGAGAAAGCTCAGCGCAGAGACGCCAGCGGCGAACAGGTGGCAACAAGGAAGAGCCTCATTCGTCCAGCGGCAACTGGAGTGCCAGTTCAGAGAGCGGAAGGGCATCTATCGGCTCTGAAATCACCACAACCACACAACCTAAATCCAGCACTTCTGCAGCAACCTCTAGCAACTCCTTGAACCACCAACCGAGTTCCGTTAACAGTAGAAGACGTTTCAATGCTAACACATCGACGTCTAGCAGCGTGACCAGCGAAGGAACTCTAACCCCTGACATCATCCACGACTTGCACGAAGACGGTGAGACTAGCTCGGTGTACTCATGTGACACCGAAGGGTACTATACATCGTTCCACATGGATAGCGGTTTGAAAACGCTTAGAGAGGAGGATTCACCTCCAACCCCACTACATTCCACCACAGCATTTTCCAACTCAAGCTCCAACAATACAGTATTATCGGCTGAGAATGAATACGAGCTCTTTGGCAGAGGATCAACTTCTACTACAACTAGCTCTGCCGGTACCGTGTGTACCACGCTAAGGGCATCCGAAAGTAATAAATCACTAGTGATAGGCCCTGCTGTGCCAGAAAGAAAGAGTTCGCTGTCGAAATTATCAAACAAATCTGCGGAAAGCTCCTTGGAAAGAGACTTCAGCGACAAAACCGGCACTGTTAAACGCAGCCCTGGGAACAGCAAGCCCACGATCGTCGCTTTGGTGCACAAACAAAGCGGAGATGTTTCGCCGGATAGCGGTCATAATACGTCCAGTTCTCCTATTGAGTCGATAAGCAGCCCTAACGGGGTTAGAAGCAATTCCGATTTTGAATTCTCCGAATCTTCAGATATGGAAGGCCCTGAAAGGATAGAAAGGATTCGCGTCAAAACTACCATCAATTCTAGTAGAATTCCCTCTATGTGCGTTATTACCCCACCTCACAGCGATGATGAAAGCGTGAATAGTAGCAACTCTTCTCAGAAGAATTTCCAGAAGCAGCTAACGGAGAAGAATAACCTCAATCAGATAATCGGCAACAAAAATATGAGCAGAGAAAAGTTAGATCTGCCGTTAAAGCAGGGCATTGACAATCCAAACGAGTTGAAGTCTACAGACTCGGATAAGGAAAATAACATCATCCACCAAAGAGTTATCACGACTACTGTTAACGGCACCAGTAAGTTGTCTTTGATTAACGTGAACCCGCAATCGGGATATGCCACTGTGGAAACCATCGATCAACCTGACAGTATTATTAGGACCACAAAAGGTGATATTAATCAAAATAGAGCTAACTCGACTCGCGCACCTAGCCCGAGTGGAGGCACAGTGACGGTCAAAGAGGAACCTCCAAGTAAGTCGCCCTCAGCGCAACCCATTATAAAATCATCCCTCCTTCCCCTGAACAACATGTTTGGACGGCTTAAAACCAATTTGGCGAACTTTGCCCAAAAGCGCGACCGAAGCAAATCCCCGAACGCCAATAGGGACCAGAATAAACTAGACGAAACTATCTTCGACTCTGGAGAGTACGTGACGATTGCCGACGTTAGGAATAATAACAAGAAAGCACCTATATCTACGGAAGAAATCACTTACGCCAACGACGTGGTGAACAAAAACCTGAACACGGTATTGTCGGGAAGAGTGAGAGACACTGAGTACGTCTGCTTGAACGAGTTGCCTTGCAACGAAAACAACACCAACGCCAATCAGGACTCACTGGAGAGAAAGAGGCAAGGTGCTAGAGTAATGCTGGATTCCGAAGGCAAAGTTGTTTACAGCTCGGACAGTTTAAGGAGGCGCAAAGGTGCTCACACGACTTTCGAACCCGGGCCGTACGTCAAGGCGAGCAACTCCCCCAGCCCGAGCCCCTTGCCAGTACACAGGACCCCGAAATCTATCAGACCGATCTCCAGCACGCAAAACCTGATGGTAGCGGCGGTAGCGCCGGTAGAATTCAACCGACCTCTGTCTCCGCAGTCGGAAAAATACGTGATTCGCGCCTCATCCGGCCTGACGTCGCCCACACCGGAAACCGTCCGCATGCCTCCGTCCACGATAGTAGCCCCAACGGTGCGGCCAATTTCCCCCAAGTCCTTCGCCTCGCGAGGGGCGTACGTCCACATCCAAGACGCTGGAAGACCTCTCTCGCCTGCTCAAGACAAAGGTAAGAACCAAGATCCCATCCCCCGAACCCCCCAACCACATACCAAATTTTCACTAAACACAACCAACAAAAACTCAAAATCGCGCAAAATAAAACGGAGCGATAGTTACCGTATAGCCAACGCTCCCATAACTTTAGAGATAATAAATCAGGAACTGGCGAAGTTAGCTATCGAGGACCGCATGGAGAAAGAGATAGCGAACGAGCTTTGGCGGGAAAGAATCAACTACCCTCCCTCCGTGTCTCCCGTGTTATCCCCGAAATTGTGCGACAGACAATGCCACGTTTATAGTCAGGCTCACGCGCAGAAAATGCTGCTTGCATCCCCTAACCGCATAGCCGTTCCTAGGGACGGCGCGGAAAACCGAGTCAGGGTGCTCTCGGCGTCTATTACAGATACGGAAATTTGGTAATGCGGGGGGAGTCGGCCACGTGCCGCCGCGCTGGGAAATCAATGAAACATTCACCCCGTGCCTTGGGTCGGATCTTCGCAACTTCTTTAGTAGTTTCTGGACGATGTTAGTTGGTAGTGGGTCCTTTCTGTCCATCCTGCCCTGCTTTGGTGATTGGCCATATTCACGATTAACTGCTTGGTGGAAGAGCAATACCAATAACTTGATGAATATGGCTGATTCTTTGACATGTCACAAGTGTATGTACAATATCTGTTTAATTGGCCGCACTTTAAGTATTAAGCAGACTATTTTGATTTGTTAAATTATTGTCTTCCTTAGTTTAGTGGTAACTTTGTGAGTGAGTTTTGTGATATTCCTGTATAAGACTGATTTTCGCGTCCAAACATCTATTTTAAATTATTTATGAAATAGGCAGTGGGTGTTTGGATGTCGAAAGTGGCATAATAAACTTCATGTGAAGTTGTGGTGGAGTAGAATCGTTTTTTGGTCCCGGTTATATTGGATTATTTCAGAAGTAGGTGAGTTTTGTTATATGTTTGACCCGCAGAATTTTGTGAGGATTTAATAATGTTTCCATTTGCTTCTTACCTAGGTAAAATAATATTTTTCTTGTAATGTATAATAAACAAATTATAATTTAAAGAAAATTAAATAAATAGGCCTTGCTAAAATATTTCAACAATGCGTATTTTAAAAAAGTGAGGTAGAAGAGAAATTCAGTATTGAGTTAAACTGTATTGATGAATTCCACTTGACCTATAACATAGAAAAAGATCAGAAAGCTCTCACTTCACCCTCGAATATCTCAAGAACGAAGGAGTAAAAAAATTGAATAAATTTCGTTCTCATTAATTGTTTACTGTAAACCACTTACTGAAATTTTAATAGCAAGTTAAAACATGAAGATTATTTAATTTATATCGCAAAGTATGCCCATTTTTAACGAGATTCTCGCCACATTAAATTTTAAGTGGTCATTTTTCTAAAATCACTTATACTCTTCGTAAAAACGATTAAGAAGTTGTCAACTTTTGAAGCACAAAATTTGCGATTTATTGCCCTACATCGTCGACATTTCAGTAAATATCTCCGAAACGAAGAGAAAAATTAAAATTCTGATGATAGCAAAGGATTCACAGTGAAAAACACATGTTTGACCAAATTTTTTATTTCGAGCTAGCACTTACCATTTCGGACATATCTGCGAAAAATAGTAAAAAACAGCTGGCATTTCGGAGGCGAAAAAATTACAAAAACATGCGATTTTGACACGTTCATATTTTTCGAAAAACACTAGCGGGACGGCTGTACGATGTCGCGACGTAAAGAGGAAGACTTTCAGTTAAACCTCATCGTAAATTGCATATCGAGATTGGAAAATTCAGCTCGGCATGAACGAAATATAGCCAGATTAATTGTAGCAGATTAGTATATAATAGTTATGACAATCGTATTTAATACTGTGTTGCCAAATCCTATTACTCTATCTCTCTCGCGCTTTAATTTATTAAATCCACCACTAGATTCGCTCTTATCAGTATACAAGTACCTTAAATAGAAATCTTGCGAAATGTTATCTCTATAATATATTTTTTCTTCAAGCGTATTAAAATGTTTAAATTATGTCACCAAAAACAGAAGTAGAAGTAGGACATTGTTTTACTAGTAACAAAATGTTAGTACCGAACGCCACCGTAGTGGACATTGTTTTACTAGTAACATAATGTTAGTTCCGAAAGCGCCGCCGTAGTGGGTATGGTTTTACTAGTAACATAATGTTAATACCAAAAGCCACCGGTGGCGCGCTATCCACTAGCCACTTGTCATATTGTGTCAACATGTAAGACTGTAGTTTGAATATTTGTACATTTATGATAAATAAATGAATTTTTGCATTTTAATACGCTTGAAGAAAAAATAGTATATATTACACGGAGTAGAACGCCTTTTTTGTGTTTCGCCCATCCTGGGCTCAACACAAAAAAAGAGTGCGTTCTACTCCTAGTAATATAATATACTATTTCACAACAAAGTTATGGTATCACAAAATTTAGGATGTCTAAAAACTAACATTATTTACAAGAAAACTGCGAAGAGTATCCTATAGAATGTGTAACAATTATATAAAAAGCTCAGTAAATTGTCGAAGAGTACGTTTTTAGCTTGTTATTGTTTCTTTTTGCTACTTTTCAATAAAACGTAATACAAAACATTTATCAAGGGCATGAATAAATCAAATTTTGTGGAAAAATATTCCGCAGAAAAGGTACCTAACCGCAACAAAATATATTTTTATTTATATTGTATTTCGTGGTTTTTGTTTTGAAATTAAAAAATATTAAAACATTTATGCATCAAAATTCACCAACTCGGCACCTTGCAAATAAACACACAAACTGTATGGATGTACTTCTCACATTTGTGATACATATTTACATGACAATTGGATTAATAACTTTTCGGAAAACCTTTTTCTGAATAGTTCCACTCTTTATCAAAACAACCTTTTCTTCAATGTTTTCAATACCTCAAAAAATGTGCATTAGTTCACGTTCTTGATAATAATTTCATAGTTTAGGGTGACCAGATTTTTGTGCTGGACACTTCTGCTGGGAAAAAAATTGATGAGCGGGGGGAGCAGAAATCCGAAAAATCATTTCTTGATCCCAACATTTTTTGATGACCGAGAGGAAAAATTTGTTTGATCACAGATAGTACTCCAAAATGCTGGATTGTCCAGCGAAATTCCGGACGTATGGTCACCCTATCATAGTTGTAAAATGAATTACAAAAAAAATCACTTTTCGACAAAACAGTTAAATATATGCATGATGATATTGTGTATGAATATAAATTAGCATATGTTGAACACTCTGTAACGTAGGCAACTTGAGATTATTACAAGGGATTAAGATGGACTCAGTATTTTCACTTTTACCAGAGTCAACACATTTGAATAACATTAACTGAGAAACACGTGAGTACTTCCCTGGACATACTGTAGTCGTTCCTTCTCTCTCATTAATATTATTTATTGTCCCTGATAACTCAATTAATATTTGATATATTCGAAATCTTTCTGATTTTTTGCATTTTATTTACTTAATCAATTATATTATCAAAAATTTTTCAAATACCTTAAAAAATAACCGAAAAAAAACTAAGCTCACGTTTTCGACAATAAAAAAATTTATCGTACGAAAATGATGTGTTTGGTTGTACCTTTTCTAAGATATAACGCATTTAAAGTTGGTATGATCAGAATCATCCTAAAAAGTATGATATTTTTCAACATGACGTATTATTCAAACAGTGAGTGATTTACAATGGACGCATAATGAATACATATTTTTTCCGCTTCTCCGTTTTTGAGATATTCCCGATTGCATCCTATATTAGTATATGATTTTTTCTAGTTTCCACTGCACAATTAAATGACTGGTTCCTCAATTTAATGCTATAATTATCATCATATATTTTCATGTGTCTTAGATAATATGCAGGAAATGAAAAAACAATTAGTATGTTGTTCATCTAGCGTCGATGTTAGATGTAAATACAATATTTTTGTTTTAATAAGTCAGTAGGATTAGAAAAATAATTTGATTTATTTTTTTAAATTCTGTGTTATGTTGACGCTTATTTCTTGCAGGAGCATTTACTATGCATTTTTAGAATAAGAAAAATTATAGCGTGTAAATGTGGAAGAATATACATAGTCTTTCATTTAAAAAAATATATATTTTTTAAATTACCGAAAAGTGTTTGAAGTCCCTTTGTTGCATTTTAAAGTTCGTGATATTTGTTTGTTGTTGATTTAATCAGGACATTTTATGTATAAACAGTTTTTTCTTAAAAAAATATCCTGCTCTCTTAACGAAATTGACAAAAATCCTACATCTATGCTTCAATATCCGTTTCTAAATGTTCTGCTCACATTTTTCAGAATTCTCATTCAAGTACCTTGTGTTGTGTCTTAATTTTCAAAAAGTAGGCAAAAAACATACTTACAAACTTAATTTCCCAAAAATTGTTATGCTGGTTTTGGTGGCATAACTTATTAAAGTAAGATTAGAACTTAGAGCTTAAACTTACTAAAGTAGGCCTTTTTCAACAATCCAGCATCATCTATACTTTCAAATTTCATAGGCCAAGAATTTTCATTGAAAAATTACCAACAATATTAAATATCAAATAATTTATAATTTGGAAACGAATTTTTTTTCGAAAAAAGTCATTCTTCATTTTCTATTTAAAATCACTTTTCCTATCATCCACTGTCACCCATGCTTTGAAATTCGGCAATCTAATACACGAATAATTTACAGGGCCTGGTGCTTCAAAATGTTTGGTCATTTTTCAATGAAAATTCTTGGCCTATGAAATTTGAAAGTATAGATGACACTGAGTTGTAGAAAAAGTAAATTTAAAAAGATAATGAAGACTGACTTTTTTCAAAATACAATTCGTTTAAACGTTATTAGTTACTTAATATTTGAAAAATATGGAGGTGACGTCTAGTCTACCTTGGGAACGTTTCTTAGTATCGCTGCGTTGAGGTGATTTCTATTACGAATAACTGCAAAATAAAAATATTTATAAATAAAAAAATTTCTGATTTTGGTACTATGGGGTTTAATGTATGGTTTTAACTAATATTAGCGTATATCATTTTTTTGTGGACATGCCCATTGTTAAGTAACATTTAACAAAGGCAGATTTTTTTTGGACTTCAATACATATTAATAAGTCGTTGTTTCTGACACATTTACTCTTCAAGATCTGAAAATAGCACGATAAGGCCTACCTACAATTAATTTTTTTTTATTTATTTGCTTTCATCGTGATTAGAGAATATTATTCAGGTATTAAGCAAATCACAACTTACCTACATCAATATACATTACATATTATACAGAAAATAGGTAATTTTATATTAAATAAAAAAAGTGAGTAAGTAGTAATTTGCTTATCTCCTAAATCATATTATTCTAAGACATACCTGGTTCAAAACCTCAAAAATATCACCTAGGGCACGAAATCCCTATACCTTCCACAGAATTTTGCGGATCTCGAATATATTTCAGCTCACCATTACAACTGTAACAATCTAATAGTTGTTTCGTAACATTTCATTTTGGACACGGCAAATATTTAATTTAATATTTGCAATTCTACTACACTATATTTACTTTTTTTAATTCTAGCTCTGTTTGTTATTTTGCACCTGTTTTTAATCATTTTTGCATGAACTTTGTTATGCTTGTATGTGTACATAATTTCTAGCACTATGTGTTTTTCCTGTGCATTATAATTCTCTGTTTTTGTTTGTATATAGCTATAGTATGCATGCAAATGTTGTATTTAATTTTGAACACATTCACTTCAATTTTTTTACCTATTAAATAAAATTATGTATTTGTGAATTTTACATCGATTAATAAATAATTTTAATTCTCTCTCTCTTTTTTGTGCTAATTCTACTAAATACATCGGGGCTATATGGTAGGATTCGTAGAGACTACACCGACATCGTGAAACGTTGAAAATCTCTCGGCTGCTTGGAATAAATTATTTCCTAATTTGTCAACTGACTAATAGGATCCTGCTAAGGTAGTATTATAATTTTGAACACAATATTCGAATGAAGCGTTCGAGTATTTTGGTGCTTCTGGAAATTATTTCATGTAATGGAAACGAGAAAAGAGAAAAATGTAAACGTGAAATTAGGTTAATTTTTTTCAAATGGCAACATTTTTTAGTCACCCAGTAGTTAAATACTATTTTTTTCTACAAATCCATGTATAACTTCAAATCAAAAATAGGTTTAATATTAACCCAATAATAAATAATAATTTGAAAAATCGAGAAATACCCTTGCAAGTATGCCGTGAAAATTGAATAAATCTAGATTTAAAACATTCATATTGTCAACAAAACGACACTGCAAATAAAAAGTGTGCTGTGGAAACAAATAAAAGTTCGACAAATAATAAGATTCGTAGTCATAACTTCAAAACACAGTGTCTTGATCAATTTCTATTGAAAATGGAAGTGGGAAATATCAAATTAACAAAATTTCATAAACTGCAAAAAACTGCGACATTTTCTGCGAAAATGCTTATTTTTGAGATATTTGCAGAAAGCGCACTCAAACCTCCCCTTTCCTCCCCTTTTTGCTTTCGATCTTTCCCAGCCAATCTTAAAACGATAATAACCTAGTCTAGGAGATAGCTACATATATGTGGCCTGGGATATAACATGATGGCATTGCTGTTATGCTTTACCTCCTTCCCTACCGTTTTGGTGCTAGGCGCCTCAGAAAATATTCAATTGTGAAACAGAGTATAACACTTCAGGGCTTGGCTAGTTGAAGAGGGATCTTGGTGATTAACATTCGATATATGCCAACAATTTTTCTCCGTGCAATTGGCAGCCCTGGCGACATCAATTATGGTCAAAATTGGAACACGGTATAACACTTTCTGACCATGCGGAAAATTTCTTTGTCAATGCTCATTGCTATAAAACCATATGCCAACATTTTCGGCTTGCCCATTTTTCAGATTTTTGGCCATCTTTTGGCCAAAAACGGGCCAAAACTGGTGCTTTAAAAAGAAAATGTTGGCACCTTCTCAAACTTGTAGTTTTTGTAGCAAAGAATAGTCCCTGTGAGTGCCAACATTTCTTTCTCAATGTAACCCCCCAAACATTGAAATACCGATTATTATGCCAAAAAGGATACAAAAATGACACACTTAGCGAGTAATGATTAGCCTTTTTAATATAACAAAATTCAAAATCCCCCCCCAAATAAGAAACCCCCCATATCAACCCTATTCCCATTTTTTATGCAGAAAATGTATATTTTCGATCAAATAGTGGATTGAATGATGCTGTCCTTTAGGCGAAATATACAATACCAGCACTTCGGCTTATTAGCGTATCCCCCCCCCTTCCTTTTCGACCCAAATATTACCCCCATTCGCGGATTTTTAATAACTTTACGAAAAACAGCATTGCAGCCTAGACAATGAATGTGATAATCAATTCTTTTTTAATGTAGTTGAAGTAACTGTACACAATTCCCCCCCCCCTCTTTTTTTGGTGGGGATAAAATCAAGCTATATACATATTTTTCGTTTCTTCCTTGGCATGTTGAAGGGATTTCAAAATTTTGGGGGAGGGGCAAATGCTTCTTTTGCACCCTGCTGGATACGTACC
Source organism: Rutpela maculata (assembly GCA_936432065.2). Lineage (NCBI taxonomy): Eukaryota > Metazoa > Arthropoda > Insecta > Coleoptera > Cerambycidae > Rutpela > Rutpela maculata. The sequence continues at coordinate 138,622,032 of OW386293.2, read as the reverse complement.
TTTTATTATTTGTTACCAATTCTTTATTTATTTTTATATACATTTTTTGTTATTATAAAGAATATTTTCAGAAATAACTTTGGTAGTTTATAATTACATTTGCAATTCATTTCTACACTATGATATATTTGCGTAAATATACGTAAAAAAACTATTTTTCAGTATTAAAATCTTCGATTTGAGAATTAATTTTTTTTAAATTCAAAAATACATTTTTACATTCAGAAATATAAAAATAAATTATACATTTTTTGCATAAAAAATGGGAATAAGAGGGCTTTTTTGGGAAGGGGGGAGATTTTTTTACTTTGTTATGTTGAAAAGGATAATTTCTCGGTCATTATTCGCTAAATGTGTCCTTTTTGTATCCTTTTTGGCATAATAATCGGTATTTGAATGTTTGGGGGTTTTGGGGGTGGTTTGGGAAAAAAATGTTGGCATTCACAGATAGTACAGTACCTAGAGGTAAAAAATATGCAAAACTTCGGAATAATGTCACATTGAACGGATTTCATTCATTTTTGGCAGTATAATAGTAAATGCTTCACAGAAAAGTTTTTATATTGTGCGGGGGCTTGCTCATTTATAGGGGATGGATGCCACCCCTTCTCAGGGGGTGGCACTTAAAAAATACGTATATTATTGGAGCTGAAAAAGAACCAAATTTTAAGAAGAAAAGGTTCTATGCAATTTTTCACATAAATTGATAGTTTTTAAGTTACTTCGAAATTGCGATTGTAGCTTAAAAAAAAGGTATTTCTAAACGGCTTTAGTCAAGTATCTCGAAAAGTATTGCTTTATGGAATCAATGTTACAGACCAATTACAGAAAGTAGAAACTGGGAATTAATTATATTTTTCGTTTATTGATGTAGGATTAATAATTTCGGAGATATTTAAGTTTATATTTGGCATCCAAGTGTTTATAAGATAATTATTTAGAGTGAGTTAAATATCTCAGAAATTGTGACACCTACGTCACGCATACTAAGAAATGAAATTAAAGACTTTTTTACTCGTTCCTGTAGCATAAAAGATAAAGAAGTTATGACGGAAAAATGTGCGTATTTATATTTTTTATATAAAAAGGTCGCCATTTTGTTACTCTAATTAGCTAGTAATTTAAAAAAAAAATAATCTCAACTACAGTTTTTCGTTAAAATGTAGCATTACCTAGATGCTTACATTTTTTTGCTCATTTAAAGCACTTGCTTTAAAAAAAATGCATTTTAAACTTTAAAGGTACTTTCGATACACTTGGATGCAAAATATAAACTTAAATATCTCCGAAATTGTTAATCCTATATATCAATAAACAAAAAATATAATTAATTCCCAGTTTGTACTTTCTGTAAATGATCTGTAACATTTTTTCGATAAAGTGATACTTTTGAGATACTTGACGAAAGCCGTTTGGAAATACCTTTTTTTTAAGCTAAAATCGCAATTTTGAAGTTTTTATAACTTAGAAACTATCAATTTATGTGAAAAATTGCATAGAACCTTTTCTTCTTAAAATTCGATTCTTTTTCAGCTCCAATAAATATATGTATTTTTTAAGTGCCACCCTCTGAGAAGGGGTGGCATCCACCCCTTATAAATTAGCAAGCCCCCGTACGATATAGAAACTTTTCTGTGAAGCATTTACTATAATGCTGCTAAAAATGAACGAAATCCGTTCAATATGACATTATTCCGAAGTTAAAATCTCTAGTTACTGTACTAAGAGACTATTCTTTGGCACAAAAATTATAAGTTTGAGAACGTGCCAACATTTTTTTTTTGGCCCGTAGCCAAGCAGAAAATGTTGGTATATAGTTTTCCAGCAATGAGCATTGACAACGAAAATTTCCCGCTTGGGCGGCTAGAGCCAAAACGGGCGGAGGGGGAGGTCTGACTCACATAATATAAAATACTCAGAAAAACATTTGCTAAAACATAACAGCAATGCCAACATGTTACACCCCAGACCTCATATCTTATCTCCTAGACTATTAGCGGGCATTCCTCAAGAAACAATAAAATCGCTCAAAGCAGATAGATTTTCAACAATTTACGACGCCGATAACGTTTCCACGAAGCCCTCCGTCCACTCCATCTAACATTGGGATATAAATAACCTTTTATCAAATGACACATTCATTGGTTAACACAATTAAGTATTAATTATAAGTCCACTACATGCATCATGAATCATGGAGTTGAGAGGGTTCAGTTGCACTGCAAAGCCTGACCGGTGAATGTAATAATTGTGATCATTAAGTTCTTCGCAAGTAATACCTGAGGTGGTGATGCAGGGTAACACAACACCCCAGAATCATTTACATCGCTATCAGCAGCCAGTGTCAAAGGTAGATCTGCTTTGTTTTGTTTTAGTCCAGTCTATAAACGGTTTTCACGTAGGAATTCAAATGGATTTGAATGAAACTTTTTGTATCGTCTTTACTCAAATATGAAAGTTAAAAAGATAATGTGTGCGCTAAGGTTTTAACTATATAACTCGAAAACTATAATAGATACAAAAAAACTGTAAGAAACTTTTTTTATAGCTTATGAAAAGACCTTCAATTTGAGCTGGTCATCGTATCTTAAAATTTGACCGAGTTATGATTGTCTAAAATTTCTGCGAATGTCAGAACTTTTTGGTTGCAATTAACTCGCGCTCATTTTTCGCTTATATCTTAAAAACCATAAAATTTAGACGAAAAGTGCTTGTATCACTTTTTAAAGTACATTTAATTATCTTTCTTTTAATTTACCCTTCGCTTTATCAGACGCTATGTAAAATCAACATTCAAGCGTAGTTAGCAATGCGTTTTTAAACGCTTTTTAAAGCAGTCGTAGAAAAAAGCTATTAATCATATGTTTTACATACCCGACTTTTTTCTAAACAATTCATCATAACTTCGTTAGCTTTAAAGATAATGGAACGGTTGACCTCTCAAACTAAAGATAATTAGAAGTGCTTTAAAAAGTTATATAAACATTTTTTTTACGTAAATGTTGGAGTTTCTAAGATATAAGCGGAAAATGATCGTGACTTGCGAACGTCCAAAAAGTGGCGAAATTTACATGCTTTGAATAGTCATAACGCGGTCAATTATTAAGAAACAGCGAATAGCTAGGGCTCAGAATTAAAGGTCTTTTTATAAGGCACAAAAAAGTTTTTTTACGGTTTTTTTGTATCTATATATTTGGACTAAGATATGAAGATGTAACCAAATAGGTTCTACCAAATTGTTACTGTGGAAAAACATACAGGGTGACAGTTAAACAAAAATCTACTTTTTGCAATAATTCAATAACCTTTTGTCCAAAGAACAATGTTAAAAAGGGGCTTTTTTAGCCCATCCGTGGTAAAATGTGGAAACCATCGTTTACTAATTTTGGGGTGCTGAGTACGAATCTGTCATCCGAATTGGCTAAAAACATAGGGAAGACCGTAAAAAACAACCCTTATTTGGGGGTGGCATTGAAATTGATATTAGAACTTGCAACAAAAAGTTATTCTTTAGTGCAGGAAATTCTTTCAAAATACTCAGTTTCGTTAGAAAAAGAAGCAAAAATTCTAAATGCCCCCCCCCCCTCATTTCCCTCACCCTTCACCACGCATAAGAATGGTGTAAGTTACAATATCTATTCTAATTTATTCGTTAAATGGCTATTATCAGGTTGTAATGTGATTACTTCTGATTACTCTTACACCCATCCCCACCAATTAAGGTGGTGGATTTTATCATTTTACAGTTTTTATTGGTTTTAATTGCAAAAGGAATCTCTTACCACCAGTTTGATGTTTTTTTTATCATAATAAGGTGATTTAGTCAATTTAGATGAATGTTTCTCACCCCTGAATATTTTTTAGACTTTTGAAGTTGGGGGTGTACGGTGTGCATATCACTATCCAGAAAATATTACTTATTTTTATATTGAAGTGACTTTTGGCGAGAAGGATTAAAGATGTGAATTTGGTTTTTTTACTTCTTTTCCTACTTAGTTATCGAAACTTAGTATTTTAAGAGAATTTCCTGAAAAAGAATAACCTCTTGTAGTTCTAATTCTAGTGGCAAGTTCTAATATCAATTCCAATGTCACCTCTCAAATAAGAGTTGTTTTTTAATATGTTCCCGAGAATTTTCGCCAAAACGTGTGACGGATTCATTTTCAGCACCCCGAAAGTTAGTAAGAAAAAGATGCCTTCCATACTTTACCACGGATGGGCAAAAACGCCCTTTTTTTTAACCTTTTCACTGCGGGAGTGGATTTTGCATTCCGTGCCCTGTGTGCGGCATTGGGTAGCCTATCCGTGTTTGTCCGCTTCCCGCAGTTGAACGATAAACACTTTTCGCGGATATGTACGCTTCCCGCAGTTGCAACATGTGAATCAAAAGTTATTGGACGGCTAACGCACCACTAGTGTGCGCCTAGAATTGCTTTTGACAATAAAAAAGAAACGCATTTAAAAAAAAGAATCTTTTTATTCATTACAAACTAACACAACGAACTGAACGTGTAAAATAAACGTAAACAACAGCGTAAAAAGAGCATGCAAACGTACAAGCCTATGAAACAATTGAAACAATAAAGTGGGTATCGATTAGCAAATGTGTTACATGTTCTTGGTATTATTACTTTATCACATTCTCCATAAATAATAAACAAATCTAAAAGTCTTCGTGGGTGTGATTTAACCGTGCTGGCATTTTTTAACAAAAGAGAATGACTGACATTAATGATTGTTTCTAATCATGGGTAAGTTGATGGCAATTTTTACTAAAAATTCTTGGACATTTAAGAAAATCGCCAATATCTCGAAAAGTTGTAACTTTAACCCCTACAATGCTTATACTAGAAAAAAAGGGAATTTACTTTAACATAATTTGATGTAAAAAAATACAGGGTGTTCCATTTGAAATAAAAAAGTTTTTGAGGTTTGAATTTGACAAAATGTAACGAGAAAAATAAAACACTTGGTATACTATTTTGGAATCTATTTTTTTTTTGTAAAGAGTAGCTCATCTTGTGTTCTTTCTACGTACCAAAGAGCGAATAAGGATCTCCAACACGAAGAAAGTTATAACGGTTCTTGCAAACCGTTGCACCTGTCAAATTTTTTATAAAATGTCAAATATCTCCGAAACTGATCGGTTTAGGTATAGGGCGTGCTACATGTTTTGACTCAGAATTTTATGATCATTTCGAAAAGTCGAAAATATATAGGGTGTTCCATTTAAAATAACCAAGTTGGTATCGACTTCCGGTATTTTCGGAAGTGCCGCCATTTTGAAATTATTATTTTCGGACGCAATGGTCGACTAGGGTAGGGTACCATATCTCAAATGGCTATCTCATCTGCAAGTGGGAAATATTCTAATGGCTGCCTTAAAAGAATCACCCTGTATAGCTAATGTGACGCCCTCTACGGCCTACCATGATGTTATACATAAATTATTGTTCTTTGCTTAAAAAATGTTTCTTTGCCATAGAGAAGCTCAGTCAAGAGGTTGTTGAGTTATTTAAAAAAAAAATATAGAAAAAAAAATTCTACTTTGCACTCTGTATCTTTTTCCGCAGTAACAATTTACTAAAGCATATTTGGCTATATCCCCATATTTTGATTCAAAGAATCTACCCTCGGACTATGGCCCATTATTTATGGTTCACTCTATAATTGTTTATTCATCGATTTTTTAATTGTTTATTTAAGCAATTAAAAAATTACAAAATTACAACTTTTTTAATTTTCACAATCGAGCAAAAACAAAGACGAAACAAAAGGTTTCAATCCAATCCATTCACCCTATTTGCATTTCTACGCGAACGCCATTTCGAGCATTTCAGACTGAACTACTTTTTGGATTTTTCCAATTATTCATTTCGCATTTGCACATTAAACACGCACCAAGCCAATTTGTCACCTTCACGAAGCATGGACTAGCACCTTCATTCATATTTCTAATCATACTTAGAACGTATCATATACACAGCACGTTTCGTTTGCCTAGCGCATGCCCCAGGTTTGCAAGGTGAGATATATTTTTTATAATATTAAGTATATAAGTAGACAAGTATTTTTAGTTCGATTTGTTATTGGGGAGATTCAATTGTTCTTGTGCCAGATAATTTTATCAGTTTATCTGATTATTTTGTGTTAAAATTCGTAATCTGAAAGAAATAAACATACAGTGTGTGTTTGTGTACGTTTTAATAGTTCAGTGGCTGATGGTTTGAAATTTTTTAACATGTTTTAAATAACGCGCCATAGCTAAGGTACAGAGATGAAAGTATCTCCATGAAACAGCGTTTTTTGGAATATGGTACTGACTCTCCACATGCATGTTATTAAAAAGGTAGTATTATGCTCCACATGGAGAGATAACTGAAACTCCGTTAAAAAAAAAGATAGAAAACTGATATTAAATGAATGAAACATAACTCTTACAAATAACAAACACGACAAATGAAATGATATACCTGAATATACTTAATGACTAATTTAATACTGCTTACAGCTTGTATGCAATATTTAAACAAAACAAGGGTCAAAGAGAACACTTATCGACGATCAGACGGCGCTTAGATAAATAACCATTATCCATTGACCTTTCATTCGGTCTAGGGAAGTTTTGCAGAAACATGAAGTTTCAACCGTAATTTTTCACACCACCATTCATTAACAAAAACTTCAAATCTAATTTACATAAATGAAATCTTATCAGTAGTAGTATAGAAAAAACAAACGCAGACATGAGAGCAAGCAGATTATTTCTCAATAGACCTAAAATACAAATAATATAGAAAATTGTAATAATAATAACTCTAAGTAACACAGATCCAATGTTATAAAAAAACATAAGAATTTGGTAGTTCTCTGATGATGGCTAATAAACCGAAGCGTAAGAGAATATAATAATTTTTTTAAAACTGGCCAAAAAATCATAAGATACTCATCAAGTTAATGAAAGAGTAATCGTATTATACTCCAGTCGAATTAGACATAATAAAAAATTTTGCGTACTGCGGACTATTTTTGTGGAAGTTGTTTAAGAGGGCATAATAAGCAAGCACAGAAAACTACACCCTGCTACACCATGTACGTCCCCTATTTTTAGGAGTTGAAACTTTGAAATTTTACTTATGTGCCCATATCTTTTTCCCTATTGCCCGTAGGGCTCTTTACCAAGTTACGCTTTTTGAATATTCATCCCTCCTCTACATAATATATATATATATATATATATATATATATATATATATATATATATATATATATATATATATATTTACTAAACGTAATTTCTCTCTGAAGCAACCCTCTATACATCCTTATTTTAAAAATAAGGAAATTGACCAGACTACAACAAATTGCAAGTCTGGCGCGTTAAGTGTAATAATCACATATTACTACAAAACGCTGTAATTCGATTTTAGCAAACACCGACCGAAAGACTTATTCCTAAATTAAAGGAACTCTCGTGTCAGCCACTGCACACCACTTGCAGACTGCAGTTTCGAGCTGTTGGCTCTCATCAGTGCAAGGTAGGTATGCAGTGACCGGCAACGAGATTTCGGGTGACATGGTACATGTTCACAATCTTAAGATTGCAACATGCAAAATAAATCGAAGGCGCCATCTCGCGGTCGCTGTTCACTACAATCGAATTGTTTAGCCTGAGATGGGCAGCAAATGTTCAAAAATATGCTTCTACAAGGCAGAGTATTTACTAAACGTAATTTCTCTCTGAAGCAACCCTCTATACATCCTTATTTTAAAAATAAGGAAATTGACCATTGTAGTAATATGTGATTATTACACTTAACGCGCCAGACTTGCAATTTGTTGTAGTCTGGTCAATTTCCTTATTTTTAAAATAAGGATGTATAGAGGGTTGCTTCAGAGAGAAATTACGTTTAGTAAATACTCTGCCTTCTAGAAGCATATTTTTGAACATTTGCTGCCCATCTCAGGCTAAACAATTCGATTGTAGTGAACAGCGACCGCGAGATGGCGCCTTCGATTTATTTTGCATGTTGCAATCTTAAGATTGTGAACATGTACCATGTCACCCGAAATCTCGTTGCCAGTCACTGCATGCCTACCTTGCACTGATGAGAGCCAACAGCTCGAAACTGCAGTCTGCAAGTGGTGTGCAGTGGCTGACACGAGAGTTCCTTTAATTTAGGAATAGGAATAAGTCTTTCGGTCGGTGTTTGCTAAAATCGAATTACGTACCCTGTCCACGTGTATAATGCGTTTTGTAGTAATATGTGATTATTACACTTAACGCGCCAGACTTGCAATTTGTTGTAGTCTGGTCAATTTCCTTATTTTTAAAATAAGGATGTATAGAGGGTTGCTTCAGAGAGAAATTACGTTTAGTAAATACTCTGCCTTCTAGAAGCATATTTTTGAACATATATATATATACATACGGTTTTGGCTGTACGAGGCCGGAAAGATCTCGCTGTCCGAATTTGGGGGTCTTCTGTACAGGACAAACGGCTATTATTTCCAATCTACAATACTACACATACTAATGCCCTTAAGGAGGGATGATGATTTGTGAAAAAACTTTCATCGAATACCGCGTAGTTTCAATGATACGGGATGTTGAAATTTTGAAAACCCCTTTTTTAAAAAAAAAGTGAACCTACTTTTTTTCGCTCATTATTTTTTTTCATGTATGTACGACCCTAATACCGTGCGTGTAATGGAACGCTAGACATGGGAAGTAAGAATTACAACATCGCGTGTGCCAGTTGACTAAAATGAAATAACAGAGCTGGGATACTTCGATACTTCAGTAGTCGAGTGCCGGCCGGCAGGCGGATTTTACTATTGCTGAGTTGTCACATCTCTCGCGCTACGTGGATGTACATGCCCATTTCGCAGTTACACACACTGTATAAGAAAATTTACGGTGGTTTAATTTTAATACATTCGTTGGTTTCGGAGCTAGACAGCAAAATATGCCAAAAATGGCTATTTTGGTATTATTGCATTAAAAAAACCAAAACCAGTATAATTCTGGTAAATGTTTTTGTTTATCCTAAAAGTCCAATTCATTGCGCATAGAAAATCTGTTTTTGTATTTAAGTAGGATTAACACTTATTGTGTAATAACGACTTACGCCATGTGTTCTCCAGTCTCCTTTTTCACATTTTTTTTTGCGGCCTTATAGTTCATAGTAGGGCAGAAAGCATTATACACGTGGACAGGGTACATAATAGGGTGTTAAAATGGGTCTCTTGTTAAAATGCGATAGGACGTACCGTTTTCGAGTAAAACGCACTTGTTTGATTATGTTTGCTTTGAGTTTTCATTGTGTTCTGATCTGATAAATAAATTCTACATTTTGGTGTTTTCTTCCTTAGGAGTTGCGCTGTATTCGATGAAAGTTTTTTCACAAATCATCATCCCTACTTAAGGGCATTAGTATGTGTAGTATTGTAGATTGGAAATAATAGCCGTTTGTCCTGTACAGAAGACCCCCAAATTCGGACAGCGCGACCTTTCCGGCCTCGTACAGCCAAAACCGTTTGTCCTACGGCAAATGTGTAATATAAATATTATGTAGAGGAGGCATGAATCTTCAAAAACTGTAACTTTGTAAAGAGCCCTACAGGCAATAGGGAAACAGATATGGACACATAAGTAAAATTTCAAAGTTTCAACCCCTAAAAATAGGGGACGCACATGGTGTAGCAGGGTGTAGTTTTCTGTGCTTGCTTAATATGCCCTCTTAAACAACTTCCACAAAAAAAAGTCCGCAGTACGCAAAATTTTTTTATTATGTCTAATTCGACTGGACTATTAGTGAGAAGTGTGTGAGAGGCAAGGGGAATAAAAAAGACGGCAACTCATCTCCCGTCTTTACTCCACTTTTACGTTAAGTGAGAGGGAAGATATCGGCCATTAGATGTCGGCTATCTAACGTGGCGTAAACTTATGAGTGTGTTGTTTCATCCAAGACAGCAGTTAAAAACACCGCAGTCGAGCTTATACTGTCGGGGTGAAGATATAATTCGATAATTACTTTATATTTCTTTATTTGGTAAATGTATTTTTGACAATAATTTTAGTAAGTTTTGTTACCAATTCATAGCAGTACTTTGGGGGATATTGTAAGCGTAATATTATAAATTATTATTATTTTATATCTGTTTACAGTATAGTTACATCCGGCTCTGCGTTCTGCCTCTCATCGTCGCTCACAAATGCGATTGCTCCAACTATAGGTCTCCGAGTATTAAGTGTAAACTGTTCGAGTACAAATACTAAAAGCACTATTTAAAAGTTTAATCACCCATACCTGCATTTTTAACTTAAAGAACTAGTACTCTTTTTTAAAAATTTGATATACCATAATATATTTTTTCTGAAATCGATCAAGAATGTCTACTTTCTGGGCGCAATTTCAGATCCCAAAATATGCTATTCTAGTATTTTAGTCCGTTGCTAAGCAACTATCAGAAAAGAGTCCCTGTTTGCGCCGGGAAAGTAACTTTCCCGCAGTGGCGGCTCGTCAGGGGAGGCTGAGCCTCCCTTTGGAAGAAGCAGCATATCTTCCAATCTTCCAAATTAATATCTTTTACTTGCAAAAATTTCTCTAATTGTCTTTCAAAATATCAAGCCTCCTCTGCAGACAATATCACGAGCCGCCACTGCTTTCCCGGACTGTTTTTAAATATTTTTTTTAGACAGTAAATAATAAGCAATGAATGACTTTTTCTTTTTTTATGCATTAATAAAAATTCCCTAATGTATAATAATATTGACTGCGATTTCAGAAGAAACAGTATATATTACTTTTACTACTAGATACACAATATACTATTTTGATGTTTTTGGGGTCATAGTAGTTATCTAAATTATGTAAGGATTTAATAAATCTTGCAATCATCAGCATACCGGTCCAAGAGAGGTCCAAGAACAGACCCCTGAGAGGAACACAAGATTTTTCAGTTATTTAGACAGACTGCAAAGCGGTTTTCAGATTGCAAGTTTTTATTTATGACCATTGTAAATACTTTTTTATTTTTGTTACTAAAATTTCTGTTTATGAGAAAAAAAGTTCAATTTTCAAACGAGTATTTTAAAAAGAACTGTTTGACGATGAATTGAATATAATGTTAAAAACTACCTTGGTTTTTGCTAATTACTTGAAATAATTTTCAAATTAGTAAAGCCACTGGATCAAAAATAGCCATCATTTCTAAATAGTCTGAAAAACCTTAAAAAAAAACCGCTGCCCAAGGAATCACTACTTCCACATCCAGATTCTCTATCCAAGTCACTCACAACGAAAAAACTTTGTATGTGAAAATAATTGTTTATGGAACTTTAATAATATAATATTTGAAATCCTCTACCCCAAAAACCCATATAACGATACCCCACATCGGTAGTGGGGTGGGGGTGATGGTAGGGGGGTGGTAGTGGGGGATGGATGAAGTAAAAAAATATTTTGAGGTTTCTGGTTCCTGTACATATACTAAATCACAATTTTTTTTCATCCCCTTTAATAAGGGGGTGGGGGTGGTAATGGGAGTGGCTAATGCCAAAAATTTTTTTGAGACCTTAGCTTCTCTTGTATATACTAAATACCAATTTCATGAACTCTTACCTGCTTGATTTACCCATTTACCCCAAATTTACCCCAATTTACCCCCCAACCCTTCGACGGAACAAGATGAAAATATAATCTAGTTCTAGATCTCGCTAAAGTACATATGTGTACCAAATTTCAAGTCAATATCTTAAACGGTTCCAGAGAAAACGTGCGCACAAAAAAAAGTTACAGACAGACCGACAGACAGACAGAAATTTTTTTTTCGCTCAAACTTAAAATCTCGACGTTTCATGACATTTTAGGCCTATTTGGACTATAAAAATTTTTAAAAATTTTTTTGTCGTTACTATACTTCCACTGGACGTGGAAGTAATTAACCAAAGCTGCACAAAATAATAAAAAATATGTTTATCAATTATTTATTACATTAAATTTTAAAATGTTCTGCCCTCCACCGAAATATATAATCTGCATCTTCATAAAGAATTCCTCTTCAGTCGAATGATTGCCTGCCGGTTTTCCCTAATTTGATTTAGTGGTTTTGTAATTTTTCTTCGCAAATCTTGCTCAGTTGGAGCTTCCCTGGCAAAAACTACTTCTTTAAAATTCCTCCAAAGAAAATAATTAATAGGTTTTAAATTAGGACATCTCGCTTGTCACCTGATTTGTACTCTTTAGTACACTTTCATTAATTATTTTGTATAGTTTTGGTTAATTTTATTTATTTAAGTTTTTCGGACTTATCATAAATGATGAGTATTTTAAAAACGTTCCAATGACTATACGAATTTGATTTTTTTTTCATGTAATTAGCATAAACCAAGATAGTCTTTAACATTGTGATCTCCCGTGACATTTGCCACATTTTTATTCAAATATAAATGACATTGAATCTTCCTCATTAAATTTTTGCACGTTGTGTTTTTGTGCCAATTTGAAATTACCCAATGCATGATCCATTTTCGCTTTTGTTGCTAAAAATTAAATTAATACTGTATATTACAAAATTTACTCCGAATCAGACGTTATAGAAGCAGATATAACCGTCCAACTTAGAAATGAAAACAAACGAATAACGTACCTAGCTGTTTCAAACAACGTAGGACTCATCATTTTATTGGTGACAGCTTTCATTTTGTTTTCTGATATTCCCAGATATAGCAACCTTAACGCTCTTAAATGCCGTAACTGGATACGATTCTGGTGTTATTAAGCCAACGAGATTAATGAACCACTATGTTTTTTTTAATTGTTAGCGTCTTTTTCGTGTGGTGTACGATGTCACGAGAGGTCATCCTGTGATTACATAAAAAAATGCAGCTGTGAAGCATACAAAAAATCACCCATATTATGCAGGTTGCTACTATTATAATATGTTACCACACGAAACAAAAAATTTGAAATCACCAAAACAATTTAAGAACAAAATTAAAACATGTTAACAGATAATATTTTTTACAATATCAATGAATTTGAATTACATATTAAATTGCAGGAAACTGAGATTTTTTGATTTCTTACAGCTTTAACACTCTTTCAATGTTACTATAATGCCTAGTCATAGTTAATCGAAATGTCTGTATCATACTTCTCGTTTGTTACTTACCTTTTATGTTTATCTTTTTAACGAGATTTTTTTATATTTATATATTTTTGCGTGTTATAAATTTTTGTACAAATTGACATACCTTATCCATTGTACAACAATTGTAATTGTACCACTGTGTCATTTAAAGGTGATTATTGAAATCGATATCCTGGAAGAGGAAAACCGTAAAAACATATGCGAATGTTTATTTCTTAAATTCACTACAGCCTAAGGTTGTTCGACAGTTCTTGGTGACGGCACCTCGTTTATTTTCATTTCCAAGTTGGACCATACATGCCTGCTTGATATTTTTGAAACGAAGTCATAATGCGACCAAATTAATTGAAGATGAATGAAAACATTCTTAATTCGATTTCTCTCTCTTTTGCGCCTACGCAGCTTTTTTATGCAAAATTATTTTGGTTTAAAATTCATTGCTTTATCAAGAATCACGATTTCAACTTTGCGTTTCTTCTCAAAAATTCTTAGGTATTTTTAAAATAATTCAAATGCACGCTGACTAGATTTCGTTGTTTTTTTTTTTGTTTCTAGTTGATTTACTGAATTGATTTCAATGTATTTCCAAAAAAATCTCAATTCAAATAGTTTTTTATATACAGAGTCAACTTGCTACGCAAAAAAACTATTGATTGTTTTCTAAAACCCGATTGAAGAAAAATATTATTTTCAAAAAAATATATAAAAGTATTTACATAAAACTCCCCTCTCTATTTGGCACCTTTTATTTATTAATTTCTTTTTCTTTTAGGTGGCTAACCTGTATATTTTTTCACTAAAAGTATATTTGTCAGGTTTTCATCCTTGGTATTAATGTCAACTACATATTTTTTCCTTTTAGGGTGCCCACCCTGTATATTTTTCACTAAAAGTATATCAGGTTTCTTCCTTGGCAACGGTGTCAACTGTTTATCAAATATCATTTTTTCCATCACTTAGCTTCCTAGATTTAACGTCAATAGGCAGACGATACATCAACAGACAGACAGACCAACAGAATTGAACTTTTCTTTAATTTTCATAATCTACACAATTTGAAACGTGCAAATCTGAGGAAATGACGAAAAGTGATTTTTTCACGATTAAGTATATCTTTTTATCTTTTTCTTCCCCTGGCTTAGCGAAGGAAGTATTGTAATCGTAAAAAGATCACCCTCCGAGATTTCTCCAGATTTTGACGTTTCAGAGTATGTAGATTACGAAAATTAAACACATTAAATTCCGTCAGTCTGTCTGTAGGTCGGTCTAGTGTCTGTCTGTTGGCGCTGTATCTACAAAACCACTTGACGGAGAAGAATTATATTTGGTAGGTAGTTGACGCTACTCCCAACGAAGAACTGGGATACAGGGTGGACTCCATAAAAAATACAATTAAGAAGAAACATGTGACGGAAGTTAGTAATATTTGACATGTAGTTAACACAACTGTCAAAAAGAAAATTAGGAAAAAATATATACAGGGTGGTCACCCTAAAAAATTAATGAAAATGTGACGGAGGATGATAAAATTTTGCATGCAGTTAACACAACTCTCAGGGAAGAAAAATTCGAAAATTATACAGGGTAGTCACTCTTAAAAATAACTAAATAATAAACGACAGAGGAAAATAAAATTTGGAATGTAGTTGTCAATTTTGCCAGAAAGAAAACCTGATGCACTGTAGGTAAAAAATACATAGGGTAGCCATCCTACAGAAAAGATAATGAATAAATGAAAAGTGCTAAATAGAGAGAGAGGTTTTGCGTAAATATTTTTACATATTTTTTTCGTAAACGAGGGTAGTAAAAATGCCATAAAAATATAGGGCCCTTATTTGACAGCAATAAATTAAGGTCATTTCAAGAAGAATAGGAAAAAAAATGCATTTAACATTATTTTGTTTACATCCTACATATATCCCTATTTTTACCATAATTTCGTTGAATCAAAAACCCATATTAATTCGTTCATCTACAAAAAGGCTCTATTATTATAAAATAACCCAGAATAAATGTTTTCGTTTGTCTACGTCCTCATTTCATGTAACAGGCCGATCAATCTAGATCTCTAGGATGGTAAATTGATCAGTCTATAACATCTAAAATAGTACAGTACCTAGAGAATCTAATTCAGAAATATTTGTCATACGAATTAATTTCTTTTTTTATACAAGTTATTAATAGTAAATAAATCAAAGAAAAGTTGTGTGCAGGAACTTTACTTTATAGGGGATGAATTTAGGAGGTGATACCCAAAAGAAAACCATCATTGGAACTGAAAGAAACTCAAATTTTGTTAAGACAACTTGAAAATTGCGATTTAAGCTTGAGAAAACAAGTATCTTAAAACGGTTTTTATCCAATAACTCGAAAAGTGTCACATTTTTTGAGAAAAATGCTAAAGACAAATAAGAAAGCTTTTAAACTGAAGTTCAATTTTGTTTTTCCCTAATTTCTGTAGAATTAATAATTTGAGGGATATGAAAGTTTAAGGATGGAGTTTGAACGTTTATATATGACGAAGTATTTAATTTGAATATTAAATATGTCAGAAATTACGACTCTTACGTCAAAAATGAATACTAACAACTCAAATAAAAGATCAGGCCCGTAGAAAGTGCTTTCAAGTCGGGCAAATAATTTTTCAGGGGGGGGCTGAGCCAAAAATTTTTTGATGAGCGGAAGCAAGAATCTAAAAATAATTTTCGCGAAGATAATTAAAATTGCCCCCCTTGCAATCGCCGTAGGTCGGGCGAAAATGATTCCAGGATGGGCTTAGCCCGTCCGGCCCCCCCCCCCCCCTAGCTACAGGCCTGTAAAAGATTATTAACAAATTATACAGAAACAATGTACACCGTCAGGTATCTATTTAATAAAAACGTCGCCATTTTATTACTGTAATTTAAAAAAAATAAATCACAAATATTGCTTTTCTTTAAAATTTAGCATGGGCATAGATGCTCAAGTTTTTTTGTCCGTTTACAGCACTTGCTTTAGAAAAAATTGCACATCCCAAGAAACGTAAAATATTTGTTTTTCTTGCAAATGTGTCAATAAAGCTTGTAAAATGAAGAAGATTTTTGTTTTGTTTTTCTCTTGTCTGTAAAATTGATAATTTTGGAGATATGGATGGAAGTTTAAATGCAATTCTTGAACGTATATTAATTTATGATTTTTGTTTGTTTCTGTAGCATAAAAAATAAAAAAGTTATCACCAAAATAATGTGTGCCTTCCCTTTTCTAATAAAAATGTCGCCATTTTATTGTTATTGTAATTAAGACAAAAATTCTCAAATACTGTTCTTCGTTAATATATCATTACCTAGATGCTCAAATTATTTTACTCTTTAAAGCACTTGCTTTAAAAAAATTTCCATCCACCATATTGGAGCCGCCATTTTGACTTCTTTAATTTCCAAATTCATAATTAAAAACCCCAAAAATATAGATATTTTCAAAAATTAATTAGCAATACTTTTCAAATATTAAATTTTCTAATTTATGGGTGGTCTCTATCCTTTTGGATTGTAGCTTATACTACCAGAATCACCAAAGAAAATCATTTCATATGACACTATTTCTAAATTTTTCATATTTTTTATCTCTAGATACTGTATTAGTTATTAAAATTTTCTTGTAAAATTTCAATTTATATGGCATTATATTTTTTCAGAACGAGTGCCTTCTCCAGCACGCCAACTAGTATATCCAAATACAGCACGTGGCAGTCCAGAATCGCAGTCAGCTAACCCCAAAGAAATGTACAGGTACAACCCCATTCTCGAAAACAACATGGACACCAATCGATATTCGTCAAATCAATACTACTCACAAAGGGGTAGTCCGATGTACTCCACGCTGCCGTCGAAAAAAAGCCAATTTTTCAGTAATGAAGTAAAAGCAGAGCGCTCAGTTACCCCCGACATAACCAGGGGTTTGGAAAGGAATTACAACCCGAATAGCGCGGACAGAAGAGTCACTTATAGCCCTCATGTATACGAGGAGAATTTAAAATTGAACCACCAATATTCCCTGCCGAGGAATTTCTACAAAACCGATCAGAACCTGCTGAATCAAAAGCTAGGCATACCCGTTCAAATGCCCGATGTACGTCTACTCAACCTACAAAATGTGCCTTTGAGATATAATTCTTTTACGCCGACGAGAGCAGGGTCTCAAAACGACATCCCCACCTACTATGGACAATTTGAAAACGCAAATGATTCGTTAAAGATCTCGCCTATAGATCCAAGACACTCAGGTGGGTTCCAATCCTCAACGCCTTCCTCAAAAACGACAGATCTGCGTGCTGCCATGAACCTGGAAAACAAACTACTCTCTCCAAAGAAATCCACGATGTCAAATGAGGAACTAGCCGCCATAATCCATAAAAGCAAAAAGAGGATGAACATAGAAACGGAAGAAACGCCCAGGTCTTCGCCGGTGACAGTACAAAGCGAAGCAGTCGAAAAACAAACGGTGAAATCCCCCGAAACCGGCTACTTAGATAAGTCAAGGTCTCGACTCAGCTGGTCGCCCAGCAAGGGTGAATACGTAGATTTCAACACGGACATAGACAAGCTATCACCGCCGAATGACTCGAGGTCGAGGCAAAGCTGGGCATGCAGCGACAGGAAGGGTCCGAAAGTCAAGCAAACCTCTACTATAGACTTCAAAAGGCTGCTTCTGCAAAAATCCACGAGTCCCACGCCCAAGAAACTATCGGCGGTAGAGCAGCTGAAGCTGTCCAAAGACCAGATCAAGCCACCTCAGTCCAAGTCCCAACCCGACATGAGCATTCTGGATTTAAGCGGGTCTCCTAGAAGCCTAGTCAATAGGAGATACTTGGGCAACGCCCCAGGATCGCCCAGCAGAGAGCCGAAACCTGCACCCAAGATATTATCGCCGAGGTCGCAGTGGAGGTTCGCCAATCCCAGAAGTGACGTTCTCTCCTCTACAATACTGGAAGATTGTAGGGAGGACGAGAGCCCCAACTCTTCTGGTGAGAAGAAGCCTTCTCCGAAAACCCAAAGCCGAATTATTACTAATACTGATAGTACAAATTATGTCAAGAGGGTGACCTCGCATGAAGGAACGCCGAATCGCCTAGAAAGTAAACCTTATACGTCCGCAACTCAAAGGTTGCAAGCACAAAGAGCTCAATTTTTTAACCCAGTGACTCAGACGCCTTCTCAGAATAAACCATTTGACGGTCAAGGATCTAGAGGGAAAGAAAGCCCGCCTACTTTGGAGACTGCATTTTAGTTTTGTGGGCCGGTGGCTAGGTTTTTTTTTATTGTACTGGTTGCTAGAAGCTGAATTTTGCACACACCTAGATTTTGATATACGAATTAAACATCCCATATTTTATTGCAGGGTGTATACCAATTCACAATTTTCAAATTCCCTAACTTTCCCAGGTTTTCTAGGATTTTTCAATAAAATTTCAGAAAATTTTTCTGCTGAAAATGAAAATTGATGAGCGGGGGAGGAGAAATGGAAAACATTTTTTGACGAGCGGGGGGCGCAAGATGGGAACAACTTTAGAGACTTTAATAAATTTTCCATGACTTTTTGTATAAATTTATAAATTCGCTGACCATTCCCTGATTTCCCTGATCAAAATCAAATTCCCTGACTTTTCCAGTTTTTCCCTGTTTTCCAGAAAGTATAACCCCGTCTCTGGTAAATGAATTTTCGCGGCTGTATTACAAAATGGCGGTTACTTTACTCATTGATATGTTAATCAAGGAAAGGCCTTTTTTGAGATCATTGCGCCAATCAAATGTCATTATTCGTAATAAAACAACTTTTAAGAGCACGAGCAAGCAGTTTTATGGCGATAAAACCTTATATACAATTTTATCACTGTAATACTTGTTGCAGCCATTCACATTTTTCGCAAATATCACTTGAGCTTTCAAATCTTATCTATAATGTTTTTCTCGAGCTTGTTGCTCAAAGTTAATATAACTAAATTGTAATAGTATACAGTATATATAAGCATTATATAGCCTGGTCCTTGCCTATCTGCAACTATTTCAATTTCTCTACTTTTATATTTCGAGTTCATAAATTATTGGCAAAAATTACATGTAAAAGTTGTAATATAGCTCATACAGCTACATATATAGATCATATTGACACATTTATTAAACGCGCCTGCTCTGGATAGGCAATTTTATTTTATACAAGGGTGCATTTTTGAAGCTGAAAATTTAGGAAGAGAGGTTTCCAGGTGTGCAATTCTGGTTATACTGGAGGTTGACATTAACTTCCTTATTTAAATGGCATGTCTTATTTTTTTGTGCCAGAATCGAATTCTATTCATTCTTTCAACACCATTCCCTATCTAAAAAACCAGTAGTTTTGAAATATTTCGATTTTAATGAAATCTAATGCGAAAACTAACCCATAGTTGGAAATTAATAACCTTCGCTATGGTAAATTCTGATAACCAATTTTCCTCCCATATGTCTATGAGAGTTGGAGCTTATGTGGGCTCAAGCTACAAATGTCCCAAAATATACAGAGTGTCTAGAAAATGAGGTCCAATTTCCACCTATATAAATCGCTTATTTTTCTAATTGAACATACTGTATTTTATAATCCTATTCGCTCTTCTATTATCTTTCAACCCATATGTGCGTTCTCTATAGTTAAAATGTACGGTTATTGGGTTATTTAAAGTTATTTGGAAAAATGGTGAAGTTAACATAAATATCGACAATAGTGTGCCATGGAGAACACAGTAATATAAGAGATAGTATAGAATAAAAATTTGTGATTTTCTCCGCCTCGCTCAACAATTTTTTTATTTCCGAGTGAAAAAAAATGTTCGCTTGCGGCGCGGCGGCGCATTTTTAATGGTTGTGCTCCCCCTGTTAATTTATTCTGGATCCGCCACTGTTTATTGTCATATATAGTTATAGTGTCAGATTTCTGGTATGCCATTCGCAAGGGAAAGTTTTTGTCTTGGGTGCCATTTTTCTAATATGGCGGCAAAAGTTCGTCGAATATTTGTCAGAAAAACGTGGCATGTTAATTATTGTGCCCATATACAAAAATTCAGCTTACTAGCAAGTATATAATCCAACATCCTGATTTGATAATTGACCACTGGTCTGTTAAGGATTATTTTTTAATTTATTTACTGTACATACTTTGTTTATTTATTCGTCTTTACTGTCTAGTCGGCAAGCCATTAGGTATTTTTTACTTTTATAACGCGTATTATTTAATACATTATTATTATATACGATTTTCTGTGTACAAATGTTGCTGTGTATATATCCTGGTGAAGCTTTCCAATAAAAAAAATATATATTTAGTGAAGTTGCCTTAAATTATTGTAAATCTTAATATATATTGATTTTTGTAAATAAACGTTTGATTTGGCTACGTATTTTTTTCTGTTTAAATGAATCCCAATTTGTGAGCACCTGTGGGCATCTTTCAAAGGAGGGGACCAGATTTGTGATCTCAATATATCAACAGTTTAAGAGAATCATTAAAAGTATTAAAGAAAAGATAATCCTACTTTTAACTTTGAATATAATAAACATTTAGATAAAATTAATTTTAAATTTATAAAAGTAAAATGGCACAAAGATACCTACCTCTCCAAAGCCGACAAAAAAGCAAAAAACACCCATTACAACAAAAAAAAATTCAAACCAATGGAGTCTATTTTGTTAAAACTACAAAAGATAGGCCCAAAAAACAAAGGTGACGAAATAATGACAATATATCTGAACAAAATTAGAAAACATTTGCTGCCTTTCATCAACAAATAAGAAAAAAAGGCTGCTTGCTCATTGTCCGTTCCCTGGGTTATTTTCAATAGTTACTGTGATTGTACCTTAATTTGTTAAAGATAAATTGAAAATTATTAATAAAATTGTAATATTGAACTTGAATATTTGTATGGCAAGAAAACAAGGTCCACTAAATAAAGCCCAAATTGTCATTTACAGTTCTCTCATTAAACTATATAATATTCTGATGATGGTAATGACCTAGAACATTCTATTAGGTACTCTAAATTAAGTCTATTAAGTCTTCTTTTAGAATATCATAAATAATTCCTTCCTTACACAACTGCGAATATACTTAACTAAGATCACATGGGCTTGATAAGGTTGTAATAAAACTGTAATATTACCTTTGGGATTAAAAAAACTCGCCATCAAGATGAATGCGCTTGAGAACTGTGTGGGATTCATCTTGTTTAAATCGCAAAAAAGGGTAAGTACACACATGACAAGATTACGTCGTAAAATCATAACTAATAATGTTTTATCGGGGATTTAGAAAGGGTTTTATAGAATTAATATTTGCATTTTCAGATTTATAGAAGCCTCTTTTTCTATTATCAAAAACATTTGCCAAGGATATTTTAAGAGTCTAGTTTTACAATGGCTTTTTAATTATAACTACTAAAATATGCATTAGAAATGTCTGATTTTTAAAATTATATAAAATGTTTATTTGTTGCGTACATGTTAAAACCATAAGGAACACCTAATTTAAGATCTATTTAAACACAAATGGCATTTGAGAAGCTAATTTAGCTTTATGATGAGAATTTCCTTAGTTTTGTGAACATTTTTTGTCACGCCGAAGATAGAATTTAAATTGTGTGGCATTTTTTCTAATATTGGTCACTTATTAAGTAAGACTAATAGGTTTTTGAAGTACCAAACGTAACCTAACTAATATCATCATTTTTCTAGTTCCTATTTCATAACAGATCCCACACCCTTTGTGATTTCCCCCAGTAATGCATTCCTTTATACATATGCGAAGTGTGAACACGTCCGTTTGAATAAGACTCTAATAGATTAATTCGGAACGTACTCCCATCATCACCGCCAGAAATGTTTTGACGTTTGACAAAAACTGTCACTTTAAACTTAACCTCAACGTAAACACTTTTCTGATATTCATGATTTAGTTGTACAAAATGGACATTACAAAAAAGTTATCTTCGCTGCAGGAAATTTCTAAAACCCAACTATCAAAAATTTTGTGCGTCAATCCAAATAATAAGTACTTAATATTAGAACCAACTTTGATAAGACCTTTAGAAAGAGTTTGCGGTGTCAAATGGTTAAAGTACGTAGTCGCATTTACTTTATTAATTAATAATTACAACGTGTACATTCTTACAGAGGCTATGGTGTGGATAAAATATTCAAATTGGAAAATGCAGTCCCAAATTTCAACGCAAGTGCCGTGTTCTACATGATATATTCTGACACGAAAACCTTCAAGCGAGTTGTGGACCAAGTACGGTCCCAGGTTGATATCGAAAACCCACCGAAAAATAAATTCCATGTAATAGTCGTACCTCGCTATCTACTACACTTTGAAAACGAACTGGAACAATTGAGTTTACTGTACACTGCTATTACGCTACACTCTTTCCAGTGGATGCCGATACATCTAGACGTAGGAATTCTAAGCTTGGAGCTACCAAATTTGTTCAGCTCCCTATTCGTGTATCAAAACACGACTTACCTACCTATATTGTCAAAAATCCTGTGGCAATTATGTTTCGTAGTGGGAAAGCCTAGATTTACGATAGCCTTGGGTCAACTTTCCAGTGCCATATTAAACCAGTACGACCAATTTTGTGAGGACAGAGGCGAGACTGATAAGCTAGACTCAGACTTCGGAGCTATCGTGTTAATCGATCGTAATATCGACTATGCTAGTGCTTTGTTAACTCCTGGGATATACTCGGCTCTGTTAAGCGAGGTTTACACTGTCAATTCCGGTATATGTGAAAACAAGCAGGAAATAATCGACAAACTAGACGAAAAGTGTAATCCTGTCGTGGAGAAACAGGTTGTGAGTTTTAGTTTGGACAGTACCCAGGACAGTGTTTACGCTGACATTAAAAATAGGTATTTTACCGAAGTAACGTCGGTTCTGAGTAATTTGACGAAGCAGTTGAAGTCGGAAAAGTTAAACTCAAAGGAAATGGCACTGGATGAAATCAAGCAGTACGTCCAGACACAGCTACAAGCCACCAAATCAAGGAAGAAGTTTATAACGAACCACCTACTAGCAGCGGAGAGCATCATAAACATCTTAGGGCATCGTTACGAGAATCAGAAAAGTATAGAGCAAAATATAATGAAGAATTCAGATAAGGGGACGAGTTTAAATTACTTAGATGAGCTTTTGGTTACCGAAAACGACAAATATGTCACTTTGCGGTTGTTCTGCCTTTTAGCGATTACACAGACGTTAAACGAGAGTGAAGTAAGGACGTTTTGGCGTAAATACTTGCATCAGTTTGGATTCTCTTATGGTTTCGCTTTCACGAACCTCATTAATGCAGGTTTTATCTCAGAGCCAACACAAAGTTCGGGGAGTTTGAATTTACAGAGCAAGATAAAAATTCCGAAGTTTTCGTCAAACAACTTTTACATTAACGCCAAAAATCTCAAGCAAATACCCGCAGATCCGGATAAAGTGAACTTAAAATACCCCACTTGTGCTAGTTACGCCTACGGTGGTGCTTACATACCTTTAATCACTCAGATATCGGGCATGATTTTGAACTCGGTGCCTGTAGATGAGATCAAGGCGAAACTAGATGTGTTCGGTCCGTTTCTAATGAGAAACGACATGGGTTACCCTTTGCAAACTAGGTCTGTGTTAATTTATGTTATTGGTGGTGTTACCTATGCCGAAATAGCAGCCTGTAACTTACTTGAAACTCTAACGGGTGCTCGAATATGTATTTTAAGTGACAGGCTGGTAACGGGTAACGAACTGATGGAAGGAATTTTAGATTTTCCTAAGTAGAATTAAGGATATAGTTTAATTAGCAAAAGTTAATGTACCAATAGCTGCGGTGTCCTTTTTCGGTCATATCTAGTAACTTTCTCTCACTATGATATAATAATAATAATAACTTTATTTCCTTTAGACCTGCTATGCACAAGTATGGGAATTGTTTACAGTTTTAAAGTTGTAACAAAGAAATAATAATAGCAATAGTGATAGTAATATATACGTAAAAACTTGCATTTCATATAGTCAGAGAAAAGCAAAGAACATTCAAAATATTATTTCATAGTTAGAAGAATAACAAACAATAAATTAAATAATTATATAAATATGACTGACTTAGTCAACTTAAATTATTACAATAATTGTAAAATTTAAAGCAATTGAAATTGTTTACATCTTTTAATTTTTAGAGCAGGAAACTCAGTAGAAGATTACTTACTTAAACGTTTTGATTGATGTGATAAAAGGACCTTTGTTTACTTGGCTTATGTGGGTGGTACATAAACATTTTTACCACTTCGAGTTATTTCATTACACTTTGGTAATTGAATATTTTTTCTTACATAACACTCCCTGTAAGATATACTTACAATAAACGTATGCTATGCTGCCTAAACCCTACACAACGTAGTGTAACCAATATTAAACAAGCTTCTTAAATTCTCTTCTGCATGAGGAAGACTTTATGTACTCGTGATCAACTACACCAACTGAGTAAACCATACAAGAAGACTGAGTTTATACAACTATAATAGAATGTCATTAGCGTATTACTGCCAAGATAGTTGTTTATCAATTTGGATACCTAAAAATTTGACACGTTCATTTGAATAAACAGAATTTTCATTAGCTTTAACCAGTAGTACACTTAAATCATTTCTCTAACCAACCAGAGTGATTGACAGAAGATCAGTTTTTTGTGAACTTAGTACCAGTCCATTTTTCGGGATGTTTGTATTCAACTTGAAAGAATTTTGGCTCTTAATGTACAAAACCTTCTGGTAATGTATAAGCGCATTGTTTAGACCCCTGAGAACTTAGTTTTAAGCACAAGAAATTTTGGTACAGCTTACATTATCTGTGTCTTGAAGAGGTAAAAAAGCACTTTCTTAAATAAAAACTGACTTTTGCTTTTGGACATTAAAATAGATTGTTCTGAAAAGTTTTGTACCTCAATTTATTGTGTCTTACCTCTTACCTCCATAATTACCAGAAAGTTTTGTACACTACGAGAGTCAAAATCTTTGAAGTTGAATAAAAACATGCCAAAAAATCACAATTTTTCAAATCACTAAAATAACTGTTGATTGTTTCTAAGATATTTTTAACCTCCGACCCCAAAAGAGGGGTGTTATTAGTTTGACGCGTATGTTTGTTTATCTGTCTGTCTGTCTGTGGTTTCATATCTCTTCAACGGGTGATCCGATTTTGATGTAGTTTTTTTTATTTGAAAGAGTATTTTGTCGAGAAGGTTATAGGCCATATTAGATTTTGATGTTTGGTCGCCATGTTGAACTTCTCTAGAAATTGTCCGATTGAAGTAAAATTGAAAATGTGCAGACAATTATGGTAGCCAAACATGATTTAGGCCTCATTTTGATTTGGTCATATGAAACTGATACGATTAGATACATGTTTTTAAAAATTTTCAATTTTACTTGTCTTTCATGCTATTACTTTATACAATGAATCCATTACAATAATTATTTTGAATGACTTATTAGATATGTTTTTTTATTTTGTATTTTTTTTATTTTCCCGATTTTTATTTAACCTTCCTCCTACAACCCCTGCTGCCATTAAAACTTCTTGCGTGTGCCTAGCACAACTCTAGTTGAGGTAGATTTTCATTTTTTCTTGGTGCGAGAAGGCTATCAGATGAAAAAATTCAATTTTAAAAATGGGCCATACACTATTTTGCTTCCGATTCCGAGGCCCTAACTAAATCCACTATGTTGGTCTTTATTAGGACTACAAGTATATCATAGTGCAAGAAAGTTATCGGATGTGACAGAGAAAAGGTACAAACTCTTGGTATATAATGTATAGGCACTTATTTTTTTAATGAATGTGATATATAAAAGTAGAAAGAAATAATGGACATATACAATGATAAAACTTGCAAAGAAAAACGTATTCTTGTAAAATTTTGTTATGAGCAACCATATGTCTGTAATACCTACTACTAAGACACATGGTTTAAAAGTTTTAAGGTAAAATCACCTCAGACGGTTGCTTGTATCAAAATACAAGATATGTATCTTTTTCTTTGCAAATTCTATGTATATTATCTCATTGTCTATGAAAAAGTTTAAAAATAATCAGAGGCATAAGAAATTTACTTGACCATGTCTATGCCACCAAATTTTAAAAAGTACATGAAAATCATCGTAAAAGTCGCTTATTTTTGAGTTATACTGTGTGTAACTTAATAATAAGATGAATAAAATCATTATTATACAGTGTGTCCCACTTAAGGACTAGCCACCCCCGTAAAATTTTTATTTATGGATCGATTTTTATGTTTTTTTTTTAATATGTAGATCTCGCAAAAAGACATTAGAAACATATTCCGTTAATTCCGGAACTCAAAACCAGGGATTTTTTTTTTTCAAAATATTGGATTCTTATTCAAGACCACATATATTGTACCAATTTTTGTCGTGATATAATACAGGGTGGCCCAAAACATTAAAAATAAGTTTTCAAAATAACGAAATTTAAATTAAAAAAGCATTACTTTTGTATTATTTAAATTTTCATTTATTTTGAAATTTTATAAACAATTACCATAAACCTGTAAAAATTCTTTAGATTTTTAGATTTGTAAGAACCTGAGCGGTTTGTTTTATTAAAACTTACCAGGCGTGGAAAACAAAAAATGTTAGTTGAAAAATGGGGCTGTCGCTGACACTGTTTAACTAGCATCTTAGTTCTTTGATAAATGACTAAAACAACTTAGTTATTACATATTATTATAATAATGGCTCATTATTCTTTACAAGAAAAAGTGGAAATTGTGCGATTAGTTAATTAATTAATATTAATTAATTAACCAATGAATTCATTAATTGTGCTAAATTTTAATAACACAAACCGCTCGGGTTCTTACAAATCTAAAAATCTAAATTTTTTTTATAGGTTTATGGTAATTGTCTATAAAATTTCAAAATAAATGAAAATTTAAATAATAATAATAATAATTTTATCAATAAATAATTTAAATAATACAAAAGTAAATTTCGTTATTTTAAAAACTTATTTTTAATGTTTTGGGCCACCCTGTATTACTATCACGACAAAAATTGGTACAATAGGTATATAGGTGGTCCTGAATAAGAATCTGTTCTATTTTGAAAAAAAAATTCCTAATAGTACTTCTCAATATTTTGCACTTAAACAATGGTCGTAGTTGGCCGTGGTTCTGAGTTCTGGAGTTAATAGAACATGTTTCTAATGCCTTTTTGCGAGATCTACACATTAAAAAAAAAAAAAAATCGGTTCATAAATAAAAATTTTACGGGGGTGGCTAGTCCTTAAGCGAGACACACTGTATATACAAGCTTAGATTCTGGTACTAGATATTTTGTGTCGTCCACTTAATTTATGTTTTGTATATTTTTAATAAAAAAAACTGCTATCAATAAAATAAAATTATATTTATGTTTTAGTTTTTTTTTATGGTATCCTTAAATCATGAAATTTAGGATGCTTTCGTTATTAGGAGAAATCCTTTAAATCCCATTGAGCAATACAGTTTGATTTCAATTAGGTAGTAAGCAAAAACAAAAACCGTTAATTAAAAATCGATTATATCTAGAGCACATATCAGTGGCGGCTGGTGAAATTTCAATATTTTTTTTCTCGTCTGTGGCGCATGGGACCCATACGAAACTTGGGAAATAACATCTAGAGAAGCACTTCTCTAATGACCCCTAAAAAATTTTGAAAAAGCAGTTTGCGAAAAAATTTTTGAAAATTCGCTAGCCTCCCCTGGGTCTAGGGACCCCTGTTTACTTTTATTTTTTTTTGTCATATGCATTTGACTTTTCATAAAAATGCATCGACAGATTTTGGAGTTTGTGAAAATATTTTCATTACTAACTGAGATACAACGAATTGAAATATTGTAATTTGTTAAATTGTAAATTACAAAATTTCAGTTCATTGTATTTCAGTTAGTAATGAAAATATTTTCACAAACTCTAAAATCTGTCGATGCATTTTTATGAAAAGTCAAATGCATATGACAAAAAAAAATAAAAGTAAACAGGGGTCCCTAGACCCAGGGGAGGCTAGCAAATTTTCAAAAATTTTTTCGCAAACTGCTTTTTCAAAATTTTTTAGGGGTCATTAGAGAAGTGCTTCTCTAGATGTTATTTCCCAAATTTCGTATGGGTCCCATGCGCCACAGACGAGAAAAAAAATATTGAAATTTCACCAACCGCCGCTGGCACATACCGTCTAGGCCTTCTAGGTTGTACGTGATCTAGAATAAAATATTAGGGAATCAACCGTACGCTGTAGCTGAATTGTTGGTTGCCTACATTATCTAAAAGTTATTTACTTTTATCCAATGTGGTCTTATTCAAAGATCTTTAACTACTAGATGGTTTAACCCATAAGGAATTCCTATATGACAAAGCTGCAAACATCTCAACGGAGAAAGCAATATTAACACGCCTCAAAAAGCGAGATAGCAATGCTGGAATTGTCGGACTTTACCATTGCTAGGTCGGATCAGTTCGAGTTTGTTAAACGAGATTTTTAGCTCTTACAGTGCAAACGCAATCAAATATCAATTGGCACTAACAATTGACTGGAGCAACCAGTGGTGTTGCCAAACTGCCACCATTTTCTCTACATTCTCCGATCGCACAACGTTATTGCATTTGACCACTTCAAAATTCCCCGCTTTAAACGACTTTTGTCTCTGATCTTTGACAACGTCGCAAAAGTTTGCGACTAGAAGCAACTAGAAGTGAGGCATGCGCATAGACAACACGCGTATTTGGAGTTGGGCCCAGAGCGGGAGAGATAATGAGATTAATGGGCGGTTCTTTACTTGAAAAAGTCAGGATATGTTGTACGCAGAATTGAGATAGGGTTGAGCGATCTAGAAGTTGAAACATCTTTGGTCTTATTATGTCCCTGCTTTTATCCAATATGCAACCAACATTATACTGTATTATACAGCATGTAATTTTGGTTGCCAGCTAGTTGGGTTCGTTTCGATTTTTTCGAATTTATATACAAACATTTTCTAATCGATTCAATTATGGAAATAAAAGCATTTATACATAAAAAAAAAACAACCCAGCAAACGCTCATAATTGGCACATAAATGGTCACGCGCACTATCGCCAGCATTATCATACTCGCAGTTATCTCACTCTAGAAGAACTGGCCCGAAATGTGGTCTGAAGTGTACTATGATCTGTAGTGTTACATTCTACAACTTATCCTGAGTACCACTATGCAGAACAGTGACTCAAAATGCGGAATGATTACCCCCGACCTCAAAAGCGAGTAATTGTGAGCCCTTTCCAATTACGAGTTCTTTGCTTAATTAACAGTACACAAATTCTTACAATATTTTGAATAAGGCCCTGCATCTGGTGTGATTTCACACCAGCTGCTCATTGGCTAATGGCATTTTTTGGTGGGGATCGTGAGTTATTAGGCCACCTCAGACTCTACCAACCTTGCGGGCCCCCCCAAACCGTCTTCTTCCATGAGCCAAAAAATAAAGAAGCATAATCTCTATCAGTACAAAGCAGTATCCAAATTATCCCTTGAAATAAATATTTTGTAATTAATGCCAATATTATCTAGTAGAGGAATCTACTACTCATCCTCTGGGGAGGCCGGTTCTATTGATCTTTTTGATTAATTTTGAAGCCTATAGAGCCCCTAGAAAATTCTTTTTTTTTGCATTTCGCTCTAGATTTCAGAAAATGTTGTTGAGGTTTCTGGTTCTTGTACACACACTAAATCACATTTTTTTTTTCATCCCCTTTAATAATGGGGGTGGCTAATGCCAAAATTTTTTTGAGACCTTAGCTTCTCTTGTCTATACTAAGTAAATATCAATTTTATAAACTCTTACCTGCTTGATTTACCTATTTACTCCAAATTTACCCCAGTTTACTCCCCAACCCTTCGACGGAACAAGATGAAAATATAATTTAGTTCTAGATCTCGTTAAAGTACATACGTGTACCAAATTTCAAGTCAATATCTCAAATGGTTCCAGAGTAAACGTGCGCACAAATAAAGTTAGACAGACAGACAGACCGACAGACAGATAGAAATTTTTTTTCGCTCAAACTTGAAATCTCGATGTTTCATGACATTATAAGCCTATTTGAACAATAAAAATTTTTTAAAATTTTTTTGTCGTTACTATACTTCCACTGGATGTGGAAGTAAAATGTACATATGCATATATTAATTATAATAAAGTAAGTCCTATTGTCTAACCTCATGTTGTTCTCCCTGTTTACCGATGCCTTGCCCGGTTTGTAGAAGAAAGTTGAAAACTTCTTGATCCGCTCCTAGGCGTGAAAGGTGTGCCCCTGTCAACTTCCCTTTAATTGGTAACTACAGCAGCGTAACTAGTAGGGGGCACTCTGTCCCCCGCTCCCATGATGTGGTGCCCCTACTGTAGCTAAAACTCCGTATTTTATTTTTATTTACAACCTTGTTGTACTGCTTTTTAAATGACTGCCCCCTTCGTCCCAAAAAGCTGGTTAGGCCATTGGTTAAGTACCCCTAAACACAGACGAATTTAAATATATTTTTCCACATTTGCTGGATTCTATTTAACTACACCTCTCTGCTGTTTAGATGATCTACACACTAAATCACAATTTTATTTTTTTAGTATGCATATACAAATTAAGTAACAATTCTAAATCTGTGTGTAAGTATTGGTCTTGCCATCAATATTTTCTTTCTGACTGATTGGATCAGTACTACAAAAAAAAATTAAGAAATTGATGAAGAAGGTGGTTCGGACAAGTCTAGCTTTCTTCGTAATTTAATAACGAACATTCTGGTTTTTTCACTATGATCCAAAGCTTTTTGCTGTACTCCTTGAAATGTTTACAAGTTAAAGTAAAAAAAAAACAGTAGGCTCTGAGTTACCCAAGTTTGCTTTTAAAATAAAGACAGCAGGCAAATAGATTGATAATACTTACCCAGAAGGCATTGTATTTGTTAGCTTCGCGAAAATATTTAACAATTTGAATAATAAGCCATGATTTTTGCGTGAAATATGGAGTTGTATTATCTCTGGAGAGGTTAGAAAAGAATTGGAAGATGTAATTTATATTTACAGACAACAGTTGTAACTAAAACTTGATATTAGGTATGTTTTTGGATGTTTTAGCAGACCCAAATTAAAATTCATTGTTTGGTATTTTAATTTTCCTATTCGATATTTAGGAATGCAAATATTACTTATACAAAACACATTAATCATTTTTACTGTTAACTTATAAAAAAGGTCATTGTTAAATATTAAATAAGTCTAAAAAAATCTACCAATGCAAGTTTGTAGGTAATTTTTGCAGTGTCTCCTTTGTGTTAAACATTCGAAATAAATACGTAGAGCTACAAAATTTAAATTATAACCAACTATAAGTGAACTGGCATAAATAAAGCCAAAAAGCGTTTTTTAAATAATTTACAGCATTCCAATAAAACATATTCGTCAAATCACTCAAATATTATAGGTGGCTTAGCGTCAAGGTGTAAGAAATAGCATAACGCCGACTTAAGTGTAAAAAAATAGTAGGCTGGTTATAAAAACTGCCCCAACAATTGATGTTCTCTCAGAATGCATTTTTGTAGATGATTTTACGAAAATATTTAAAAATTGGGATAATAAACAGCGATTTTTTCACAGAATGCAGTGTAATATTATTTCTGGCATAGTTTAGAAGATATTTCAAGATATTTATCTAGAATTATGGTCGAGGTAGGTGGATAAAAACTAATAAAACATTAGGCACATTTTTAAGAATAGTTGAATTGATTTGTAAATATGGAATTTGTCATGTAAGTAATATTTTAATATTTAATAACTGTCCTTTATGCAAAATACAGGGTGGCACCTGGAACATAACATTAATTCCAGAAAAGTTCACACAGGTTATTGACACTTGGGAAAATATGGGGATTTTCAGGCTCTGTTAATAAATACAAATAATATTACACTCCATAATTCTTTATTAAATACAGTGTAACAATTATTTTATAATAATTAGGTTCACTTCATATTTTACTCTCGATTATACTACAACTATTACATTATTTATTGCTTTACAGTAGGGTTGTATTGGTTTGAAAATTACATAGTGTTCTAAAACAGTTCCAGCACTGTGTAAAACAGAGTATAGATTTCAGCTATAAATGACGTATGGTTTAATCAACTGGGGTACCTCTAACCATGTCCAACAAATTTTTATTGTTCAAAATTGAGCAATTAGAACCTTATCAGTAATAAGCCAGTCAGACAGCTGTAAACCATGGTTCATAGAATATAAAATAAGAGTTTAATTACATAGATTTATAATCATACAAAATTACTTGTTTCGAATTTTATTTCTCTTCTCTTTTAAATTTTAATGTTATCTGTCTCTTGCTATACTGCTTATGGCTAGATCTTGTTAAACTTTTAATCCTATTAGTTACCTAGACTTAGTGAATGTTATATACAACTATATGTAATAACTGTATATTTCTACAAATTATTTCTTGATGCAATTAGCATTGCTTGACATGTCAAAGCACTACGGTGCATTTTTATGACCAATAGAACCTATAGAGCGGAAGCTAGGTGGCTTTTTCGGCACATCATCGTTTCATGAACATATTTTTATGGTTTAATGGGGGATAACGATTCATAAAATCGACTTCTAATCAGTGAAATTATGTCATCGTTAAAAGGCTCATTTTTTTTTCGTGTGTACACATTTTATGTTCAGAATGAATAAAATAAGATCGCCAGAAAGTGACAGCCATCAGGAGGCGTAGCCAGAAAGGTAAGTAAAGTTAGCCGAAAGAGTTAAATTCCTGTATATTTAAGAGCCTATGGTACTCTTGTTGACACTAAGAAGTTTCTGGGAAGGCTATTCTATTGTCGAAGGAGCTTATATTTACGTTTTAAAAAGGAGCCAGAACTTGTAACGAGTTTAGAGAGATGAAATATGCGAAAAAAATCCAATTTTCTTCAAAAATCCTAAACATTTTCTTTCTGGCTAGCCTTACTAACGGGAGTTTCTTTCTGGGAATTTTTTCTGTGTTCAAAACATTTAAATAATCATGCTCAGCCTAAAAAAGAG
Organism: Rutpela maculata; assembly: GCA_936432065.2. NCBI lineage: Eukaryota > Metazoa > Arthropoda > Insecta > Coleoptera > Cerambycidae > Rutpela > Rutpela maculata. The sequence goes on along the minus strand of OW386293.2, from coordinate 138,588,715 downwards.
CTTGTAACGATCATGTTATATAACTCCATTTTTTTTACATCTTTGACCCAGTGGGGGTCAGGCCAGGTCGGCGAGTCGGCAAATGTCGACTGGGCGTTTTGCCTTTTGAGTACGTAATGCGCTTATATAGATGCGAAGCAAAAACATTCAAATCGCTGACGAACTGCGTTTGACGGTTTTAATCAGGTTTATGTTTCTACAAAGAAATTTACTGAAGTAGCCCAAGACAAACTTTCTGAAATTGAAAATATTGATATCGAGTAAACCTTTCCTGAAGTCCGCAAAAGAAAATGCCTGGTGAATCGACCGGTGACGAATTATCTACTGCAAGTCATCAACTTGAAAGTTTATATAGGATTAATATCTACCAAGTCATATTTGAAAAATTTTTACACGCAATTGATGACAGATTTTTGAAAAATAAAATTTTTTATCAAGCATTGACCTATTTTGATCCAAATAGATTTATAGACATTCAAAATAAAACCTTAAATCTTGGGGATAGGTATGATAAACGAAATTTTATGGAATTTTGTGCTTTTTGCAAGCTTGAAGCAGATAGTGCAATCGTCTGAAGAATTGACAGCTTTATTAATTCAATTTCTAATTCTCGTTCACGCTCTGTTCTCATAGTTTTAGTTTTCTAGTTTGAGATTCGTTAAATTGTTCTTTGTTCCTGATACTCCTGATAGTATTTGTTTTTTATGAAGGTTTTTATTTTTTATGTTTATGAGTTTGTTTTTTTATTTTAATAAATAAATCGTTCTGCAATTCTAAAAAATCTATGATTTTATTTATCTTTAAACCGCTCCTTAAACCTTATAATAAAAAAATTATTTATTGAACATTAAAGTTTAGTATAAAATTCCCATCCCCCGAATAAATGGCTGGCGCGAGACCCAAAAAACGGTCCTCTCCCCGATAAAAAGAATTTTTGCTTGCTTCACTTGTAAAATGCCGACTAGACACTCAGACCGCCACTGCTTTGACCTTTCTGGCTGCGCCCTTGACGGCCTACATTTTCTGGCGATTTTATTTTATTCATTCTAAACATAAAATGTGTACACAGAAAAAAATTTGCCTTGTAACGATGATATAATTTCACTGATTTTTATATCTTGAACCATGGCCAACTCGACGGGCTGACATATGCCAGAAGTCTATTTTGTTGCTATTTAAGTTCGATAGAATTAATCAGCGCATAGAAAATGCTTGTAACGATGAGTTTCCGAAAAAGCCATGTAGCTCCCGCACCACTATCTATCTATCTAATAGTCAAATAGATATTGTTTTTTTGAAAAAAAAAAAAAGAACTAGAATGTCTCGTAGAATATATAACACCATTTTTATTCCAAAAGCATTTAGTAGATGTAAATTTGTTCGATATTAAAAGGATACTTGGTATTACAGTTCCTACCTTATGGCTGTTGTTGGTAGCCTCGTGTGGAATTCTTGGTTTCGTATTCGGCAGGAACTGCAGCTACTGATAGTGGACTGTCGGGGAACACCGAACACAAATTTAGAGTATGCACGTTGCACTAATGCACCGTATAAATTATGAGTTTAAATTTGCACTTCAATAATGTGGGTAAGCGATCGTTCATGTGAACATGTATATGAGTCGGTTTGCTACTACTTGTCGCAGCCTTTCCTGGTATCGGCCTCATCGGGAGCCGAGGTAGAGGTTTTTGCAGTACCAAGTATGTACAAAAAAGAGAGAACGCGGCAACAAGTAAAATTTAATATTTTATGAAAAATTATATTAATAGGTAATAATAATAATAAAAAAATAAGCTAATCTAAATAAACTTAAAATTATATACTGTCGGGTGTTGGTGAATTCCGAACAAAATTTTAAATTTGATACTGATACAATACTGAAGCATGTTATTCAAAGGACAACGTTAAAAATAGCTGATTTTTGGCCCCTATCCCGGAACGCATAAAACTCAGAGAAAATGGTTGGAAAAGGCTCAAGATTAATAAAAATACATCTTTGTGGTACCAAAAGCCTGGGGAAAATTTTATTTCACCCCCAAAACATAAAAACAACCACTAAAATGCTATAAATAATAGCTTATACTGAATTTGAAAATTATATTTATTTTATGATAATTAGTTGGTATCGATTCAATAGAGATAACAAAAAAGGTAAAAACTACCCCCATCCACACCCTATTCGGGGGATGAAACGAGATACACAGCATCTAATATTAAGAAAATAGGTACCAAGGTGATTAAAAATGTACAAAATGATTTTTTAATATTAGTTGAGCCAGACCTTCAACTGTTCCTGATCTCAACATCTCTGTTTTCAAAAACAACCCCTATAAGGGTATGAAATATTATTCGCTTACAAAAAAGCGCTTTAGTTAGCGGCCCTGGAAATCACCAAACTACCCTATTTGGGGTGCAATTCTATTCACAGTATCAAAAAAATGCCGCAACACTTAGTAATGCACCAAATTATTTTATACTAGTAAAAGAGGCAGACATTCACTTTGTCTTGACGTGAGTATTCTTATTATCAATATGAAAAATATTTACCGCACATAATATTACAATAAATCTTTATGGTTTTAGTCAACACATTTTTTTAATAAAGAACAAATAGCGAGTTATTTAGCAACCTCGAAAACAACCAAACTACCCTATTCTGGTGGTAGAATCGTATTCACCGCTACAAATACTAAAAAATAAGGGGTTGAAAATGATATTAGTTTATTCTCCGTTATATTATTCCATATAAAGGTACATCTGAGTAAGCATCACTTGTTGTAGAAAAGGGTACAGTAAATATGTAAATGGATACTTCCAAAGAAGGATCATTTGGCCACTTATTGTGTTCGCCAGTATGCACCACGAGGAGGTGATCCTTTTTACATTCAACATTTTTTTTGCTATTTTTTTATCTTACTGTTAATTATTATTATTATTATTATTATTATTATTATTATATTATTATAATGTGAAACTCTCTGAAGATTTAATAAACATTCTTCTAAAATAATTACTCTTATGTATAATAATGTAATAATTATAATATAATAATTTATTATATATTTTTTATTATACCCCTTATAGGGGTTGTTTTTGAAAATGGGGATGCTGAGGTCGGATCAGTTGAAGGTCTGGCTCAACTAATATTAAAAAATCATTTTGTACATTTTTAATCACCTTGGTACCTATTTTTTTAATATTACATGCTGCGTACGGCGTTCCATCCCCCGAATAAGGTGTAGACAGGGGTAGTTTTTACCTTTTTGTTATCTCTATTGAATCGATACCTACTAGTTATCATAAAATAAATATAATTTTCACATTCAGTATAAGCTATTATTTATAGCATTTTAGTGGTTGCTTTTATGTTTTTAGGGGTGAAATAAAACTTTCCTCAGGCTTTTGGTACCACGAAGATGTATTTTTATTAATCTTGAGCCTTTTTCAACCATTTTCTTTGGGTTTTATGCGTTCCGGGATAGGGGCCAAAAATCAGCTAGTTTTAACATTGTCCTTTACCTATGTCACCACTTTGATGACACTGGCCCCTCCCGAGAACAGCGCATGTCACCGGGGTGCCACCAGCAGTAAAGGTGTTAAAACTTTCAACTTTTACATCTCCCCTCCTCCACTTTTAGGAATTTTCGAGTTTCCATATCTCGAAAAATATGCATTTTTCGAAAAAATTCACAAGAGTAAAAACATTTTATTTTGGGACAAAAAAAGGTAAATGTATTGTTTTCTTTTTCATTTCTGACCTAATTCTGCAAGTTACGGAACCTGTGATACCCCTTCTGGTCATTTCCTATCCTAATCTTTTTTTTAACTTTTTTATTAACGTCATTACAAATATATTGCACAAGGTTTCATCAAAATCCATTGATTGGCACCCGTTGACTGGACTATTCGGTCAGGTTCCACTAAGAAATTTTCAAAGAACCGGCAAATCGAGACTACAGAAAATAATAATAAAAGATTTAAACCAAGAATCCAATTGCTAACGACGTTAAGCTACTACCCAGAGACTTCCTCTGGATCTATCGTAAATATAAAAATCCACTCTGTATTCCGGATTGGAAATATAGAAAAGTGTCGATATACAGAGCAAATGCGATACGATGCTTGACTTCCCCCGCCCATAACTCCAAGAATATTAATGCTACGTAAAAATGTGTTCAAAGCATTTCAATAGAGGATTTACTTAACTTTAAATTTGATCCTCTCTTTTTAGGTAGGACCATTCAGAACCGAGATATTGGCAAAAAAATGATTTTTAAGTGATATTGCCCCAAAATTGGGGGCATTCCGGGGGGGGGGGGCAGGCGAGGGGGAAAAAATTAGTATGTCTAAAAGAGGCCTATAATGAACTGGTTTCAATAGTAAAATCTTTTGCCCGATTTAAAACAATGTTAATCTACCTGACGACTGGTCTATTAGTAAAACAAAATAAAATGGATTTTTTTTAGATAATTTAAAGCATTTCCATACGAATATTAGTCTATGTAATGAAGCATTATTTGACGAGTTTTTTGTAAATATTTCGTGCAAAGACGAGATACCTTCCACCCCATTTTCGAGGGTGCTGAACACGATGGAAGTTTTTGACCGCCGCAACCCCCTGAAACGGCCAAAACCACCCCTTTCATGGGGTTCCCTTTATGTTTTCATATATAGTCAGTCTCAGTCAAGATGCCAAGCAGGAAAGACACAAGTGTTCAGTGCTCTCAAGTAAATAGTTATAAATGTTGTAAAAACAAAGTACATACAATCTATGTATGTACAAAGTGTTTTAGTATTTTTCACAAAAGCTGTGTACTTCGTAATAAAGGAAAAATAACATTTTTAACTCAACATAAAATTATTTGTTGCAAGGACGATAATGATGTGAATGACTATTCTGAGGAAATAAGTATCCTGGAAAAGTCAGTAAATGACCTAAGTGAAGAAAATTCTTTGCAAAGTAACCATATCCAAAAATTGAAGGAAAAACATAAATTATTGCTTGTAGAAGCCACTGAAACCGAAACGATTTTGAATAACCAAATTCAAGATCAACAAAAACTTATAGATGAAATGAGGAACCAGATAAGCAGTAACAGAAAATTGCAAACAAAAATAGCAACAAAAACTGTAGGCATTCAAACTGATAGAGCTGTACAAAAACATCAGTCTACCTTTACTAATAATGAAATATTCGAAATACCCAGTGGCACAGAAAAAGGAAAGGAAACAAAAATAAAAGTAAATTCAAAAGTTGTCAATACGAACCATATATCTGCTCATCATACTAATAAATATCCCAGAGGCGTAGAGGATAAATATCCCACCAGTGTAAAATTCGGGACAAATAATTCAACCAGCAAAGTAAAAATATATAGTGGAAACTCTAAGCTTACAGAAATCTCTAATATAAATACGGGTTTATCATGTGTGGAGTCCAAAACAAATGCTAAAACAAAATGTTCGCCAAATATAAAGACTAAAACCGATATACAAACAGTTTCACCAAGCATCAAAAGAGTGTTAATTCTCAGTGATGATATTGGACGCAATGTAAACAAGATTTTATCCATCAAATTGAAAAATGAGAATTACAAAATTGAATCTATCCTTAAACCGGGGGCTACCTTTCAACAAGTGGTTGAAAATATCGATGCTGCTACCAGATCTTATACATCCCAAGACAATATAATAATATTGGCTGGCTCTAACAACTTTAATAAAGTTAAGCGATATCCACTCTTTAAAGATATCTGGGATACTGTTAAAAAATGTAGCCACTTAAATATCACTGTCGCAACTATACCATATAGCAACAATCATAGATTAAATAAATTTATAAATAAGTTTAATAATAAACTGATTGCGTTTATAAACAAAATTGATAACTATGTGCCTGGTAAAATAAGTGTACTAAATCTGGGTAATGTATTCAGCTACAATCTGAAAAAAAATTTTATATGCCATGAGATCTTAAAAATAGTTAAGTATAAAAATAATATTAAAAACTTAACTTTTGTTAATCTAAATTATACTTTAGACCTTGAGGATAACTCGGATTGTGTAGAGATATATAATGTGGAGGATTCTTTTACTGATGTAGGTTATACAATTGTTAATAATGGTAATCTGAATGAATTAAATTCAGATGGCCACTCTTCACCTGAAAGTGTAAATGCTAGTAATTTGTTAATGCCAACATCAATAAATGCCCTCGACAGTGAAATAAACTTGAGTATTGAACCAAATAATAGACAAAATCCTTGCTCAGATAATTTTTTATACCCCAGATTGTCACAGTTAACCCTAATGTAAAGTCAAGCAAACTAAAGATTGCTCATGTTAATATCCAAAGTTTACTTAACAAATTAGATGAAACTGAAATATTTATTAGTGACAATAATCTCGATATATTATGTCTATCTGAATACTGGATCCGGGCTATAAATGTAGAAGATGTTATGATACCTAATTTTAAAATAGCTGCCTATTTTGCACATAGTAACCATATCCACGGTGGGTCCTTAATCTTTATTCGTGACTCTCAAAAATTCTGCAAAGAAAGTATATTTAATAAGTATTCAGTCGAGGCTCATATTGAGATGTGCGGTATATCTGTTTACATTGATAAAAACGTTAAATTGGTTGTATGTTGTATTTATAGACCTCCCAATGGAGACCTAGATATATTCTTTGAGAACTTAACGATTGCCCTTAATCACGTGGTAAATAAATACGATTTTGTACTTCTCTGTGGTGATCTCAATATAAATCTACTTGACAAATCTCTGACAACCAGGATACTATGTGATTTATTTGACTCGTTTCAACTAAACATAACTACTGATGAGCCTACTCGCATATTCACAAATATCCATGGACATACGAGCGCTACCGCAATCGATTATGCTGTAACTAATTTTTCTCCTCTAAACTTTAATGCCAACATTTATGATCCACTATTAGCTGATCACCTGTCTCATATAATCACGCTTAATCTAATGTCATATGAAAAAATTAACACAAAAAATGATTCCTACATATCGAAAAGAATAATAAATGATGATAATTTAAATGAACTAAATGTGAGAATTACAGAAATAAATTGGAATTATTTAAGTGAATTAGATATACGCATGGCATTTACCTTGTTTGTAGAAGACCTACTATGGTGCTTCAATATTTCCTGTCCAGTAGCTAACATCAAAAGTAAAATTAAATATTCTAATAATAATAATAATAAAGGTTGGATAACTAAAGAAATCACTCAACAAGGCCAAGAACTCCGTAGAATGTTCAGGGAAATAAAATCTAATTCTGTTAATATTAATTTATATGAGTATAGATACAAAAAAAATGAACATAAAAAGAATATCAAAATAAGTAAGCAAAACTATTATAGCAATAAAATAAACCATGACACAAATAAATCGAAGGAAACCTGGAATATTGTAAATTCCAGACTTGGAAAATGTAAAGCCTCTAAGAAACTAATCGGATTGAATATAAATAATGAAATCATATATGATGATACACTAATATCCAACGCTTTTGCCTCACATTTTGCTCAAATTGCGAACAATAATGCGGATAGTTATTTTGGCTATAACTTATCATTACCATGTACTCTGTCTAAGTATCAAGTTAGCTCATTATATTTATATGAAGTATCTAAATCTGAACTTCTTGGAGTTATTACTGAACTAAAAAATAAAAAGTCATTTGGTTTTGATGGCTTAACAGCCCAAGTTATCAAGAGCATTTCATTAAATATCATAGACACTTTACTAAGTTTAATTAACAGAATTATTGAAGAGGGATATTTCCCTGTGGAGCTTAAAAATTCCGTTGTTATCCCAGTCTATAAAAAAGGCATGGAAAATGATATTGATAACTATAGGCAAATATCGTTACTCAGCGTTATTTCTAAAATCATAGAAAAAATTATCTGTAACAGAATAGATTACTTAGAAAAAAATAATATTTTAACTGACAGCCAACATGGATTTAGAGGTGGGAGGTCGGTTGAAACTGCCTCAATTAATTTATTTGAGTATATTTACAGAGAAGTCGATAGGGGGAAATATACTGTAGCAATCCTCTTTGATCTATCTAAAGCATTCGACTCAGTAAATAAGCAGGTGTTGTTCAGCAAGTTAGAAAATATTGGTATAAGAGGCATTACACTTGAACTCATTAAATCATTTATGGATAATCGAACACTAACAGTTAAAGTCAATGAATCATATTCTATTACACAAGCGGTTACATTGGGAGTTCCTCAAGGATCTATTCTTGGACTGCTGTTGTTCTCCATCTACATTAATGATTTACCGAATCATATTACCAAAGGACTTACAATTATGTACAAAGCTCAAAATTTCTGGGTACATTCATTGACAGTACATTGTCGTGGGTTTCACATATCGACTACGTGTGCAATAAATTAAACAAAGCATATTATGCAATCTACCAATTGATAAACATATTAAATGAGGAAGGCTTACTAAATGTCTATTATGCTCTAGCCTATTCTCATATAGCCCTAAATATTTCTCTTTGGGGAAAATCTAGTGAAGGATCAAGAGTTTTTATACTTCAAAAACGGCTGATTAGACTTATTTTCAAATTAAAGTATAGAGAAAGTTGTAGAGATACCTTTATCTCCAAGAGAATATTGACAGTTCCGTGTATATACATATACAAGTGTTTAATACATCTAAAATCCAATCTACATAAGTTTCATATACAAGCTGAAAACCATGACTATAACACGAGACATGGACATTTACTAACTATTCCCTTTCACAGAACCTCTACTTTCAAAAAATCTCTTTATTATAACGCAATAATGCTACACAATAGCCTTCCTGAAAATGTTAAAAGTTTAAATCTCTTGAGATACAAAAAAAAGGTTAAGGACTTACTACTTGACAATGGCTACAGCATTAATGAATTTTTACATAGAACTACAGGGACATAATTCATTGTTTCTTTCTATTTTGTCTTATTTTTAATTTGTCACTGTTAGTCTAGTAGATTAAGTTGTTTTTTTACACATTATTACTGTTGTTGTAATTTAGATATATATTCATAGTTTATATTTTTACTGACTTACTGTATCTAAACAAATGGTGAATAAAAAAAAAAATATTATTATTATTATTATAAACGGGTCTGAGGAGTGATTTATCGACGGGTTATACAGTAAGTGGAATCGAGACAACAGGCCTAGGGGTTGAATAAACCCTCCTTGGAGGTGAAAAATCATTTTTTTCAAATGAATCGGTTCAAACGCGTATCCCCCATTTTCGGGTTGCTGATCACGGGAAAAATATTCATTTTTGGCTCCAACTCCTCCTTATCCCACAAACGGGCAGAAACCACCTCTCACCCACCAAAAAGCATGCTATCCAGGATTTACAGGTTTTTCGGCACATGATCATTATTCCTGTGCATATCCCTTCATTTTTTACGGAAGAGAAGGTGGTAGCAACATCGGGGGTTGCTTCAACTCTTCCAAGCGGTGTAAAATTCATTAATTACAAGTTGGATCGTCAATACGTTTTCGCAGGTGCTGATCATGATAAAAATATTCACCTTCATCTCCGACTCTTCTCAACCTCTATAATGGACGGAAACTTACCCTCATGCACCAGTTATCGCTGAAGCGATGATTGTGTAGGTTGCTGAGTAAGGTATAATGATTTCTTCATCGGGGAGTAATGAATAGTACATTTTTTCGTCAATGGCAATGTTGTTCATTCAAAAAATTACATGAAAATATTTTTATGACAAAATAAATTATTTGCTTACAATTATTAATTAAAAAAACCTAGGTCGTTTATTTCCAAATAGCCATATTCCTCAAAATGCATATCGCACGCGATGTCTTTTTCTTTTTCATCCGCCATTTCAGTGAGCGAATCTAAATCGGAATCGCTTAAAACAATTTCAGGGATTAAATTAAAATAAAAATGACGATCATTATCGTCATCGTCATCTGCTCTCTCTTCTGTACATACATCTTTATCATTATAGGGGTTAAGGAGAGCCGGAAATGAAGGTGAATATTTTTATCGTGATCAGCACCTGCGAAAACGGGGGAGGGTGTATTGACGATCCAACGTATAATTAATGAATTTTACACCCCTTGAATGAGTTGAAGCAACATCCGATGTCGCTGCCACCTTCTCTTCCGTGAAAAATGAATGGATATGCACAGGAATAATGATCATGTGCCGAAAAACCTGTAAATCCTGGCTAACAAGCTTTCTGGTGGGTGAGGGGTGGTTTCTGCCCGTTTGAGCCAAAAATGAATATTTTTCCCATGATCAGAGACCCCGAAAATGGGGGATACGTATTTGAACCGAATCCTTTAAAAAAAAAAGATTGTCCACCCCTAGAGAGGGTTTAATCAACCCCCTAGGCCTGTTGTCTGGATTCCACTTACTGTATAACCCCCTTCCATGTTATTTTAAATATATATAACCCGTCGATAAATCGCTCCCCAGACCCGTTTATATATGAAAACATAAAGGGAACCCCATAAGAGGGGTGGTTTTTGGCCGTTTCAGGCGGTCAAAAACTTCTGCCACCACTTCCATCGTGTTCAGCACCCTCGAAAACGGGGGGGAAGGTAATCTCGTCTTTGCACAAAATATTTACACTATTTCTTCCTTCATTACATAGACTATATATTTGTAAAATTATTCAAACATTATAGTTGGCCAGATAAATGAAATTAACGCCGATTTCGCGAGAAGTGTAAAAAAACTCAGAAGGCTGGTTATCAAAACTTGCCTGAACAATCAAAACAGTAAACAATCACCTGATATTAACCCAGAATACATTCTTGTAGATAGTTTCTAGAAAATGTTTAAAAACTGAGATAATAAACAGCAATTTTTGCAGGAATTGTGGTTAATATGATTTCTGGTATGGTTTAGAAGAAATCTAGAGATATTCATTTAGAATTATGGTCAAGGTAAGTGGACACAACATTAGGTACATTTTTAGGAATGGTCATTTTCATTTGATTTTTACGGACTTTTTACGAAATTCATCATTTAGGTAAAATTTTAATACTTAACCGAGTATTTACGAACCTTTTGTGCAAGATACATTAATTTTTTAAAGTAAATCCATAAAAAATGTTCTTATTTGTGTGTTAAATCGTAAATGGCGTGAACAAAAATCAACAATCAACTTTTGCAGCGCCTACTTCTTAATTATTCAAATCAGTTAGGAAGCTGCAAATTTCTAATTATGTTGGTAAATTAGCAACATAAATTGTGATTGTGAGTCGATACATTGAAAAAAAAAATGTTTTTTGTCCATCCGTCTGTCGATCTGTTTATACAAACGATAACTTGAGAAACTTAAAATATTAAGAAGTTTGGTAAGTAGATGTATACTTTACGACTAATAAGAGCATATTTGAACAATATCTGTCTCTAAATGAGGGGCACTGAAGGTAGAAAAAGCATAACATCAGACTCTAAAGGACTAAAGGATGTATCTGCATTCATTTTAAATTTGAGTTGAAATCTCGGGTATTTAATTGTAGTAAAACTGAGTACCCACCTTTTAAAGTAACGTAATGGAACTCAATGTGGCATAAAACTTAGATAATTTTAACATCCTTGACAACATTTCATGGTGTGCAGATGGATTCTTTTCCATAAGTTGTGCAAGAACCCTCAAGTTTCTTTGAAATTTGTTTTCTCTGTACTAGATGATATTTCGTGTCAGTATAGAAAGCACTCGAAAAAGCATTTAACTATTTTTTTAACTGTTGTCATATTAAAATGTACTGAGTGTACGTGATGTAACACGTTTGCTTTTGTAGCAGCACCGATATAACTTGTTTTTAAAGTGACCATATTTGAATCTTGCCAATGCGCTCTGAAAACAAAAATTTGACAAGCGGGAAGGGGGCAAAATTTAAAACCAATGCAGGACTTTTGATTTTTGCGGTACAGCACCTCGAAAACGGGACTGTCCCGCCTAATCCGGGATGAATGATCACTTTTTTAAATAATAAGATATGTTATTTTTTACATATAAATCAATATAAGATTAAATAAGACCTTTAACTTTTAATTAATTACATATTTTTGTCACGCCAACATTCTTGCACCAAAACTTGCAACGTGTGCTAAATTTGTAACTTTCACATTATTAACTGTTCAAATTTAACATCGAAAGTTGGCAGACCTATCTCCCAAACATACGGTTACTTAATGTAGGATAATCTCTAGCATTATTGGGTATAAAATGATTATTTGTTAAGAATATGAACATTTTACTACATGGAATATATTTTATTACATCAATATAAATCATATGTTACCAAAACTTGAATATTATACATTGTAACGAGCATATATACTTAATTTAATATACAAACTCTTAAGCTTTGTTATCTGTTTCTATGATATAATAATGCAACCATAGACATTGGTACGATACGTGTTTTGACTAGTGCGCAAATTTATTTCCAATATAAAGTCACCTAATTTGGCTAGCTGTGAAAATTACGTGAATAAAATGATACACAAAATAATCAACTTTGTATTAAGAAAATTTTGAAATATCTTACTCTAACACCTTGAGATATCACTGCTCATTTTTCTTCTCACTTTTATACGTCACAAAGTCCAAAAGATTTTCTTCTTATATTGTTTTCTATCACACACTTATATTTCTCTGTAACTCTCTGGTATATAGAAATACTTCTTTTATGGCACTGTTTGCGTTTAACACTGTTTTTCTTTAAATGTTCTTGTTTGGGGTTTGTCCATTTCCAGGGAAAGTAGTTGTAGACAACTTTTTCTGTGTCTCTTGGTAGTATTTCCTGTAATCAGGGGACAATTTTTCCTAGAACTATCCAACACTATACTAATCGTTCTTCTTGATTTCCAAATTTACACATTTGCTTGTACTCATAAATCTGCCATCAAAGATTTCATTAAAGTTTTAAGTTTCTGTTCTACTAAAAAACTTCTATATTGTATTGTCTTGGCAGATAATATGCCATTTTTTGTTGTCGTTTAAATCTAAATGTGTTGTAGAAAAGGTATCCAATAAATTCTCCCTCACTATATTTATAAAAATAACTATATTCTTGTTCCATCGTTCTTCTTTCACGACGCATATTTAAATTGGTGTTCATCATTCATTATCATTTAATTTTTGTACTTTGCAGTTTATTCTCTGATGTTTATTTGGCTATTTAAAACTTCCCTCCATTTTTCTTAACCCCATCTTAAATTTCACTTTCTTCAATCACTTGAGCATTAAATACTACGTAGATTGCATTTAATTCTTTACCTAACCCTATATCATGGACTTAGTATTAAACCTGTCTTCATTTAATCTATGTTTTATCGATTTTAATTACTTAAATCAAATACTTAAAATTTAAATACACTGACACGTCACAGTTCCTCTTTTCAGTACCAGTACCAACTGTCGAAGGTTAAAAATCACCATAACACTTGTTCGTTATAACGTACATACAGGGTGGGGCAAGAAAACGGAACAATTTGTATTTTGGAAATTTGCCTGAAAAAATGTTTAGCTGATTATATTATGTCACGTTTATGTACCTTGATTTTTTTTTAAATTTGGTTTTGTTGCGACATTATTTTTTAAATTGCATATTAAACCTATCTACAGTTCATCTCAAAGTTACAGCAACTTAAGTCGTACAACAGAGAAGCACTCGATCTAATAAAGACATGACGTTCGTCTGCTCGACGAGAACTTGAAGTATAACATTTTAACGTATCTCCTACGGTTCTCCCAGCGTATGCAGTGAAAGGTTGCGGCGTACCCTTCTTCTTTAACGTTTTTATTTTTCATATTGTATTGTCATCAGAACCAAAGTTGTGTACAAAATTTCAGCTCAATTGTATAATAGGAAGTGGTCAAATTCCAATTAATAAATTTGACCCATACAGATAAACGGCAACCAACGTGATGTCGAACTTAAGAAAACCATTGTAAAACAGTTACTGAAGAAACCGGGATGGAAAGACAATTTCTCCAAAAGTGCAAACCAAACATTCGATAGTGTTGTACTTCTTTATTTTCGTCATACAGAATATTAGAGGTGTTTCAAGCTACAAAAAAAAAGTCAAAATTCCCCTTATCATATTATTTATTCATATTAATAATATTAACACATAATAACTTATAAAAATTTAATTGCGCATATCAAATACTGTGTTTTGCTTTGTGTTTTGCGAAATAAATTTATTAACAGTTTTTCCAACTCGAGTTTGTCAGTCATGTCAGAGGGAACATGTAAGAAAGCAATATTATTGAGCCGATCCTGCAACATTTTTGATTTCAAATACGTTTTAAGTCGACGAAGAAATGAAAAACATCGTTCATTTGAACAGGATGACCCTGGAATCGTAACAAGTAGACGAACAAACCACACGAACTCTGGAATAAGCCCTCTCATCCACTTGTATTTTTGTAAACAATTTACAACTTCTCTCAAGTCTTTTGCTTTCTCATTTTGTCTTTTTAAAAGTTGTAAAAATATGTCCCTATCGCTAAGCAAACTTTCTTTGTCAAAATCAGCTTTATAAAATTGAATAATACCTTTGATACCTTCTGCTGACCAATAGCAAATCGTTCTAACAATTTAAAACATCGCATATCGTGCGATTTGAAAATTATGATTTTGTAACAGAATTTTTTGTTATATTCCAATATTCCGAGTGGGTATTTTACTCAAACGGAAATCCTTGAATGGATATAACTACCCACCATAACGTTTTGCCATGCCTGCCTGGTCCACTTCTCTGTGAAAAAATGCTCTGATAGACACCTGGGCGAGAAGTGCATCCTATACCTTTCCCATTGCCCCATTTCCTGCATGGTGTTTATTTTTACAATGTTCGTGTTCATGTTCGGTTATTATTGTCTGTATCGGTTTAATTCACACCAATTATTTATTCAGTTTTTCATCAAATATAGACAGTACATATTTTCTTTCATTTATCTTCTGGTAAAAGTGATTTAGAAATTGGCAAAATGCCGCTTGGGTTGTTGATCTCCCTGTGCTGAAACAATACTGATATGTTGTCAGTATATTTCATTCTCAACAAAGTACACTATTCTGACAGACACAATTTTTCAATTAACTGGGATCTAGGATAGGACACTCAAGAGGGATATCTATTGGTAATTGTCAATTTTATTTAAATTGCATTTTCTGTGAATTGGTACATAACACAAGTCTTCTTTAATAAGTTAGGGAACATTGCTTGTTCCAGCAATGAATTTAATAAGTATAAAAGGGGATCAGATAGTCTATTAATAATATTTTTAAGTACATGAGATTATTATCGTAATATATTTTGCCTATTCTAATCCAATTCGCTTGCTGCTAATTGGTTAAATTTTCGTACCTGTTTTTTAGTTAGGGAATCGTGAGTGGCGCAGTCAATACAGAGTTGCAACTGTTTGTAAGGTTTCCCAATTAGTAAATTTGTCCTTTTCTTTCTTCAGTTTGAATATTCTCCATTTCGCCTTGTCATGGTACATTGTCATGAGATATGCAGATTTTTTTTGCAAATTTTAGTTACTTTTACAATTGCCGAAACTTCATCTTAATATTCTATAGTTTCAAATAATTGTAATACACTAGGAGTTGCAGAAGAAATAAAATTTATACTTCGTAACATGCTTTGAGTCTATACGTGTGTGTATGTTTTCGACAAAAGGGTATATGGATACTCGGTTGGTTTCCCATTCTAACTTACAGCCGTACCTAAATCAGGGAGAGTAAACATGCTGAGAGGAAATCGTTAGTCTGATCTGCAAAGTTGGCAGTTTTTTCAGTGATGCAAGTTTACGTTAGTTTGGGATTCTCAGCTGAGAATGGATCTATTGCCCCAACGTTGAAAGCATGTACCAGTATAGATGATGGCTAGTTATGAATAAAAATTCTATTTTTCTGAAATTCAGAGTATACTAGTTTCTTGAAATTATAGAGTTTTAAAATGAAGTTTCAGCAACTTTGAAAGTAAATGAAATCTACAAAAGTACTATATATATTTCCAATGATGTGCTTACCCATTTCCGCAGTTGTTTATTATCTTTTAGATTTTCAGTTATCATTCAGATATACTTTTTTCTGAAAGATATAGAACCATATAGATCTTCTATTTTACCTAAAAACATTTTCATTGCATTGCTGTATATATATTTAGCATTGTTCCGCTTCTGCTTTCTATCCATGAATTTTTTTTTCCTGGTCCACCTCTTTATAAAAACATGTCCTAATAGACAGCTGGGCGAGAAGTACATCTTATACCTTTCCCATTTCCTGGTGTTTATTTTTATATTGTTCGTGTTACGTTATACTGTCTGCATTGGGTTAATTCAAGTTAAATGTTTTTATTATTCTTAAAACAGTTTGTGGTGTGTGAGTTTTTCATAAGCTTGAAGCCAAAACTTTGGCTTGATATGTCGAAAAATATATACACAAGACGCAACATATTTATCTTCATCTATCTTTTAGTAAATGTGATTTAGAAATTTTCAAGATGCCGTGATTGATCTCCTTGTGCTGACGCAATACTAATATGTTGTCAGTATATTTCACTCTCAACAAAGTTCACTATTCTGACAGACACAATTTATCAATTAACTTGGATCTTGGGTAGGACACTCAAGAGGGATATATGTATTGGTAATTGTCAATTTTATTTAAATTGCGTTTTCTGTGAATTGGTATATAACACAAGTCTTCTTTAATATGTTAGGGAAACATTGCTTGTTCCAGCAATGAATTTAATAAGTATAAAAGGGGATCAGATAGTCTATTAATAATATTTTTAAGTACATGATGAGATTATTATTGTAATATATTTTGCCTATTCTACGCCAATTCGCTTGCTGCTAATTAGTTGAATTTGTTGTTTTTTTAGTTAGGGAATCATGAGTGGCACAGTCAATACAGAGTTGCAACAGTTTGTAGGGTTTCCCAATTAGTAAATTTGTCCTTTTCTTTCTTCAGTTTGAATATTCTCCATTTCGCCTTGTCATGGTACATTGTCATGGGATATGCAGAATTTTTTTTGCAAATTTTAGTTACTTTTACAATTGCCAAAACTTCGTCCTAATATTCTATAGTTTCAAATAATTGTAATACACTAGGAGTTGCAGAAGAAATAAAAATTATACTTCGTAACATGCTTTGTCTATACGTGTGTGTATGTTTTCGACAAAAGGGTATATGGGTACTCGGTTGGTTTCCCATTCTAACTTACAGCCGTACCTAAATCAGGGAGAGTAAACATGCTGAGAGGAAATCGTTAGTCTGATCTGCAAAGTTGGCAGTTTTTTCAGTGATGCAAGTTTACGTTAGTTTGGGATTCTCAGCTGAAAATAGATCTATTGCCCCATTGTTGAAAAGCATGTACCAGTATAGATGATGGCTAGTTATGAATAAAAATTCTATTTTTCTGGAATTCAGAGTGTACTACAGTTTCTTGAAATTATAGAGTTTTAAAATGAAGTTTTAGCAACTTTGAAAGTAAATGAAATCTACAAAAGTACTATATATATTTCCAATGATGGGCTTACCCATTTCCACAATTGTTTATTATCTTTTAGATTTTCAGTTATCATTCAGATATATTTTTTTCTGAAAGACACAGAACCATATAGATCTTCTATTTTACCATTTTCATTGCATTGCTGTATATATATTTAGCGTTGTTCCGCTTCTGTTTTCTATCCATGAATTTTTTTTCCTGGTCCACCTCTTTATAAAAACATGCCCTAATAGACAGCAGGGCGAGAAATACATCTTATACCTTTCCCATTTCCTGGTGTTTATTTTTATATTGTTCGTGTTACGTTATACTGTCTGCATTGGGTTAATTCAAGTTGAATGTTTTTATTATTCTGAAAACGGTTTGTGGTGTGTGAGTTTTTCATAAGCTTGAAGCCAAAACTTGGCATGATATGTCGAAAAATATAGACATAAGACGCAACATATTTATCTTCATCTATCTTTTGGTAAATGGGATTTAGAAATTGGCAAGATGCCGTTTGGATTGATCTCCCTGTGCTGACGCAATACTAATATGTTGTCAGTATATTTCACTCTCAACAAAGTACACTATTCTGACAGACACAATTTTTCAATTAACTTGGATCTTGGGTAGGACACTCAAGAGGAATATTTATTTGTAATTGTCAATTTTATTTAAATTGTCTTTTCTGTGAATTGGTATATAACACAAGTCTTCTTTAGTACGTTAAGGAACATTGCTTGTTTCAGCAATGAATTTAATAAGTATAAAAGGGGATCAGATAGTCTATTGATAATATTTTTAAGTACATGAGAATATTATCGTAATATATTTTGCCTATTCTAAGCCATTTCGCTTGCTGCTAATTGGTTGAATTTTCGTACCTGCTTTTTTAGTCAGGGAATCGTGAGTGGCGCAGTCAATACAGAGTTGCAATAGTTTGTAGGGTTTCCCAATTAGTAAATTTGTCCTTTTCTTTCTACAGTTTGAATATTCTCTATTTCGCCTTGTCATGGTACATTGTCATGGGATATGCAGAATTTTTTTGCAAATTTTAGTTACTTTTACAATTGCCGAAACTTCGTCCTAATATTCTATAGTTTCTAATAATTGTAATATACTAGGAGTTGCAGAAGAAATAAAAATTATACTTCGTAACATGCTTTGAGTCTATACGTGTGTGTATGTTTTCGACAAAAGGGTATATGGGTACTCGGTTGGTTCCCCATTCTAACTTACAGCCGTACCTAAATCAGGGAGAGTAAACATGCTGAGAGGAAATCGTTAGTCTGATCTGCAAAGTTGGCAGTTTTTTCAGTGATGCAAGTTTACGTTAGTTTGGGATTCTCAGCTGAGAATGGATCTATTGCCCCAATGTTGAAAAGCATGTACCAGTATAGATGATGGCTAGTTATGAATAAAAATTCTATTTTTCTGGAATTCAGAGTGTACTACAGTTTCTTGAAATTATAGAAATTTAAACTGAAGTTTCAGCAACTTTGAAAGTAAATGAAATCTACAAAAGTACTATATATATTTCCAATGATGTGCTTACCCATTTCCGCAATTGTTTATTGTCTTTTAGATTTTCAGTTATCATTCAGATATACTTTTTTCTGAAAGACACAGAACCATATAGATCTTCTATTTTACCTAAAAACACTTTAATTGCATTACTGTATGTATATTTGGCATTGTTCCGCTTCTGTTTTCTATCCATGAATTTTTTTTCCTGGTCCACCTCTTTATAAAAACATGTCCTAATAGACAGCTGGGCGAAAAGTACATCTTATACCTTTCCCATTTCCTGGTGTTTATTTTTATATTGTTCGTGTTACGTTATACTGTCTGCATTGGGTTAATTCAAGTTAAATGTTTTTATTATTCTTAAAACGGTTTGTAGTGTGTGAGTTTTTCATAAGCTTGAAGCCAAAACTTGGCTTGATATGTCGAAAAATATAGACACAAGACGCAATATATTTATCTTCATCTATCTTTTGGTAAATGGGATTTAGAAATTGGCAAGATGCCGTTTGAATTGATCTCCCTGTGCTGACGCAATACTAATATGTTGTCAGTATATTTCACTCTCAACAAAGTACACTATTCTGACAGACACAATTTTTCAATTAACTTGGATCTTGGATAGGACACTCAAGAGGGATATCTATTGGTAATTGTCAATTTTATTTAAATTGCATTTTCTGTGAATTGGTATATAACACAAGTCTTCTTTAATACTAGGGAACATTGCTTGTTCCAGCAATGAATTTAATAAGTATAAAAGGGGATCAGATAGTCTATTAATAATATTTTTAAGTACATGAGAATATTATCGTAATATATTTTGCCTATTCTAAGCCAATTCGCTTGCTGCTAATTGATTGAATTTTCGTACCTGTTTTTTTAGTTAGGGAATCGTGAGTGGCACGGTCAATACAGAGTCGCAACAGTTTGTAAGGTTTCCCAATTAGTAAACTTGTCCTTTTCTTTCTTCGGTTTGAATATTCTCCATTTTGCCTTGTCATGGTACATTGTCATGGGATATGCAGAATATTTTTTGCAAATTTTAGTTACTTTTAAAATTGCTGAAACTTCGTCCTAATATTCTATAGTTTTAAATAATTGTAACACACTAAGAGTTATAGAAAAAATAAAATTTATATTTCGTAAGATGCTTTGAGTCTATACGTGTGTGTATGTTTTCGACAAAAGGATATATAGGTACTCGGTTGGTTCCCCATTCTAACTTACAGCCGTACCTAAATCAGGGAGAGTAAACATGCTGAGAGGAAATCGTTAGTCTGATCTGCAAAGTTGGCAGGTTTTTCAGTGATGCAAGTTTACGTTAGTTTGGGATTCTCAGCTGAGAATGGATCTATTGCCCCAATGTTGAAAAGCATGTACCAGTATAGATGATGGCTAGTTATGAATAAAATTTCTATTTTTCTGGAATTCAGAGTGTACTACAGTTTCTTGAAATTATAGAAATTTAAAATGAAGTTTCAGCAACTTTGAAAGTAAATGAAATTTACAAAAGTACTATATATATTTCCAATGATGTGCATATCCATTTTCGCAATTCTTTATAATTCTTTTAGATTTTCAGTTATCATTCAGACATACTTTTTTCTGAAAGATATAGAACCATATAGATCTTCTATATTACCTAAAAACATTTTCATTGCATTGCTGTATATATATATATTTAGCGTTGTTCCGCTTCTGTTTTCTATCCATGAATTTTTTTTCCTGATCCACCTCTTTATAAAAACATACCCTAATAGACAGCTAGGCGAGAAGTACATCTTATACCTTTCCATTTCCTGGTGTTTATTTTTATATTGTTCGTGTTACGTTATACTGTCTGCATTGGGTTAATTCAAGTTAAATGTTTTTATTATTCTTACAACGGTTTGTGGTGTGTAAGTTCTTCATAAGCTTAAAGCCAAAACTTGGCATAATATGTCGAAAAATATAGACACAAGACGCAATATATTTATCTTCATCTATCTTTTGGTAAATGCAATTTAGAAATTGGCAAGATGCCGTTTGGATTGATCTCCCTGTGCTGACGCAATACTAATATGTTGTCAGTATATTTCACTCTCAATAAAAGTACACTATTCTGACAGACACAATTTTTCAATTAACTTGGATCTTGGATAGGACACTCAAGAGGGATATTTATTCGTAATTGTCAATTTTATTTAAATTGTCTTTTCTGTGAATTGGTATATAACACAAGTCTTCTTTAATACGTTAGGGAACATTGCTTGTTCCAGCAATGAATTTAATAAGTATAAAAGGGAATCAGATAGTCTATTAATAATATTTTTAAGTACATGAGATTATTATCGTAATATAATAATAATAATAATAATAATAATAATAATGTTTATTTATGAAAAAGTACAGAAAGGTACAAGAAAAATAGACATAATATAAACATAATTCACCACAAAATATCTCGAAAGAATATTTGAGCGTGGGAAAAAGAGTACCCTAGTGAAGAGTACAAAATTGTGAATGGGAATATAAATAAACATAATCTAAACATACTAAAAAATATTAAAATATTAAAAGCCTGTACTAACAGATAATAAAAATAAGTAATTAAATAGTATCTAGTATCTAGTAACAACTCACTACAGTGTGAGAAAAATCTATTTTATTTTGAATATTAAATATAATATATAAACAAACACCTGTACACAATCCCGGACATATTAATTGTTCTTTAGATCAATTTGTTTGTGGATTTCTGATCTTGATAATTCGATTATATATTTTTTACATCGCTTTTTGAAAAGAGGTAAAGATTTTGCATTTTTTAAGTCATCTGGTAGGATAGAGTAAATTTTAGGAGCTAAATACGCATAGTTTCGTTGTCCTAATGATTTTTTCATGAATTGAACAGTAAACTGCTCACGATTTTTTCTAGTATGATACCCGTGAGGTATAAGTGAAAGTGTATCTTTATTTTTATATTGATATAGGCAAATTGCATAATAGAATAACTGTCTGGCATCAAATAAATGGCTCTCTGCAAATAACTCGTTAGTTGAGTAATTCATATTTTTGTTAAACATTATTTTTAAAATCCTTTTTTGAGAAACCTCTAAATTGTTCATAATGGTTTTATTAACCCCACCCCAGCCAAGTATACCATAAAATAAATGTGATTCGACGATTGCATGGTATATTGTGACTAAGCTGGTTTGAGGCACAATACCGTGAAAATATTTCATACAGGGTATGATGCATCTTAGTTTTTTTACCAAATACTCTATATGAGCATCCCATTTTAGATGTTGATCGATGAATATGCCAAGGTATTTTATTTTATTAGTCCTAATTATTTCAGTAGTGGTGTTTATATTGGGGATTAATAAACTATTGTAATTAGGTAAGCCAGATTTGTATGAAGCAAAAGGTAGGAAGAAGGTTTTTTGCAGATTTAATGTGAGTATCTTGCTATTGAACCATTTCTTTAGCGTTGTAAAATCAGATTCTACTTTTTCTTTTAGCTCATTCCATGATTTGTCTTCATAGTAAACTACCGTGTCATCAGCAAACGTTATTATTTCACCCAGGGTGCTTTGTATGAATAAATCGTTTATGTATATGATAAACAGCAGAGGTCCCAAAACTGTGCCTTGGGGTACTCCATATTCTGGCGTTATAAAATGGCTTCTTGTTCCTTCTATCTCTACACACTGCTTTCTATCAAATACATAACTATTTAAAAGTTTTAGTTCCCTTCCTCTTATACCTATGCCTTCAAGTGATTCCATTAGTAGAGCAAAATTGACCGTATCGAAGGCTTTTGCTAGGTCCAAGAAAATTGCTAGTGATGGTAACGACTTATCGATAGTGGTGTATACTTTATTTGTTAAGTGGCAAATAGCATCTTGAGTGGATACAATATATTTTGCCTATTCTAAGCCAATTCGCTTGCTGCTAATTGGTAGAATTTTCGTACCTGTTTTTTTAGTTAGGGAATCGTGAGTGGCACAGTCAATACAGAGTCGCAACAGTTTGTAAGGTTTCCCAATTAGTAAATTTGTCCTTTTCTTTCTTCAGTTTGAATATTCTCCATTTCGCCTTGTCATGGTACATTGTCATGGGATATGCAGATTTTTTTTTGCAAATTTTAGTTACTTTTACAATTGCCGAAACTTCGTCCTAATATTCTATAGTTTCAAATAATTGTAATACACTAGGAGTTGCAGAAGAAATAAAAATTATACTTCGTAACATGCTTTGAGTCTATACGTGTGTGTATGTTTTCGGCAAAAGGGTATATGGGTACTCGGTTGGTTTCCCATTCTAACTTACAGCCGTACCTAAATCAGGGAGAGTAAACATGCTGAGAGGAAATCGTTAGTCTGATCTGCAAAGTTGGCAGTTTTTTCAGTGATGCAAGTTTACGTTAGTTTGGGATTCTCAGCTGAGAATGGATCTATTGCCCCAATGTTGAAAAGCATGTACCAGTATAGATGATGGCTAGTTATGAATAAAAATTCTATTTTTCTGGAATTCAGAGTGTACTACAGTTTCTTGAAATTATAGAGATTTAAAATGAAGTTTCAGCAACTTTGAAAGTAAATGAAATCTATGAAAGTACTATATATATATATATATATTTCCAATGATGTGCTTACCCATTTCCGCAATTGTTTAGTACCTTTTAGATTTTCAGTTATCATTCAGATATACTTTTTTCTGAAAGATATAGAACCATATAGATCTTCTATTTTACCTAAAAACATTTTCATTGCATTGCTGTATATATATTTAACGTTGTTCCGCTTCTGTTTTCTATCCATGAATTTTTTTTTCCTAGTCCACCTCTTTATAAAAACATGTCCTAATAGACAGCTGGGCGAGATGTACATCTTATAACACCTTTCCCATTTCCTGGTGTTTATTTTTATATTGTTCGTGTTAGGTTATACTGTCTGCATTGGGCAACTTAAATGGTTTTATTATTCTTACAACGGTTTGTGATGTGTGAGTTTTTCATAAGCTTGAAGCCAAAACTTGGCTTGATATGTCGAAAAATATTTACACAAGACGCAACATATTTATCTTCATCTGTCTTTTGGTAAATGCGATTTAGAAACTGGCAAGATGCCCTTTGGATTGATCTCCCTGTGCTGACGCAATAATAACATGTTGTCAGTATATTTCACTCTCAACAAAGTACACTATTCTGACAGACACAATTTTTCAATTAACTTGGATCTTGGATAGGACACTCAAGAGGGATATTTATTCGTAATTGTCAATTTTATTTAAATTGCGTTTTCTGTGAATTGGTATATAACACAAGTCTTCTTTAATACGTTAGGGAACATTGCTTGTTCCAGCAATGAATTTAATAAGTGTAAAAGGGGATCAGATAGCCTATTAATAATATTTTTAAGTACGTGAGATTATTATTGTAATATATTTTGCCTATTGTAAGCCAATTCGCTTGCTGCTAATTAGTTGAATTTTCGTACCCGCTTTTTTAGTTAGGGAATCGTGAGTGGCGCAGTCAATACAGAGTTGCAACAGTTTGTAGGGTTTCCCAATTAGTAAATTTGTCCTTTTCTTTCTTCAGTTTGAATATTCTCCATTTCGCCTTGTCATGGTACATTGTCATGAGATATGCAGAATTTTTTTTGCAAATTTTAGTTAATTTTTGCAATTGCCGAAACTTCGTCCTAATATTTTATAGTTTCAAATAATTGTAATACACAAGGAGTTGCGGAAGAAATAAAATTTATACTTCGTAACATGCTTTGAGTCTATACGTGTGTGTATGTTTTCGACAAAAGGGTATATGGGTACTCGGTTGGTTTCCCATTCTAACTTACAGCCGTACCTAAATCAGGGAGATTAAACATGCTGAGAGGAAATCGTTAGTCTGATCTGCAAAGTTGGCAGTTTTTTCAGTGATGCAAGTTTACGTTAGTTTGGGATTCTCAGCTGAGAATGGATCTATTGCCCCAATGTTGAAAAGCGTGTACCAGTATAGATGATGGCTAGTTATGAATAAAAATTCTATTTTTTTGGAATTCAGAGTGTACTACAGTTTCTTGAAATTATAGAGTTTTAAAATGAAGTTTCAGCAACTTTGAAAGTAAATGAAATCTACAAAAATACTATATATATTTCCAATAATGTGCTTACCCATTTCCGCAATTGTTTATTATCTTTTAGATTTTCGTTATCATTCAGATATACTTTTTTCTGAAAGATATAGAACCATATAGATCTTCTATTTTACCTAAAAACATTTTCATTGCATTGGTACATATATATTTAGCGTTGTTCCGCTTCTGTTTTCTATCAATGAATTTTTTTCCTGGTCCACCTCTTTAGAAAAACATGTCCTAATAGACAGCCGGGCGAGAAGTACATCTTATACCTTTCCCATTTCCTGGTGTTTAGTTTTATATTGTTCGTATTAGGTTATACTGTCTGCATTGGGTTAATTCAAGTTAAACGTTTTTATTATTCTTACAACGGTTTGTGGTGTGTGAGTTCTTCATAAGCTTGAAGACAAAACTTGGCATGATATGTCGAAAAATGTAGACACAAGACGCAATATATTTATCTTCATCTATCTTTTGGTAAATGCGATTTAGAAATTGGCAAGATGCCGTTTGGATTGATCTCCCTGTGCTGACGCAGTACTAAAATGTTGTCAGTATATTTCACTTTCAACAAAGTACACTATTCTGACAGACACAATTTTTCAATTAACTTGGATCTTGGATAGGACACTCAAGAGGGATATGTATTCGTAATTGGCAATTTTATTTAAATTGTCTTTTCTGTGAATTGGTATATAACACAAGTCTTCTTTAATACGTTAGGAAACATTGCTTGTTCCAGCAATGAATTTAATAAGTATAAAAGGTGATCAGATAGTCTATTAATAATATTTTTAAGTACATGAGATTATTATCGTAATATATTTTGCCCATTCTAAGCCATTTCGCTTGCTGCTAATTGGTTGAATTTTCGTACCTGCTTTTTTAGTTAGGGAATCGTGAGTGGCACAGTCAATACAGACTTGCAACAGTTTGTAGGGTTTCCCAATTAGTAAATTTGTCCTTTTCTTTCTTCAGTTTGAATATTCTCCATTTCGCCTTGTCATGGTACATTGTCATGGGATATGCAGATTTTTTTTTTGCAAATTTTAGTTACTTTTACAATTGCCGAAACTTCGTCCTAATATTCTATAGTTTCAAATAATTGTAATATACTAGGAGTTGCAGAAGAAATAAAAATTATACTTCATAACATGCTTTGAGTCTATACGTGTGTGTATGTTTTCGACAAAAGGGTATATGGCGGTACTCGGTTGGTTTCCCATTCTAACTTACAGCCGTACCTAAATCAGGGAGAGTAAACATGCTGAGAGGAAATCGTTAGTCTGATCTGCAAAGTTGGCAGTTTTTTCAGTGATGCAAGTTTACGTTAGTTTGGGATTCTCAGTTGAGAATGGATCTATTGCCCCAATGTTGAAAAGCGTGTACCAGTATAGATGATGGCTAGTTATGAATAAAAATTCTATTTTTCTGGAATTCAGAGAGTACTACAGTTTCTTGAAATTATAGAGTCTTAAAATGAAGTTTCAGCAACTTTGAAAGTAAATGTAACCTACAAAAGTACTATATATATTTCCAATGATGTGCTTACCCATTTCCGCAATTGTTTATTATCTTTTAGATTTTCAGTTATCATTCAGATATACTTTTTTCTGAAAGATATAGAACCATATAGATCTTCTATTTTACTTAAAAACATTTTCATTGCATTGCTGTATATATATTTAGCGTTGTTTCCGCTTCTATTTTCTATCCATGAATTTTTTTTTCCTGGTCCACCTCTTTATAAAAACATGTCCTAATAGACAGCTGGGCGAGAAGTACATCTTATACCTTTCCCATTTCCTGGTGTTTATTTTTATATTGTTCGTGTTACGTTATACTGTCTGCATTGGGTTAATTCAAGTTAAGTGTTTTTATTATTCTTAAAACGGTTTGTGGTGTGTGATTTTTCATAAGCTTGAAGCCAAAACTTTGGCTTGATATGTCGAAAAATATAGACACAAGACGCAACATATTTATCTTCATCTATCTTTTGGTAAATGGGATTTAGAAATTGGCAAGATGCCGTTTGGATTGATCTCCCTATGCTGACGCAATACTAATATGTTGTCAGTATATTTCACTCTCAACAAAGTACACTATTCTGACAGACACAATTTTTCAATTAACTTTTGGATCTTGGATAGGACCCTCAAGAGGGATATTTATTCGTAATTGTCAATTTTATTTAAATTGCGTTTTCTGTGAATTGGTATATAACACAAGTCTTCTTTAATACTAGGGAACATTGCTTGTTCCAGCAATGAATTTAATAAGTATAAAAGGGGATCAGATAGTCTATTAATAATATTTTTAAGTACATGAGAATATTATCGTAATATATTTTGCCTATTCTAAGCCAATTCGCTTGCTGCTAATTGATTGAATTTTCGTACCTGTTTTTTTAGTTAGGGAATCGTGAGTGGCACGGTCAATACAGAGTCGCAACAGTTTGTAAGGTTTCCCAATTAGTAAACTTGTCCTTTTCTTTCTTCGGTTTGAATATTCTCCATTTTGCCTTGTCATGGTACATTGTCATGGGATATGCAGAATTTTTTTGCAAATTTTAGTTACTTTTACAATTGCCGAAACTTCGTCCTAATATTCTATAGTTTCTAATAATTGTAATATACTAGGAGTTGCAGAAGAAATAAAAATTATACTTCGTAACATGCTTTGAGTCTATACGTGTGTGTATGTTTTCGACAAAAGGGTATATGGGTACTCGGTTGGTTCCCCATTCTAACTTACAGCCGTACCTAAATCAGGGAGAGTAAACATGCTGAGAGGAAATCGTTAGTCTGATCTGCAAAGTTGGCAGTTTTTTCAGTGATGCAAGTTTACGTTAGTTTGGGATTCTCAGCTGAGAATGGATCTATTGCCCCAACGTTGAAAATCATGTACCAGTATGGACCATCGCTAGTAACAGATACAAAATTAATTTTTCTGAAATTTATAGTGTACTATAATTTTATGAAACTATAAAGTCTTAAGATGAATTTTCGGAATATTCAAAGATAAATAAAATTTAGCAAGGGATTATTAGGTATATCCAACGAGAGATGCCCAAAGCTTTGTCCATCGTTCAATCTTTTCATAAAAACGAACTTCATTAGATGATTTCCTGTATCAATTCGGTTTTGGAACATATATTGTTTGGTCAATAATGACTTGTTAAAAATCAACCATGCTGCATTTATTTTGTTTTGATTATTTATTTACGACCTCATGAATAACTAAGACATCTACAATTTTCTTTTGGTGTTATTTTTCAACTACAATCTAGGGACAAAGTTTAATGCATCTCTTCTTTACCGTTCCTTTTTGAACCTGATTCGCTTTCAACGTTTACACTCTGAGACACGACACTTCTTATAGGATTTTAAAGGGGACTGCTATAATTTCCATACAGCAGGGCCTCTTTCTCCTTTTTTCACCTAAGTATAGGAGTGTCACTAGGATTTTTTTTTGGTAGTGGTGGAGGTTAATAATTTTCAATGCTATTGTTCTATATACTGTTATCTTGAGATATAGAAACTTAGAACATTTAAAAATGTTACGCTTTTGTCTAAATAAAACCTATGCACTAACAGTGTCAATTTATAATAATTCAACTTGATGGATCATTATGAAATTTTATGGGGTTCTATTCTTATAGTATAAACAGAAATGGCAAATAATTTGGGATGCGTATGTGGCCAGTTCAAAAAACCACTATGAAAAAAATTTACCACACGCTACATATAAGTAGCTAGAAAATATCTGGATATTTATCTATTGCTATTATTAGAATCAAATTAATTCGTCCTTGATAGTCCTTTATTGTGTAGTTATGATAATAAATTCATTGCAGATCTAAATCATATTATTGTTAAATGTAAACATATGACACTCAGACTATAACAGAACTTATCAAAAAAAACTTTCTTCGCTAAACTTTGAACTTTTCACTAATACTGCTATTCTATTGTATCACAACTTACAAAGTTTTGGTGCAACTGTAACTGTTCTGAATAAAACTATACAGACCTTTGATTTTACCTAAAAACACTTTCATTCCATTGTTATAGGTTTAGTTTTGTTCCACCTCTATCCATGAAATATATATTTTTTTTTATTCCCACCAACCGTGGTCCACCTCTCTGTGAAAAAATTCCCTGATAGTCCCGGGGATGAGAAATGTGTCTTATACTTTTCCCATTTCCTGGCGCTTATTTCTTATATTGATTGAATCCGGTTAGTATTGTCCGTACTGGGTTAATTCACATTAAATGTTTTTGCTATTCTTACAACGGTTTCTGTTCTGTGTGTTTTTCATAAGCTCGAATCTAAAATTTGATTTGATAAATCGAAAAATAATGACACATGGAAATTCACTTATATTTCTATTCTGACATATACAATTTTTTCAATTAAGTTGGATAAGACAGTTAAAGGGACATCTGTCTGTGATTGTCGATTTAATTTAATATATTAGGGAACACTTCTTGTATCAACGATAAATTCTTTAAGTATAAAAGGAGATCAGATAATTCCATGAGATTATTATCGTAACATATTTTGGCTACTCTACATCGTTTGTTTGCTGCTAAAAGTTTCAATTTTTGCGCCTAATTTCTTTTTTAAGAAATTGTGAGTGGCAAAGCCGATACAATAAAGTTGTGACCGTTCTTCTTGTAATCTCTCCTGATGATCTCGGGTAAGGTTCTCCAATTGGTAATGCTGTCTTTTACTTTTTTAATTTGCATGTTTAGTTTCGTCATTTCGTCTTGTCACGACACATATCGTGGTGGGATAAGCAGAATATTATTTGCAAATTTTAGGTACTATTAAAATTGCCTTTGTCCTAATACTCTATCATTTCAAATTATACTACACCATGAGTTACAGAATAAATTATTTATACTTCGTAACATGCTTTGAGTCTATACGTGTGTGTATCTTTTCGGCGAAGAGGTTTATGGGTACTCGGTTGGTCCCCCATTCTAACTTACAGCCGTATCTAAATCAGAGAGAGTAAACATGCTGAGAGGAAATCGTTAGTCTGATCTGCAAAGTTGGCAGTTTTTTCAGTGATGCAAGTTTACGTTAGTTTGGTCATCTCAGCTGAGAATGAACCTATTGCCCCAACGTAGAAAGCATGTACCAGTATAGACCGTGGCTAGTTACGGATCAGAATTGTGTTTTTCTGGAATTCTGGGTATATTACAATTTCTTGAAACTGTAGAATCTTAAGATGAAGCGTCAGCAACTTTAAGAGTAAATAAAGTCTGCAAAAGTATTATGTATTTCAAATGATGAGGTTTCCCTCTCCCTAGTCATTTATCACTTTTTAGATTTTCAGTTTTCACTCAGATACTTTCTGCCATGTATCCAGTCCTCTGATTCTGAATGATAGATCGATTTTAAACAGCAACTTCTTTCTTCTTTCCCCATATTTGCCTTGTTAATGTTGTTATTAGTTGTTGTTTTCTTTTTATTTCTTGACGCTGAGAAAGTACTATACTTTACTTTGTTCTGATATTTTGTAATGTATATTCTTGATATTCGATATGCTTTCTGTATTCAAGTTTTTGTAACAATTGGTGATGTACTGTCAATTATTTGGTAAATCGTTAATTATGTTGTTTAATCCTGATTTAAATTAATTTTATTATAATTATTTATTATAATCGGCCCTTTTGGAATTATCTTTAAGTACCTTTGATTACTTAACGGAGATTAAATAATTATTATCGGGCCACTTGGCAAATTACCTAAAATCAGTAGTTGTGTAATGTAAGGATTAAACAATTAGAGATTGACCCACGGTGGTCATCTAGATTCTTTCTTGTGGTTCCTAGATCTTTTCTGCTGTTTGATCCATGTTCTAGGTGAACTACGTACTGGTATGGATGCACTAGAGAATATATTTGTGCATAGGCACATGATGTTGGTTGAGGAATTCACGTGGATCATTCTGGACTTTGTGGTACCCAAGCTGGAACCAGGTTCAAGACCGAATTTATCCAGAACATCTCCGGAAAATGTAAGGTGTTTTTCTATCTTCTATCTTTGTATTTTTTGATTACATTTGTAAAGATTTAATGCACTCGCCGAAAGCAGGCTGCCCATATGGGAGGGGGGGTTGTTGGGTAGTGAGTTTAGGAAATTTGTTTTCAAATTATTGTCTGATTTCTTGGAGTTAAATTTGAGAAAATATCGTAACTTTTTAAAAATGCAACATTAAATTATTATCTTTTTGGCAGTTTTTGACTTATTTTAAATTAAAGTAAATTTTAACCTTTTGGCCGTATTTTAAAGTAGATTATACCTTTTGGCCTTATCTTATCTTGAATTAATTTCCTTGGCCTTCAGCTTAATAAAAGTTATATATTAATTATTTCCTGTTTTTCTTGTAAAATTATGTTAATTACATACAGTGTCAGAAAATGTTTCATTTGGGTCGGCAATGAGAGCAAGCGAGAACGAAGCAACTAGACTATTCTTTTTTATCGTATAACACATCCTACTCGTGCCACCTGCTTTCTCCACCACATGTACGTGGGCAGCTCTGTCTGCGGG
The DNA here is from genome assembly GCA_936432065.2 of Rutpela maculata. Lineage (NCBI taxonomy): Eukaryota > Metazoa > Arthropoda > Insecta > Coleoptera > Cerambycidae > Rutpela > Rutpela maculata. The sequence goes on along the minus strand of OW386293.2, from coordinate 138,556,932 downwards.
AAATGTAAAGAATTATTTGACTCGTTTTGAAAGTATAACGAGTTAAATAATTTTAGTTATTAAAGCACGTAATAATATTACCTATACTGAACAGAGCCAACTACAATAAATGGTACTGAAATTTTTAATAGCATTGATGTACTTGTTTTCCTGATCGCGCGTCATTATTTGCTTCCTCTACTAGAGCACTGGTACACGCCTTTATTGTAGGCGGTCTGTCAAGCCGTTGAAACTAGGCCTGCCACCCAAATCCAAAATCTTCCGATACTGTATAATATTTAATATTTAGTACAGACGTACTTTGTTTTTATATTTGAATAATATTTTTCTTACATATTTTGATGTAAATTTTATGTTTAAATTTTCTTTACTGCAGAAAATAATATTTTCAAATATACTTCATTTTTTTGGAGTCAAAATTGTATCTTACCTAAAATATCGCTTATTTTTGAGGTAATATTATCTAATAACTTTTGCAGAGTAATTTTTATTGTAATTCTGGTTATTAACTTTTCTTTAACGCGATATCTTACTAACTTAATTTTTTTTTTGTAACACAATTTCTACCTAACTTAGGGCCGGTTTTATAGGTTCAGATTAAACTAGAGTTTCACCTTTTCACCTTTTTGGCATACTTTTGAATTGTGCGCGTTCGAGTGCGAATTACACTCTTCCGCACTGTTGCCTTGAATATGTTATGCTCTAAATTAATTGTCTTTTGATAATTTTTTTCGTAAGGCGAAGTTTTAATTTATTCTTCGACTTAGGTCGATTCTGGGAGGTTGTATAACAATAACACTGACGATCTTGACAAACGCTTATAAAACAGTATTTTACAATACACTAAAATCTACAATTTAAATCTCAAGTTAAACTTTAGTTTAATCTGAATCTAGAAAAGCGGCCTTTAGAGTAGTACTAAGAAATTATAATTAATTGATTAGCTATTCATGTAGTTATCTATCTGAGTACATAGTATTCGAAATCGAAATTTTTTTATCTCTACATAATTTCATTTTTTTTTTGTCTTGCCTTACTGGTTTTAATTTTTTTTCTCTCGTTTTTATGTTAAATTCCTGGACCAAGAGAAGAGGAGTTACCACACAGTATAAGTCAACATCTATCACCTGATTTTTGTGGTCTGGACAGCATCCACGTTGAGAGAGGACAGAGCTTTTTACTCCACGCTGTAAGGATATTTGTTTTTGGATCCCGGCTCAGCCATAATTCCCTCAAGCTTTCAACAGCTTTCAGATTTTGCACTGTTACTGTCAACAATTTTGCTTAGATTTTTTTTTGTAAAAACCAGTCACAATTTTGTATCAATTTAATGTCAAATTTTTATTACCTTTTGCTTCATTTTCATTCTGATTTCTAGTCATTAAATCATTATATTGTAAATGTTGTAAAGAAATTGTAACTTTTATTGAATGTTTAATATATTGTTAAAATTTTCTTCCTTTGTGTAATTATTCTCAACTCACAACATTCAAGAATATTATTTTCTCCTATTTTTAATAAGCGGTTGTTTAAAAATACGCTGGCGCCCTTATGGCCTATAATACCAGACACGAATACCTTTCATAAGAAATATAAAAGATCCATAAACCTGCGTTGAGCTAGTTGGAGCTAAGTGAATGCATCCCTTGTTTGGGTTAATGCCAGAACTCAACAAATAATGTAGAGAAATTAGTCAAAAAAAAGAAGGAAACCTTGACAAAATCAGTAAAAACCTGAATTTTTGCACAAACGTTCTTTGAGGTATCGCAAACCCAAATCCACAAAAATCCCAGCATGGCTACCCAAGATATTGAAGGTCAAAGTTTTTTGCAAATATCTCACGTCCTATGCATCGGATGCCCATGAGGTCAATGTGAAAGTTGTAGAGAATTCAATTATTTACAAGATTGATATTTTGCATTTTTTCCCAAAACCTCGCCCTTTCCGAGATATTCAGGGCCGAAGTTTAAAAAAACGGTTTTAGTTCTCTACTGCTTGTATGTAGACTTCGTCGCGGTCCAATGCATAGAGAGCGAGATATTTGTGGAAAACAGTTTTTTTAAACTTCAACCTTGAATATCTCTAAGAGGTTTTGGGAAAGAATGCAAAATACCAATCTTGTAGATAACTGAATTCTCTACAAGTTTCATGTTAACATTATTGCCATCTGATTTTTTTGGCGTGAGATATTCGCGAAAAGCCATGTTTTTTAAACTTTGGCCTTGAATATTAGACCAGTGCCAAACCGGTTACCAGAGGCCAAAAGTCTGAAAAATTTTTAGCAGTATATGGATGGTGGGAAAGTTTAGGATTCATGGTATATAATTGGGGAAAAATCGATTGGACCGTGTTATGTAAGCAACCCATTCTACGCTGGCTATGGCGGACACCCCCGACGGGACTCGACTCAAGCCTTCATGGTCGACCGTGCAGAAGGCGACAACCATTCTGGCGTGAAACCTTATACCGGTCGGTCGTATCCAATATTATTGTTTAAGTTAATCAATATTTTTGTATTGTGTTAAATAAAAAGTGTTCAATTATTTTTAAAAAGACTTTGTTTATCTTGACAAACCTAAGTGGCGCAGTCGTGCAGATTCGGTGAAAAGACTTTACATCGCGAATCGTCTTTTTTGTGTCAACAATTAATCACCGAAAAGTCTTGGGCGAATTGAGTAACCTAAGCGAAGAACCAACGACCCGGACAATGAAGTGTGTCTTCCTCTTAATGTAAGTAGAAGTTTATTCATGTCAGAATCCTCAACCCCCCTAAAATCCTCTTGTGATAGTGCGAAGGGTGAGTTAGATTTAAGCGATTTATATAATAGTCTTTTGTTAATTGAAAACCGTTTAGGCGAAACATCAGTTACGGCAGCATCGAGCGAAAGTACTGAGAGCCACTGTAAACCTGAAAATAATTCTAGTAATTTAATCAAACATAGTAGTTTAAGTAATAGCCAAAATATGGCTCCTCCAACTTTTGACGTAAAAAATTTAAGTATAATTTCATTTTTCGACGGAAACCCGTGCGAACTTTACAATTATCTTAAAGTTTCACAAACTTTTCTCTCTATTTACTGGGATAATGCAAACCCGAATAGTATGCAAAATGTATTTTTATTCGAGGGAGTTAAAAGTAGACTCACGGGCAGAGCACGCGAGGTAATTTCTATTTACGGTGCCAGTACATGGGATGATGTGAAAAAAGTTCTAACACAAAATTTCGGCGATCAACGGGACGAAAACAGTTTAAATAGGGATTTAGTTAATCTAAAACAAACTACCGAAAATCCGCAACAATTCTACGAAAAAGTTATGTCACTGCTAAATATCATTTGCAATTATATCGAGATTCATAATACGGATGACGAAATTAAAACTAGTAAGAAAAAGTTCTTTAAACAACAGGCTTTAGTTACATTTTTAGCAGGTTTAAGAGAGCCATTAGGCAGTACAATCAGGGCAATGCGGCCTAAAAATTTAGCAACCGCTATGCAATACATTGTAGAAGAAAATAATATCAGATATTTACAAAGATCACATATTTCAGTCAACCCTAATGTTCCGCCGATATTTAAAAAACCCATAGTACAACCTGTAGTCCAACAAAGACCTCAGTTACAAAATTATTTCTTGACTAATAATAACGCACCGCGGTTCGCACAGCCAAATTATCAAACGCAGTATAATAATTTCCAACCCCCTAAATTTCCAACGGGACCCATAAACGTACAGCCAAGACCAAATTACCCTCAACAAAGGTTCCCCACAAATCAACAAACATTTAAGAAGCCGCACAATGTATGGAAACCAGGCCAAAATACCCAACAGCAACAAAGCACCCCTATGAGTGTTTCAACTCGAAACACTTTCAGAAGACCCCAGTATCAATATGGCGGAGATTTTCGGGCCCAACCAGGACCATCAAGTAGGCCAGAACATTTATATAACATCGAATATGAAAACACACAAGAAATCGATAATTACCAAGAAAATGCAGAATACGCACCGGACTATGACGAAAATCAAGAATATCAGGAAGAAGCAGAAGAATCCGGAAATTTTCAAATGGTCCCCGACCCGAACTACGAAACATAGTAGAACTTAATATATTGTCTGATAAAAAAGAATTACCCTATTTAGAAATTAAAAATCCGCCTCTAAAACTGCTAATCGACACGGGCGCAACAAAATCGTTTATAAATCCAAAAATTGCCGAAAATTATTACCCAAATTGTATTTTTGAGGAACCATTTATAGTTTCGACTATTTTTTCGCAAAGTAAAGAAACTAAATGTATGCTTATTCCCAGTTTTAAAGAATTTGACTCAGACCAAAAATTAAAATTTCATTTATTTAAATTTCATGATGTTTTTGATGGATTAATAGGATTAGATATTATAAAACATCTAAAAGTTCAGTTAGATTTTACAAGTTCAAGGTTTAAAATGCCACATAAAGAGATAGAAATAAAATATTATTTATCAAATATAAATTCCACGTATCATGCAAACATAAAATCTCACACGGGACAAAGACTACAAGTTCCTATTACAGTAGATAACGGTCACGTAATCGTGCCTCAGCAGAAACTTCAGCATCTCGAGTTAAAAGAAACATTATCTATTGCTAGAAACGGATATGCTTGGGTCGAAGTTCTTAATGAGAATGAAAGTGACATCACCTTAAACTTAAATGAACCTTTGGAAGCAAAATTAATAAATCTTAATGAATATGAAATTTTTCATATCGATTTTAAACCCAATCAATCTAATATCGAAAATAGTAATCATAATGAAATAAAAAATTTAATTAGGACTGATCATTTAAATTCAGAGGAGAAAAATGCTATAGAAAAATTATGTATTAAGTATTCTGATATTTTTAAATATGAAAACGAACCTTTGACATTTACGAATCAAATTAAACATAACATTAAAACAACCGATGAAATTCCCGTTTATACAAAAAGCTATAGGTATCCATTTATTCATAAACCGGAGGTAGAAAGACAGGTAAATTCCATGCTCGAACAAGGTATTATAAGACATAGTGATTCGCCGTGGTCCTCGCCGATTTGGATCGTGCCGAAAAAAGCGGACGCCTCGGGCAAAAAGAAATGGCGGATAGTTGTGGACTACCGGAAGGTGAATGAAAAAACGATCGATGATCGATATCCGATTCCCAATATATCCGATATTCTCGATAAAATCGGTAAGTGTCAATACTTTACGACTCTCGATCTCGCGAGCGGGTTTCATCAGATCGAAATGGCCCCAGAGGACATCAAAAAGACAGCTTTTAACGTAGAGAACGGCCACTACGAGTACGTTAGAATGCCGTTCGGGCTCAAAAACGCGCCCGCGACCTTTCAACGCGCTATGGATAATATTCTCAAGGGCTTACAAAATAACATATGTCTGGTGTACATGGACGATATTGTAATTTTCTCGGTTTCTCTTCAAGAACATATTAATAACCTAGCAAAAGTCTTTCAGCGGTTACGCGAAACTAACTTTAAGATTCAGCTGGATAAGTCGGAATTTCTTAAAAGGGAAGTCGCTTTTCTAGGCCATATAGTAACAGCGGAAGGCGTCAAACCTAATCCTGAAAAAATTAAAGCTATTGTAAATTACCCGATTCCCAAAACCGTTAAGGAGATAAAAGGATTTTTAGGTCTTGTAGGTTATTACCGTAAATTCATAAAAAACTTTGCGAAGTTAACGAAACCTCTAACACTTTGCCTAAAAAAAGGGTCAAAAATCGAACATACCGAATCTTTCCTAAAATGTTTTGACGAATGCAGGCATATTTTGACTAATGATCCGATACTACAGTACCCTGATTTCACGAAACCATTCAATTTGACTACCGATTCGAGCAATTTTGCAATAAGTGCAATTTTATCACAGGGGCCAATCGGAAATGATAAACCAATAGCATACGCGTCACGAACACTCAATAGTGCGGAGCAAAACTACTCCACGATAGAACGTGAAGCCCTTGCTTGTGTATACGGGACCAAGTACTTCAGGCCATACCTATACGGCCGAAAATTTAAAATACTTACCGATCACAAACCCCTGGAATGGCTAATGAACCTCAAAGAGCCAAATTCTCGACTAATCAGGTGGAGATTAAAGCTCGAGGAATTTGACTACCAAATTCAATATAAAAAAGGCAAAGCCAACACAAATGCTGACGCCCTTTCGCGCGTAGAAATACACACAAAAGAAATTTCGGACTCCGATGATAATGTATCTCTAGCAAACCATATTGACGAAACCCCAAATATTAACGACATTGAAGACTCTGGAAATTATGATTATCCAGCGATACGCGAATTTCTAGAAAACCAGGTACCCGAAAATAGTAACGAACCGATCGCGGATGTAACAAATCAGGTACAAAATAATAATGCTCCTATTACAGAAAATCTAAACCAAGCATCGGATACAAACGAAGTAGAAATCCCCGAAAATAATAACGAAAACCTGTCTAACGAGACCGCTCACACTAGCATAGAACACCCTGTACAAACGATCCCGATATCAGAAAAACCACTAAATCTTTATAATAACCAAGTAATAATCGAATTTCTGTTATATTCCGAAATCGAACTCTCTAAACGCGTAAAAATAAGAAACTTGTTCAATAACAAAAAGAGGATATTTGTAAAAATAGACAAATCCCAACTAAACATAGAAATAATAAATTTTTTGAAAAACTATATAGACCCCAAACTAACGTACGCATTATTGTTCAAAACTGATGAATTTTATCCTGAAATCTGTAATATCGTAAAAGATACGTTCAAAAATTCAAGTTATAAAATAGTAAAATGCAATACTATTTTAGAGGACATTACTGATGAGCTCAGACAACAGGAAATTATCACTCATCACCACGAGGGTAAAACTAATCATCGTGGCATACCCGAAACAGTACTTAGAATAAAACAAAACTATTATTGGCCCACATTGAATGCGGACGTAGAAGATAGAATAAATAACTGCGATATCTGTCAAACTAATAAGTATGATCGCAACCCGATCAAACAGCAATTTTCCATAACACCTACGGCAAAAAAACCGTTTGAAGTAATATACATCGATACATTTCAGGCCTCAAACCAAAAGTTTTTAACTGTTGTAGATTCATTTTCGAAGTACGGCCAAGCCTACCCTTTAGAAACTCACAACGCGATAAACATAGTCAGAAACCTTTTAATTTTCATGACCCATCACGGCACGCCGCTCAAAATAATTTCCGACAGCGGCACCGAATTTAAAAACAATCTCATGTTAGAATTTACTAAATTACACGACATTGATATTCACTACACGACACCTTTAAATTCGCAAAGTAAAGGTATAATCGAAAGATTCCATTCTACAATTATAGAACATTTACGAATTCTAAAATCGAAACAACCCAACGAAAATTCGATAACAAATTTAATGCCCTACGCAATATTAGGCTATAACAACAGCTATCATTCCCTAACCAAACAAAAACCTGTTAACATTATCAACGGGCATCTAGATACAAAAGATCCATTTGATATCGATATAACAAACGCCTTATTAAATAATTACGTAGAAAATCACAAAGAAAAGACGAAACTAATTTACCAAAAAATTCATGAGGACTGCCATCAGCAGAAAGAAAAAACAATTAGCAAACGTAACGAATCTAGAGAAAAAGAGCCAAGCATTCAACCCCGAACAAAAATTTACAAAAAAATCAATAGTAGGAATAAATTAGCGCCCCGATACACCCCTGAAACCGTGCTAAATCAAACCACCAAAATGATATCCACAAATAAATCAGCAGCTGTATCCAAACAAAGCATTAAACGCCCAAAACTAATTAGACAACCTTTGTTACAGAATACCTCTGATAACACTGGCGAAGCTTCAGGAAGTAAAGATAACTGACCTGTCAAAAAACCCAGGTATCCTTCCCTTCAAATTAGGCACAGCCAAAATAAAAACAAGTATTCACACATTTTTACATTATCTCGATCTAGAACCTATTCAAAATGAAATAATTACATTAAAGAACCAATATGACCAAATTACGAAAGCAATCACTGACGGCCTAAGCCAACCCTATTTTATGGCACTACAAAATTTTAATGCAGCAATATGTTTTCAACTAAAAATTGCCCAACAAAAGTTCACCTCGGTATACCCTATTGCAAGACGAAAACGTGGTTTAATAAACGGGCTCGGTAGTATAATAAAAGGCATATCGGGCAACCTAGATCAAGAGGACGCCGATAAATTTAATCAAGCATTACTTAACTTACAGGAAAACCAAAATAATATAGCCAATAAATTAAATAAAGAAATTTCTCTTACTACAAAAATTATCGATAATTTCAATCATACGATAACTTTAATTCTACATAATCAAGATGTAATAGCAAATGGTATCGATTGCATTAGAAAAGATCTTAATAAATTTATATTCGAATTTAACGATTATCTGCAAGTAAAAAATATTTTAGATCAACTAAATTTAAGTCTAAATATTATAATTCAGTTACTAACAGACATAGAAAATGCCATAACTTTCGCAAAACTAAATACACTACATCATAGTATAGTCAAAATTGACGAGTTAAGATTTATCGTAGATATCTTAAGAAATAATCACCCTGTAGAACATTTATTATATATAAATGAAATTGACATCCACAAATATTACGAAATAGTAGAAGTAAAGGCATATTATTCAGAAAAGAAAATAGTATTTGCACTAGAATTCCCGCTAATACACCCAGAGCACTTTTCATACTATCACCTTTATTCGATACCTACCCCAAACCACACAACCATAATTCCTTTCAACACCTACCTGACTATGAGCGAAAACTTCTACCAATACCAATCGACGCCATGCAGGGAGATCGACACCGAATATTATTGTCAAGAAAGCCTTCTTATTGACGGATGGAGACAAAATGATTGTATATTTCAACTATTACAACTCAGCCAAGAAGACAACACATGTACCCAGGTTCCAGTAAAAACCGTACATCCTATTGTCGAACAAATTACCGAAACCTACTACATAGGCATCTTCCCAAATGAAACAAAAATTCAAACCACCTGCAAGACAACAGATTTTACTATCCTACGGGGCACCTATCTATTCAATCTACCCCCAAAATGTAATTTTAAAACATCAGAGTACACTTACTCAAATGAAAGGGAAACAATCAGCGGACAACCCTTATTGTTGCCAGAAATAAAAACGACGAAGGCAAGAATCAACATCACTAGGAAGCTGAAACTAGAAGATGTTCCTTTAGACCAACTTCACACACTGAAGAAAATTCAAGACGACATAGAACCCATCCAATTGAAAAAAGATGTCGAGACGACCCACTACTGGACCATACCTCTTTATATTATTTTTGTTATATTTGTTTCAGTATTGACTATTCATCGACTTAGAAAACGTAAACCCAAGCAACCTACTCAACAAGCGGAGGCTACCCCAGTCGAAAGTCAATCAAAGGACAACGAGGGCCAAGGAGTAAAAGTTTTATTTGTCCCAAATAAAACTTCTGTCTAGCAAGGGAGGTGTTATGTAAGCAACCCATTCTACGCTGGCTATGGCGGACACCCCCGACGGGACTCGACTCAAGCCTTCATGGTCGACCGTGCAGAAGGCGACAACCATTCTGGCGTGAAACCTTATACCGGTCGGTCGTATCCAATATTATTGTTTAAGTTAATCAATATTTTTGTATTGTGTTAAATAAAAAGTGTTCAATTATTTTTAAAAAGACTTTGTTTATCTTGACAAACCTAAGATACATAACAGATAACCAGAAGTGGGGTGGGGGTGGGGGGGTGGGGGGGGCGAAAAGGTGCGTGTTTATGGGTAAAACGTGTTTTTTTACGATTTCTGGCAAAAGTAGACCTCCTATCGAAAAAAGTTTAATGTAAAAGTTGTAGATAATTGAGAGATCTACAACTTTTATTTGTACCATTTTTTTACATAACCTCAAAAATTTTGAGAAAAACGCGAAACGAGACGAAAAAACACTTTTGTGTTTTTTTATTTTAATCTTCCACAAAAATAATTTAATTTTGATGAAATTCGGTGAAAATGTACATTGTTATGCATCAAAAAAGCTGTAATTGTTTTAAGGCGTCATATTCATTTTTTGATTTTTTTGCGAATTTAATTTGAAAAAAAGGCCTAATTTTGAATAAAAAAAGTTGATTAACAAAGTTTTGATTTTTGAAAATTTCAGGACGGTATTTTTTTTCATTAAAACCTCTATTTTAAGATAGTGTAAAAAATCATACTGTTACTCTGGAGAAGCATTGTCAAAAATGGAAAAACCAAAATACTTTTTTCAAGATCGATTTTACCGTAAATGTCACAAATTCTCCATTGTTCATTTAAATGAAGTGTTGTAAGTTGTGCAAAACGGATATTTCGACGTTATACGTAATAAGGGAACTTTAATTAACCGTTTAAGGTTCGGACTGCTGAAAACCGAAATGTTTAAACAATAATTTTACCTAAGAAATTGCTAAAAATGACCATTTTTAGGCAAGAAAAAAACTTTTTTATGCTTTATATGCACACATACATTGAAACAATTTTATTGACATACATATTTCAAAATATTCAAAGTTGAAAAATTGAATTATGGCGGGGCAGTTTTTCTACTACGTGCTCTCGAGTGCGCGCGCACTTCTTTTTAACCCCCGACCCAAAACAAGGATGTTATGTTTGACGCGTATGTCTGTCTGTGGCTTCATATCTCTTCAATGGGTGATCCGATTTTTATGTAATTTTTTTTATTTGAAAGAGTATTTTGTCGAAAAGGTTATAGGCCATATTAGATTTTGATGTTTGGTCGCCGTCTTGAATTCGCCATGTTGAACTTCTCTAGAAATTGTTCGATTGAGGTAAAATTGAAAATGTGCAGACAATTATGGCAGCCGGACATGATTTAGGCCTCATTTTGATTCGGTCATATGAAACTGGTACGATTAGATACATTGATCGGGGATTTTTTAAAATTTTCAATTTTACTTTTTCGTTCTTTTCTTCCAGCTCGCTTGTAACCCATCCATCTTTGCCTTTTCACGCGTTCACAACTGGCACGTCATTGTAAACAAGCAGCCACTACGCAGCAAACAGTTACGTTGTATTTGATGGGTATCCCGAAGCTGATGTGACTTATTACAAAGACAGCATGAACATTAACTGCTTAGACAGCATCAACATTAACTGCTTCAACAGCAAGTTCAATGAGTGCGAAGAAAGGCGAACGTTCACGCAGAAAAACTGGAGGAAGTATCCCTACATTTGAGTTTCGTAGTCATACAAAAATTCCATTTACTCCAGAGAAATTTTTGTCTAATGAACAAAATAAGAAAAAAATGATAGAAACACTGTCAGAAAAATTTCAATTGGAACGAATTTTATGTAAACAAGCAGAAGATGCTGATGCCCTAATTATTAATACAGCCATTGAATTAGCTGAAGATCCTACAAAAATCATAGTAATTGTGGGTCAGGATATTGATCTTCTAGTTCTGTTGAACCAATTAAATTCAAATAATTCCGATATTTATTTGCACAAACCAGGTTCAGGTAATACAAAAGATACATTTTACACCTCAAACAGCTTCAAATATGAATCAAAAAAGAACATTGTTGCGTACCTCCACTGTTTTTCTGGATGTGACACGACTTACAGTTTCGCCAGAAAAGGGAAAAAAACAATTGTAAAATCATTACTGACTAACCAAAATTTATCAAAGCTCACAGAAATTTTATGTCGGAGAAATGCAGACAAACAAACAATGCCGAAAATGGATTGAAGCTAATAGCATCTATTTATAAATGTAAGAAAAAGGATATGTCACTGAACGAATCGAGGTTTGAAATATATCAAACCACTACGGTAAGGACTTCATTTAATTTAGAAAAACCACCACCAACTGAGGCAGCAGCTGAACAACACTACTACAGGGCTTATTTTCAAATTCAAACTTGGCTTGGTAACAAACTTACAGCTACGGATTGGGGATGGAAACACCATCTAACCGGAATAATGCTTAAATTGACAGAAAAAGAATTAATTCCTGAAAGTTCCCTGAAATCTATCTGCTGCAGCTGAAAAACTGGTTGTGGTAGTAAAAGATGCGGCTGTCGAAAGCATAGAGTAATATGCTCTATTCTATACTCGAATTGTCACGGAGCCGAAAACTGTTCTAACTCTGAAATACAACCATTAGAAGAAATCAGTGATTCGGAGGAGATGTGTGACGAAACAAATGTTCAAAATAATATTGAATATAAAAATCTAGATGAACTTGAGGACCTTGATGAAGTCGAAGACCTTATCGAAGTTCCTGAAGAAACCGAACAATGTGTTGAGTCTGATGATGTAGAGCAGCTTCCCAAAAAAATGAAATTATTATAAATTTTGATGATGTATTTCTACTTTGTTAATTGATTTAATGTAAAGTACGTAATAAACTTATTTTTAATGTGAGAGTGCCCATAGAGCATAAAAAAGTTTTTTCTTACCTAAAAATGGTCATTTTTAGCAACTTCTTAGGTAAAATTATTGTTTAAACATTTCGGTTTTCAGCAGTCCGAACCTTAAATGGTTAATTAAAGTTCCCTCATTACGTATAACATTGAAATTACCGTTTTGCACAACTTACAACATTTCATTTAAATGAACAATGAAGAATTAGTGACATTTACGTTAAAATCGATCTTGAAAAAAGTATCTTTTTTTTTGGTTTTTTCCTTTTTTGACAATGTTTTTCCAGAGTAACAGTATGATTTTTTTACACTATCTTAAAATAGAGGTTTTAATGAAAAAAATACCGTCCTGAAATTTTCAAAAATCAAAACTTTGTTAATCAACTTTTTTTATTGAAAATTAGGCTTTTTTCAAATTAAATTCGCAAAAAAATCAAAAAATGAATATTACGCCTCAAAAAAATTACAGCTTTTTAGATGCATAACAATGTACATTTTCACCGAATTTCATCAAAATTAAATTATTTTTGTGGAAGATAAAAAGAAAAAAACAAAAAAGTTATTTTTCGTTTCATTTCGCGTTTTTCTCAAAATTTTTGAAGTTATGTAAAAAAATGGTTCAAATAAAAGTTGTAGATCTAAATTATCTACAACTTTTACATTAAACTTTTTTCGATAAGAGCTTTACTTTTGCCAGAAATCGTAAAAAACCACGTTTTACCCCTAAACACACACCTTTTCGCACCCTCACCCCACTTCCGGTTATCTGTTGCGGTCTAATCGATTTTTCCCCAATTATATACCATTAATCCTAAATTTTCCCACCACCCATATACTGCTAAGAATTTTTTTTTATCAAAAACTATTGGCACTGGTCTATATCTCGAAAAGGAGTTGTGAAAAAATAAACAAGAAAACTTGTAGATAATTTAAGTCTTTTACGTGGGAAAGTCCCTGCAAAATTTCAGAGTGATTCGAGGTAATTTAGTAATTTTTGCTGCATTAAAACTTGCAAAGATACGCTACGCTACTTGTCTGTGGTCAGTATAGAGCAATAAACAGGGAAAGAACATATCCGGAGCAGAGGCGTAACTATGGCAGGGCAATCCAGGGTAGTGCCCTGGGGCCCGGGTGACCAAGGGCCCTAACCGGCGCCTGGGTGAGGCCGGGTATTAGGATAGAATTTTTTTTTCGGATTTCTCCCCACCCCTCTGCTGTAAACATCTGGTCACCCTATATTAGGAAGTGCCGCATTTTTGCTTTTAGTCGAACAATCAGGACACTGGCAGGCATAGATTAAAGAATATTATATATGATCCAGCAGGTACTGTCAGGAGCAAAAAAAATAGGACAACTATTTTTTTCTAATGTCTCTATTTGCACACTTGCAATGAATTTTGATGAATAATTGACAATGTCACAAAAATTAAAGTTAGATGTACACAACTAGATTTTTGCAAAAATACGTTATAAAACTTGTCCCATTTCTTTTTTTGCGCACGACAGTACATAGTGCCGCCAAAGTTTGGTGTTTTGTGTTAGCCGCGGGTTTAAGTAAATATCTCTATTTGTTGTTGTAGAGTTCACTAGCATAGGGTCAATGTCTTTTCGACTTATTTTGCTATTTTTTTTAGTGTGATTTGATTAAAACCAAAGTCACTTCTACCCTCACCAGCCTTGCTGTACTGCATTACGAGTCATTGGCAGCGCGTTTTTACAAAGAAATAAGGTAATTTCTTTGGTCATATTTTTTTAATTTTTCATTTTTTGTAACTCCTTTCCATGGGGACAACCTAGTGATAAATTTTCCGCATGTCATGGTAAATCACCCTATATAAAAAGGTATAAAATATCGTGTATTAAAATTTCAAGAGGTATAGTTGATTTTCTTCAGCTTTATTTTCAGCAAAAAAAATACACATCTCAAGACACTTTAGATGGAGAGAAAGGAAGACAGGGGAGGAGAAAAAAATCAAGTTAGAAAATATAACAACTTTATTAATGATAAAAAGTATATATCCTAGCGTGATATAAACATCAATTAATTAATATAGTGTTATTAAATTCTTATTTCTAGTCAGGCAAGAATAACTACAACCTAAAAAATTCACCAAAATAAATTAATCATAATAAATAGAAATTACTAAAAAAATAATATGTACAATTTAAAAAAATTACTAAAATAGAAATAATACCATTCTGTAAAATGTATAGTGTAGTGGAATCATGAGTGAGAAGCAAATAGTCACAATTACTATAAATATAAAAAAAATAATGTAAAACAATAAAATCTGCACTCATTCACGAACGCCTAGAAATCACCTCCGATGTTTCAACGAAACAAATAAAAATACACCTTTCTTACCAAACCGCGCCAGGCCAGGATAAAAAGCCGTCGTTTACAAACAGAATTTTAACTTGTCAAAAATATAAGCAACAATTTCTATGTACAAATAAATAATCAATCAGCAATCGTCGTCGTCATCAATAAAATTATTAACAATACTATGACTAGCCATTAAAATTACCAATTGAGAAAACAGAACAACGTACAGGGCGTCCCGATAGATCCTTTCCAATTAAAAAATATAAGATGTAAATATGACCATCGAAGCGCCCTGCGCAGATTCAATAACTCTAAAATTTACCAAATAACATTCAATGTAAATTAGTTTCTTCTTCTTGTAAAACATAATAGAGAAAATATCTAAAAATATCACCCAATATCATAATAACTAATAAAAATATTTATTTGTTATTAACATTTTCAGTTGGTTTTTTTCTTCTACGGCCCCCCTCTAACAGGTAGGATACATCTAGAACTTGCTTAGTAGGCATCTTGCTCAAGAGATTCAATAATATTTTGTTTAGTCTCGCTTTCTGCTCAACTGGCGTCTGCAAAAAGTAAGGAAACGAATTTAACAAGAGAGAAAACCGTTCGCCACAAAATTAACACATAACTACAGATTTGCTGTTTCAGAATTATTGTTTATCATCAGCCCCAGGTCATAAGATGATCTACAAGATACACCGATTCAGATTACACTGTAATCTCTATCAATTAAAAAAAAAAAATCTACTACAATATACTAGCGCAAGTTGTGTTTCTTTTTTAAGAGTGTATCACCCTTTATGCAAGTTTATAAAGAAGTTGTTGTTAGTTAGGGCTTTAAATTTGATGTTTTGTTTTTGAAAGGCTCAAAAAATGCACCAGATGATTGGAAATATGGAATATAGTTTGTAAAACAAAAAAGAACAGGCATTTCCTTGACAACAAATTTTTTTTTATTATTTAGAAGCATCAACTTACCCTAACCACAGGTGGTAGGACAGGCACTGCATTCACAACATCCCTAGCAATGTGGCTCGCCGCGACAACCTGCTGCGGCAGCTGCACCTCCTCGTTTTTCTGCTTCCTGCCCGTCGACTTCATCAGAGCGACGTCGACGTCGTGCGGGGTGTACGTCCTCGAAACCTTCAACCTCGTCTCGAACCTCTCGAAAGCGAAAGTCTTTGTACATATGGGGAATTTGGTCTTCGACACCTTGCTGAACATCTTGGCCCCCTTGTCGACGCGATACTCGCAGATGTAGATGTGTTCCTCGGGCGCTCCTATCGGTCTACCTTTGCAGTAGGTGTTCAAGTCCATCACCCAACAGTGGGAGATTATCAGCTCCACCGGCACTGCCTCGTACAGCGGTACTCGCATCACTTCGTTGGGGAAAAACCTAAAAATGTATCAGCCTGGAGTTAAAAATTCGTCTTCAAGTAAAATAAAAAAAAACTACTCTAGAATTATATAAAAAGATCAATCTGTGAACAGTTTATAACGCCAGAATCGAACAAACAAAACATAAGGCAAAAGGGGCTTGGGCAATCCAAAAGGGTCTTGGGCAATGATAAATGAGATTAGAAAGATAAAATGCATTATGCTTATGCTTAAAGATAGCAATTTTCCCAAAAATTAGTTTTTTCTTGGGAGGGTTAAAACCCATTTTTGAATTTGCCGCCAATTCTAACAACTTTTTGTGTCAAAAAATTACTGACCTGTAAAAAATGTGGGTTTGTTATTAATACAAATAAACATTGTAATAAATTATCTGATCTCTGTTTTCAGGTATTTCCACTGCAGTAGTAGACGTTGCCACTACACTATATCAATACCCACATTATCCAAATTTATTGAAAACCTAGTAAAAAGAAAGGGATTACTGAATTTTTCTAACCACTTATTTGGTTTTCAAAGTCGTAAAAGTACTAATAATGATGCTTCACTTCCCTATTTAAAGATGGTTTACAGTAAAATCAATAATGGAGGATTTCCAATATTCTGTGATTTGTCAAAGGCCTTCGACTGTGTCCAGTATAAAATATTGTTACAGAAGCTTGCACACAATGGTTTCAGAGGCATTACCTTGAACTGGCTTCAGTCTTATTTGTCAAACCGTAATCAAGTAGCTGAGGATTCAACCTGTTTCAACTAATTAAATATAAGTCATGGGGTGCCTCTAGGTTCTGTTTATGGCCTCATTTTATTCATCTTTTATATTAACGACCTCACTGAAATTGATATTAAAGTTCATTCTATTGGCTGTTGGCACTATATTGTGCCATAGCAAGATGATAATACTCTACTGAACAAAAATGTGTTCTGATATAAATAAGGTCAAAGATTTATGCGGCTAACTTGTTTTCTCTTAATGTCGACAAAACTAACATAATGAGCTTCCAATATAATCTTATGGACGTCCTTATGGGTAATCATGTACTTTGGTTATAAGTTGGTATAATTCACAGGTTTACAAAAAAAAGAGTTGTCTGGATCTGGGGTCAGACCATACGTTTCTTATGTATTTTTCGACACTGAATTCGAATTTATTTTTAGTTTTGCTCTATCACGTCAGGATTTTGAGATATCCTAACTTAAAAGTGCAAAAAACACGGTTTTTTGACATATTTGAGGTTATATAGCTTTGCGAATTTTTTTTTCTCGAAAAACCATGTATGGGATCTTAAAGTACAAATCTTCCTCTTTAAAATGTCGTTGAGTTTGCTCAAATATCTTTTTTTTTTGCCGAGATATCGAATTGTCTGTTCATATCATATCTTTCCCAATACATTTAATTAGTACGGAAACCTTATGGTCATTATTTAAATTGCAATATCTCGGGAAAAAAAAAATATATTTGAGCAAACTCAACAGCATTTTAAAGATGAAGATTTGTACTTTAAGATCCCACACGATTTTTTGAGAAAAAATTTCTCGAAGCTACATAATCTCAAATATGTCAAAAACCGTGTTTTTTGCACTTTTAGGTTACGATATCGCAAAATTTTGACGTGATAAATCAAAAAAAAAAAATAAACAAACACAAAATAAAACATACAAATCCCGATTCCTAAACCCATAAACCCCAAACCTAAAAATTCAAAACACACCAACCAACAAACGACAAAAAATGAAAGCGATTTAAAATTTTTATATTTTTTTTGGGTTAAAAGGCGCCATTTTGAATTTTCAATAGGTGATAGCCTAAATCTGAACCCGGCATTTGAAAGAGCACCCTTTTAAACATGAGTACATGAAATTTCATAAAATCCATCGACTTTAAAATACTTTTATACACTTTTTTTAAACAAAGTGACAGCTTAACATTTTTGTCATTTCTTCGAAAAGAAAGGACCTATTTTGAATTTCCAAGAAGTGGTAATCCAAATCTGAGGCCAGCATTTAAAAGAGCACCTTTTAAAACGTGAGTGCACGAAATTTTATGAAAATCTATTGACTTTTAAATATTTTATATACTTTTTTAAACAAAAAATTATAGCGATTTAATTGAAATGTTTGTCATTTTTTGAAGGTTTATTCTATACATCGACCTTAGTTAAGTATCATGTAAGATTCACAGGCCTACAAAATTAGGCAAATTTTTTGTATCAAAAACGCTACTATACTTTTCCGAAGGTTTTCGGTGCGCTGAATCTGAATCCGGTCTCAGAATTGCTTGTCAGGATTTTGAGATATCGTAACCTAAAAGTGCAAAAAACACGGTTTGTTGACATATTTGAGGTTATGTAGCTTCGGCAATTTTTTTCTCAAGAAACCAGGTGTGGGATCTTAATGTACATGTCTTCGCCTTTAAAATGCCGTTGAGTTTGTTTAAATATCTTTTTTTTTTTTCGCCGAGATATTGCAATTTAAATAATGACTATAAGGTTTCCGTACTAATTAAATGTATTGGGCACAACAGTTTTAAAAATTCGATATTTCAGTGAAAAAAAAAAACATTTTAAAGAGAAAGATTTGTACTTTAAGATCCCATACATGATTTTTCGAGGAAAAAAATTCGCAAAGCTACATAACTCAAATATGTCAAAAAAACCGTGTTTCTTGCACTTTTAGGTTAGGATATCTCAAAATCCTGACTTGCTAGAGCAAAACTAAAAATAGATTCGAATTCAGCGTCGAAAAATACATAAGAAACGTATGGTCTGACCCCAGATCCAGACAATTTTTTTTTTTGTAAACCTGTGTTATCTACCCAATATTATAGACATCAATTCACATAATTTCAGGAAGGCTCAATCAACGCTAAACCTATTATAATTTAGAAGAATATTATGATTTTAATATAACGTAATATTTTTTTGTTTTGTTTTTTGTCATATTGTTTATATACTCCTTGTTCTTGGACCCGAACCTTTCTGTGGTTTATCTAAGGGACACATAACGAAGGAGGTCCAAAAATGGGACAAGGAACAAAATAAGACCTACTGGAGGAACACTCCAGGCCAAAGACAAGCGAAAAGGTTTATAACCTATTCAACAAAGAATGCCACAAGGCTTCTCGAACTTGAAAAGTCCGACCTAAGGCTGATTTTTAACTGGCCATTGTCTCTTGAGTTATCATCTGAAGAACGTGGACATGGCAGAAGATGCCAAATGCAGATACTGTGAAGCTGCAATCGAAACTGAGGAGCATATACTTTGTGAATGCAAGGTACTAAACCGCATTAGGCTAAAGTACCTAGAACAGGCGGAATAAACGCCTGAAGATATGGGGAGATTAGCTCCCAGGAAAATCACAAGCTTTGCAAAAAGTCTTTTAGGTCGAGGTGAAGAAAGGCCAACCCAGGACCAATCTACAATCTATTCCTTGTTCTCTTTATATTATCAATGACAAATAGTTTTTGTCTGGATAATAAAGCATATTTTGATTTGATTTGTTCCAAGTGTAAGATTCACCAGCAGCGTTTCGTTTCCGAAAGGAAGAATTTGCTTTTGGAGCAACATAACAATGGAACCTAAGAAAGTGTGAGGCCTAAATATGATCCTTGTGGAACACCAGAATAAAAACAGAGTAGACAAGCGATGAAACAGAAACTCTGAACACAAAGGAGCCTGCTATTGTGTGGTCTACTCACATAAGTAACGAAATACAGCAAATAAGAGCTTTGATTCTATAAATGAGTATTTACATTGTCAGTTTCACCTCAAATTTTAGTGTCACGTAATGTACGATGTATTATTGTATGTCCTATTATTTTTATTTTTGTGTTATTATTTGATTAGTCCGATAAGTTCTACTGTATGTGTAACTTGATTTTATTATTATTATTATAACTACTCACTTTCTGGTGGGTTCATGGTACGTCTCATGCGGCCTTAAGTAGTGATGTCCGTAAGCCAGCCTCTTCCCTGTTTTGGATTCCTTCCAGAGGCGCTCTATCCGGAATATGTCCAGTTCCGAATATTCTATCTTGCCTATGGTGTCGTAGGTGTGTTTACGATCGGTACCCTTGATCGGAATGTCCCGCAGCACGTACACCGTGTCGCCCTGTCTAAGTTGTAAGTCGCCTCTCATCAGCGTCATATAGTACCTAAAATAGTCGGATATCAAATACGTTTTTTTCCCAACGTCCGCATCAAAAAGTATATAACAGCATAACAAGAGTTTATTAACAAAATAGCAAATGAAAAAAAAAAAAAAAAAATTATTCACTCTTTGTGCATCTACAAATTTATTTGTGTATACCGAGTGTAACACGAACATGATGAATTAATTTGTTTCTACTTTCGGGTTCAGTGGTATGGTCACTTTTTATTTTCAAATGCATCATCATGATTTTCTGAATACCTCGTTTTTTGCAGTACTTTTATTATAATTTTTTTAACGCAATCGACTTCTTATATCAAAGTGTGGTTAAAATTATTGGAGATGTTTGTAATTTAGATATTTTATAATAATGTATATTATTGTAGTAAATAATTGTTTTTCACGATATTCTATCTTACTGTTATAATACTTCTACTTTGACTATTATTATTATTGTACCTGTGTCCATGTTCGGTGTACTCGTCCAAAGGTATTTCATAATCTACTGCTCGGGGCACACAGATCTCGCAGTGATAACTGGCCGCCGACGCGTCCGCCTTGACGCACTCGCAGTGTTGCCAAACTAGGCAACGTTCGCACTGAATCATCAGACCTTCGTCCCGAGGGATGCCACATATGCATCTTATTATGTCTTCCTCCTCGTCTAGAAATAAAGAGACATTTTTTACACATAATTACACATAAAAATTCAAGTTTTTAAATTAAACAAAATAATCACTGACTTATTTATAAAATTTAAGATTTCATTAGGATCAATAAAGTACTTATTATTACTATTATTGCAAAAAGAAGATTTCAATATTTGACGTGAGATCATCTTCAGATAATTTGAACTACGCAGTTTTGGTTTTGAGTTTTAATCATATCTAGTCAGCTTGTTACTATCAGCGGCGTAGCGAAGGGGGGAGTATGGCGGGACACATTACTTTGTCAGACCTGGCAAAATTGGTAAATTTAATTGAAAAATTTTTTGATTCCTTCACCCTGCTCATCAAGTTTTATTTTGGCGGAACTTGGCAAAAGTTGGAAATTTGAGACGCAAGTTGTCAATTAGGAAGTTTCCTATTTAAGAAATATCATATACATTCAACCTCATTTAGAAGTCTTTCAGATAACTAGTCAAACAAAAAAAAAAATTATCTCGATATATGAAAAACTCACGAACTTATTCAATTTCTCATTTGAATACTTCGCCTCGGCTGAAGTCCGCCGTGACGTCACAATACACAACGCGCCGGCGGCGCGCTGGATGTTCCTTTTATTTAATGTATGTGCTCGATTTTCTGAACTGTCACAAAATGTCACTTTTGATTCGTTCGTGCCGAGCCGAATTTTCGAATTTCGCCATGCAAATTACGATCAGGTTTATCTGGAAGACTTCCTCTTAAAGTCGCGACATCATACGGCCGTCCCAATGGTGTTTTTCGAAAAATATGAACGTGCCAAAATTGCATGTTTTAGCAATTTTTTCGGCTCTCAAATGCAAGCTGGCTATAAACTGCCGGTGCCTGCCAGCGAGTATAAAGGTGCCCGCGCCCGCTCACTGTTGGCGGAATCATGTATTGTGACGTAATTGAGCTCAGCCCAGATGATCGCGGCATTTTAAACTTGGAAGGACCATAACTTCTTTATTTATAGAGATAATTAAAAAAAAAAAAATCGATATTTTTTAGATTTTTACAACTATTTATTATGAGAAAATGAGAAAAATGGAAACTTCCTAATTCTCACTGAATTTTTTTTTAAATTTTTTTCTTTGGAGGAATTATTATTTAATTATTTGCAGAGTTGGCTTCTTAAGTCTTATGAAGTTGGCAAATTTGAAAAATAACCCCCAAAAAAGTTGTCTTGCTACGGCCCTGGTTACTAGGACTATTTCCCTCCCATTATAAGAACCAATGAAATAGCAAGATTTTGAAAATTTGGACCAATAAGAACAAACTTTCAGTAAAAATTGCATTCCACGTGAAAAATTTACATAAAACTACAGCGGAAATTGCACTGGGCTTGACAGCTAAAACGTCACATTATAATGTGTGATTGCACAACAATTGCATTTTTTTTCACTGTAATAATTTGAACTGTTAATTGCAAACAGTTTTTGAAAGCGGGCCAAAAAAATTTGTATTTTCTTTTTCCATTTACAGATAACCCTGTCTAATAAATATATTTCGTACATTAAAAATAATCTGAAAATTCAGTATTCAAAGCGTGTTGCCTTTAAGAAACCGCATTCGTTCATTTTGAAGTGATTTGACTGAAAAAGTACCCTCGACTGAGTCTCGGACTTTTTGCAATATCACATCAAAATGAACTCAAGCAGTTTCTAGGCAACAGGTTTTCATGCACTGATTTTCGATAATTTTTGATGCTCTTAATATATTACTACAGAAAATTGATGAAGCACCAATATCGACGCGTGTTTCGTTAACCATGTTGAAGTCATGTGAAGATGATTGAAACTTCAGATTGTGCTCATATGGTTGGAGAAACCCACGTTGAAGTATTGAAGTATTTTGGTGCTTGCGGAAGCTTACTTTGTCAACAAAGTCACACTAAAGAGTCCAAATCCCTTCAAGCTTATAAAAGTAGCTAAATTTCAAAATGCTCTAGTGCCCCAAACAATTTCCATCATGCTTCATAGTTTTGAAAGAAAATCCTTCAGTTTTCAACAGCTTCAAAGAATAATATAAAAAATCCAAGTAAACCTTTTATATACTCTGTTATACACAGCTGTGCCATTGCACTTTAATTGAATACACACCATTAACATAACATCCTGTCTATTTTATTTTGGTGTTGTTGCATAGTCTAGAGCATCTTGCACATTTCCCATTTTCCATTTCTTTTGATAGCTAAAGGAAATATGACCTTCACTTAAACTGCTCAAACCTCAATATGCAGCAAACTTTTGGGTCATTTGACCTACTCAATTCAGAATGTGAATCAAAATACATTTCAAACATTTTGTACAGGGTGTTTCATTAATAATTGGAGAATCCTTAGCCCAAAATATAAAGATTTTAATCTGAAAATAAAATGTACCTCCTTACTGAGATACAGGGTGTTTTAATTCTAATTTTAAAAATTATTTTTGTCCATTATTCTGATACTGTTTAATATTTCTTTTTCATATTTGGCAGAAAGTTTAGGTATTTTAGGAAACATTAAAGGGGCGTACGGCAGGGACAAAGGTGCAGTTCCCCCCCCAAATTCTACGGCACTGGTGGAATTGTCTTTTCAGTATAATTTTTTAATTTTGAATTGTTTTTTACAAAAATAATCTACTCTTACTTCATAACGATAAAGTAATCATTTTTCGAGATAATTGAATTTAAAGATAGGGCCGCACAATATTCTGATTTTAACGTTGAATTTATTGATCATATTAGTATTGATCATTTCGGTATCTTTGCACATAACATTGGCTTGGTCACGCCGTGAAATAAGTTTTACAGTTAAATTTTAGTAATAATATTAATAATAATAATAATTTTCAAAATTATAATTAATATACCTTGTATCTCAGTAAAGAGGCACATTTTATCTAAGTGTTTCAGGTTAAATCTTCATATTTTGGACTAAGGATTCTCCAGTTAGCGTATGTCCAATTATTAATGAAACACCCTGTATACATCGCAGCTGCACCATTTGCATACATTTTAATTGCATGTACACCATTAACAGAATATTCTGTATATATTATTTTGCTGTTGTAGCATAGTCTAAAACAGTGGTTCCCAAAGTGAGGGTCGCGGCTGAAGCTAGGGGAGTTAAGAGAAGATTTAAACTAACCAAATAACCGAACATTTAACTAGTTTTAAAACACATCAAAATGTATCTCTATTTGGGACACAGAGGGGGTTGCCAACAAAATTCTTGTCAAAGGGGGTCCTGCTTTAGAAAATATTAGGAACCACTGGTCCAGAACATCTTGCACATTTCACATTTTCCATTTCTTTTAATAGCTAAGGGAAATATGATTTTTACTTAAACTCAAACCGCAATATGTAGCAAATTTTTGAGTCATTTGACCTACTCAATTCAAAATGTGAATCAAACATAAATTTTAAACATTTTGTCAGAGATGGGCAAAGGAAACTTTCCAATAAACGTTTCCAGGAAATTTTCGGGAACGAAGTTTTGATAAAAATCAGAGATGGATGAAGGAAACTATCCATATGAAAGTTTGTGGAACGAAATTTTGATAAAAATTAAAGTTTTCAGTAAAATATTTGAATATTCCAAATGTTCCCAAAGGAAACTTTCCCAGAATTTTGGAAACTTCCAAATATTCCAGTATTATTTTATTGAAAACTTTCATTTTAGTCAAAATTACGTTTTGGGAATTTTCAAATAGAAAGTTTCCTGCATTTTATATACACTGTTATATGCAGTTGCACCATTTGCATCAATTTTAATGTACACTACTAACAGAACATTCTGTATATTTTATTTTGCTGTTGTGTAGAGCATCTTGTTTCACATTTCTCGTTTTCTATTTCTTTTGTTAGCTAAGGGAAATATGATTTTCAGCTAAACTCAAGCCACAATACGCAGCAAATCCTTGGGTCATTTGACCTACTCAACTAAAATCCGAATAAAAAACATTCTACTTACTCTTCTTCTTGTTTGAGATGAAGTTCGGGGGTGGCTTCTCTCCCAGCGCGTCCTCAAACTTGGACAGGCTCTGCTGCTTAGAGTCCATATAGATCTTCTTCAGCTTGGCGGCGCAAATGCCCATATCGCTGGTGCGACCGTAAAACCGTATGTAGTTCCGGAACAATTTGTTGAAGTCCTCGTCGAAGCTGTTGGGCGTCTTGTAAACGCCCGTCGCCACGTTCTGCTCAATCGTGGAGAGGTCTATGGGGTCCGTGAGGCGAGTGTAGAATTCCGGGACTTTTCGTTTGGAAGGCATCGACATGAAAGGACTGCTCAGCAGTTCGCCTTTCTCGTCTGAAAATAAGAGCCAAGCGCATGAAAATTCAGCTTCGAACCAATTTAAAATAACATGGAGCAGTCATTTTGTGTCCACAGAACTAGCCATATTTAACTTCCTAAATATAATTGAGCAATTAGACAAGAAATACAAATAATTACCTAAATCATTCACATAAATAAGAAATAATAATGGCCCCAATACGGAGCCTTATGGTACACCTTGTTTAATATTTAAAAAACAAATCCAAAACAGTAATATGCCTTTTTCACATACACTATCTATACTCTCACACACTGCACACACTCACACATGCTGAACAAAGTTACCTCTCTGATAATAATTACCTTTAGCACTAGTAACGACCCTCCAGATGTCCTTCAGAACGGCGGCTAGCTTAACTGTCTTGTTCAGCTCGGGATCATCCTCGGCTTGCGCGAGCCTTCTCGTCTTCATGTTCCTTGGCTTTTGCAACGCGTTAAGGTGATTCATGAAGGCGCTCGTATCCGTCGGAGTGGCGGTTTGCTGTCTCGAGATGGCAGAAGTGGTACTGAGCGACCTGTCTCGGACTTTCCTAACCTAAAATTTCAGAGAAAAGATGAGTTTAAAATCGTATGCAATCGTGAACTTATCACTTAAAAAAAAAAACTGCAAAAAATTACATCATTCTTCTCTTGGCTAAGCTAATAAATATAAGGCCTGGCATGTCTCCAGATGCACTTAAGATAGTGTCTGTACCAATTTTCAAAAAAAAGGTGATACAGAGGAAAGACCAATTTCCCTGCTTCCAAATATTTTTTTAACTCCTTTTGGTGCGGACAACCTACTGAATAATTTTCCGCATGTTAAGGTATGCTTGTGATATTATTTGTGTGCTTTTAACGGAGTTTAACCCTTTCACTGCTCCAGACGAGATAATTCGCGGTTCAAAATTAAATAGGATTTGACTCCTCTAGCCGGATTTACTCGCGGTGTTCAGGTTTATGGGTGGGAATCGGCCAATTGTAATCGCGCTGCAATTTTTTTTTTTTTTTTACCATAGTACCATATTAAAATAATTCTTTTAGTTTGTATACGTTATGATTTATGATTTTTTTCAAAATTACATGCTTTATTGCGACAAAAAAATTTTTTTAACTGAAAAAAAGAAATTAAAAAAATACTCCTTCGAACCATACTGCTCCAGACGACTATACTCGCTAGCAGCAAAATAATTGCGCACAGCACCAGCCACGGCATTTCGGCCGTCCGCAGTGAAAGGGTTAAGAATGTACATTTTTATGACTAACATTAATAAACTATTATTATTATTAGTATGCTATAGGCGTATCATATATTTAATGATTTTGCCTATAATAAATAATTATTCATCTGGTGAATTTATAAGTATATATTATCAAATAATAGATTACATTATTTTTAAATATATCATTTATGTAAAAATATATATTGTTTTTCAAAAAAAAAAAAATATCCTTGGATACATCATCGGTTATAGGTAACATAAAAGAAACTTGGTTTTGAAGTAAGTGACTTGCTATACACACTCCCCCGTTAAGAAAAAGAACAGTCAACCAATTAAATAAACTATCAATAGCGAAATGAACTGTTTTAATAGGCAGTGGAGGGATATCACACTTGTCAGTCAGTAAAAATGCAGGTTTAACCCCGTCAATACTGACAGTAATGATCTTAGTCCTTTTAAAAAAAGTAATTAATTTATTTGTACGAAACAAAACTTTAAATGTGTCTTTGTACAAAGGAGAAAAGGTTGGTTTAAAACGTTCTTTGCGAACAGAATTAAATCACAAGTTAAAATGTCAGAATTAACAAACAATTTGTGACTAACATGGTGAAAAGGAGAAATGAAAGTCAAATTATTAAAATAAATACATAATTTGTCAATAAAATAAGGAATATTTGGACTATTATCTGATTTAGTTCAAGTGTGGTTCAATAAATAGCATCTACTTCCAAATCCTAATACATCACAATTCGTTATATTTAACCACACTCCCTCTCTGTCCTCCCCAATAAGCATTGCAAACGAACATGTAAAACCAACACCTTCGGCCAAATATTTAGGAATTACCATGGATCAAAAACTGAATTTTAACCAACCCTCAGCAATTATTAAATCGAGAATAAAAAACCGACCAAAACACTTCAAATCACTCACATATAAAAATGAAGGAATATCTACCAAAACAGCCACAAAAATCTACACTACTATATGTCGACCTATACTGGAATATGGACACACTCTATATGTCAACTGCCAAGCGCCGGCACTAAACAACTTAAAAGTTGCCGAAACCTCTTCGCTACGCATTATAACTAAAATTTGGCATCCAGTCAACAACCTCCACAATCCGCCGAATAATTTACTATATGAAAAAACTAGGATAACCCCAATCTTGAGCAGACTTCAAATATTAACAAACAAATTTGCAAATCGGTACCATAATATGCAACTGTTACGACGTCTCTGTCGTACAAGAAACCGTAACAGAAGATCAAAATTCAAACACCCAGAGATGTCTCTAATTGAAAAAATATCTTCATTAATTCAAAACTAATTAATATAAAATTTTTTTAGATGTATACTTGCATAAAAATTTGTTTGCTTTTTTTTAATTTTTTTTTTCCATAAAATGTATTCATTTTTAAATATTCCACAAAAAATAATGTATGAACAGTAACAATGTAGGAAAAATAGGCTGAAGGACTCCGGTCAATAGCCGTTTGAACATGTATTTTTTATGTATTCAATAAAGAACTTTTATTATTATTATTTATATGATTTAGTGAAAAATTCGCCTGATAGTCGCAAAGTTTGACCAAATATTAGTTCGGCTGAAGAGTATTGCATATCTAAGGCATTTCTAAGAGTTCTATGAAAACGTTCAACCATTCCATTGCTTTAAGGGTGGTAAGTGGTTGTACGTATTCTATGAAAATCCAAAAATTTTGCAAATTTGTTAAATAATTTTGATTCAAATTGAACACCTTGGTCCGTAGTGATACTTAAAGGAACTCCGAAACGACAAACAACATTTTGAAATAACGTACGTGCTACAATCTTTGCCGTGATATCACTGTTAGAATGTAAGAGCAGCAAGGGAGTAATGGTCCTACTAAATCTATATGAATGTGATCGAGGCCTTTAGGTATTTTAAAACTACCAACCAGACTTTTCCTATGACGGCTGACTTTAGTAGCTTGACAGGTGACGCATGTTTTAGCCCACAAACTGCAGTCTGAATTTATTTTAGGCCAGAAATAGTTACTAGTAACTAATGTTCTAGTTGCTTTTATGCCAGGG
Organism: Rutpela maculata; assembly: GCA_936432065.2. NCBI lineage: Eukaryota > Metazoa > Arthropoda > Insecta > Coleoptera > Cerambycidae > Rutpela > Rutpela maculata. The sequence continues at coordinate 138,528,230 of OW386293.2, read as the reverse complement.
TGAGATAAACCTTGAAAAATATAAAAAATGGTTCGTCTATAAATGACTGGAACATAAGGGCGTAGCGTAGGGCGAGAAGTGTTACACCGAATAAATTCATCTAAATCTGGAATTTTAATTTTCTATAAATTGAAAATGACTTTAGAATTTGATGATTAATTCGAAAATAAAAATTTAAGATCAGAATCTTTTTCTTGAACTTCGCTTAATAATTTTAAGTCAAAATTAATATTAATTAAATTAGACTTTTTGGCTTGAACTGAAGAAATATATTGCTCTAAGGAAGATGTATCATGTACACGTGATAAAGTGTCTGCTATGACATTATCTTTTCCTTTAATGTATCGAATCTCACATGAAAATTGAGCAATGTGATAAAGTGTCTGCTATGATGTTATCTTTTCCTTTAATGCGTCGAATCTCACATGAAAATTGAGCGCTTTATTCTAAATGCCGTATCTGTCGATGAGGATCTCTCTGCTTTGGTATACAAAGCCTTAATCAAAGGTTTATGGTCGGTGAAACAAATAAATTTCGATCTTCAAGTAAAAAATTTAAAATGCTTTATAGTAGTGTATAAAGACAAGTTCTTTATCAAAAGTCGAATATTTCGTCTGAGCTATAGTAAGCTTATACGAAAAGAAAGCTAAAGGAGTAAGTGCTTCTTTGCTATCTCACTGCTCTAAAACTGCCCCCATAGAGACATTGGAACAATCAACTGTAAGCGACAAAAGCATATTGTGATGTAGGCAACACAGAATTCAATTAGTTCAGATGTCTGAATGTAGAGATTTGCACCTACTAGAAGCTCTAGAATGATGACATCTGGAACTATCTAGAGAATGGTAACGTCATTACAGAAAAATCAGGATCTGTAATTTTTAGGCATAAAAGGCCGCATTCTCGGCGGGAAGAAGTTTTGAATTGAGAAGTGAGGTTAAGACTACAAAGTGAAAACAAAGTGATAAACATTGTTATTTTTAGTCAGTAAAGTGCATTTAAGTTAATAATAGTATTGTGAAGTATCCAGTAAATTATTTAATAAAGTGTGTTAGTGGTTATCTCGTGTTATAATTTTTGGAACCCACGGAATTTGCAAGGATGGTTTCCTAGGGGTGGAAACACGCCACAATATTATCATCACAACAAGGATGAGCTAAAAATGTCACGTCAGCTATAGCACTTTTGGCTTTTATGAAACTGTCAAAATAGTCAGTAGGCCAATTGTCTATTATTTTAATTTTACCATGTAGCAAGTTGGTACAAAAAGAATGTAAAGGAACTAAAATTCCAAATAGTTCATTGAAATATATATGCCACATACCTTAGTTAAATTCCTCAACAGGAAGCAATGGTGCTCCAATATAAAACACTTCTGCTGATGACTCATCGGCTTAACTTGGATCTGCGGCACCACCTGCGCCGCAGCCTGCGGCTTCTCCACCTCCTTGCTGCTGTTTGCCTTCTTCTTGGCCTCCGTCTTCCTCGGCCTGCCCACCCTCCCTGGATTCTTGTTCGGCTCAGGCAGCTGCCTCACCCTCTGCGATTTTCCTCCGATCACCCCCCTGCACAGCTCGCTGCCGCACTTGCACTCCTGTCCTTCGGCAGGGTTGAACAGGGAGAAGTTGTAGTCGTACGTCAGCTCCTCGCCGGCCTGTATGTCCCTGAGGGCGAACAGCGCCATCCTGAACTGCCCGTTGACCGACCACTTCTGCATCTCGCAGTTGGGGGCGCAGGAGTGGTTGACGAAGCGGCCGTCGCCTCCCATGCGGTGGCCGTCGATCACCAGGCCCCCGTCCAGGTGCAGGCAGTAGTGGTGGGTGTCGTGCACGTAGATCGTGCCCATCCTCTCCTTGAATTCCTGATCCGAGACGACCTCTCCGACGTATTCAAGTATGAACTCTCCGTTTTTGATAGATTGCTTAGTACGCACGCCCCATCCTAGAAAGAACATATTTAAATTACTACTAATAAAGAAACTGTAGATTAATAAGGCTTATAAAGTGGTAAGTTGACTGTTAGATTAATTGATTAATAAAACCAAAGATGGGTAAAGGAAACTTTCCAATGAACGTTTCCACGAAATCAGAGATGGGTAAAGTAAAATTTTTTTATCTCCACTCTATAGTTCATGATTTCATACAATTGCTTTGATCATACAGTTTGAGAACCTCTGGAATAAACAATTGTTTTATTCAGAGATAGGTAAAGGAAACTTTCCATATGAAAGTTTCTGGAACGAAATTTTCATAAAAATAAAGTTTTTAGTAAAATATTTGAATATTCCGAAAGTTCCCACAGGAAACTTTCCGGGAATTTTGGAAACTTTCAAATATTTCAATATTATATTGAAAACTTTAATTTTTATCAAAATTTCGTTCCGGGAACTTCCAAATGGAAAGTTTTCTTTACCCATCTTTGAATAAAACAATCGTTTATTCCAGAGGTTCTCAAACTGTATATTCAAAGCAAATGTATGAAAACATGAACTAAAAAAAAAAACCTGAAACGAAGATTAACCAAAATGATTATAAATACAAGATTGGACAAATGATTTATCGCAAAAATGATGAATTAACCAATTAATAAAAGTACAAATTTTTTATTGCGTTGATTGATTAGAAATATAGTCCAATAATTATAAAAATTTCCATTACAAAAAATGTTATCTGAGATTTTCCTTCAGTAACTAACTGTTAGTGGAAGGGTTATACATCACAAAACCACAAAAATCCGTTCTGGGGGTGCCGCGCACCCCCCCCCCGCCCGGTGGAAAAAGTCTTATTTTACTGATAACTCGTTAACCATTGAAGATATAAAAAAAAATTGCTCATCATAAAAAAGAAAGCTTGACTTATTTCCTAAAAAAAAACTCCTGCTGTAATTTTGTTGTAGGTATATGCCATGGTTTTCGAGAAAATCGATATTGAAAAAAATTCAAAAATTTGTATTTTTAATGCGCACGAATTTTCGTTTATTTGAAATTTTTTGCGCGCGGCCTATAGAAAAAATTGAATTGCTCGAAAACCAACAAGCTAGGACGAAAAATCAAAATGGGTTTTAAAGGGGATAAAATACTCTCTTGTGTTGCCATTTTTGATAGCTATTGATATTTTTAGTATATAAAAATAACAATATAATATAGTTATCTCTTAATTTTTTGCGTCTCTAACTATTCACAGGCCCATAAAAAATAACTGACTTTAATATAAGTTATAAATGCATTATCTTTTAGTTCAAGGTAGTACTTCAATGCAGAAAAAGTTAGGAATAAAAATATTCACATTTACAAATTTACCAGCATGTTGAAGTTAGTCAAATTTTGGCCAATTTTTTATTGCTTCCTAAAAAAAAGACCCAAACATCTCGAAAATTTAGCTCAAAAAATTTTTTTTGAGTTTATATATCATATAACTATTGTTTCTAATCATTTAATAGTTAAAAAATTGCATAAAAAAATATCAAAAAATTGAACATGCAGCCTTTTTTTGGATTTTAATATTTTTGAATGTACCCGGTCTAAAAATGAAGGTAAATCTTTCATTTACTTCTTTTTCCATAACATGTCAACAATTGGCAAAGATCTACTTAAAAAAAATTTGAAAAAACAAAAAAATTTACTTACACAATCTCCAAATTACAAAACATATAGGGACTTTTATTATTTTTTATGGCTACAAAATAAAGTTATTAAACGAATGTATTTCATATCTGATTTTATTTTTTCTAATATGTTAAAAATTCACAAATATATATTCAAAAAAATGGGAAAAAAATCCATTTTACTAACACGACCTTAAAAACCCTAGAAATCTAGTTACTTTTATAATTTTCTATGATGAAAAATTGAAGGTTATAAAAATATCTTTCATTTGCTTACTTATTTTCTTAGATATGTCGACAATTGGCGAAGATATTAATGATTATATAACGCATTTTCTAAAAATTCAATTTTTCTTATATTTTCAATATCGATTTTCTCGAACACTATAGCATATACAAAAAAATTACAGAAGGATTTTTTTTTTGGAAATTAGCCAAGCTTTCTTTTTATAACGAGCAATTTTTTTATATCTTCAACGGTTAACGAGTTATCAGTAAAATAAGGCTTTTTTCACCGAATGGGTGGTTTTTTGGGGGAGTTGTAAAAATTCAATTTTTCTTATATTTTCAATATCGATTTTCTTGAAAACTATGGCATATACAAAAAACCGAATGGGTGGTGTTTTTTGGGGGAGTTGAGTGGCACCTCCAGAACGGATTTTTGTGGTTTTGTTACTGAAGGAAGATCTCAGATGACATTTTTTGCGAGCTTCTGGTGTATTTTTTACTTTACCAAATGGACTAATATATAGTAACATTTGAAAATAAATTTTCAAAATATGTAATAATATATGACAAAGGAATTAAACGTATATAAACCATAATGGAAACAAACCCACATCTCCTTGAAGATATTTCAAATTTCAATATTAAACTTCAAGAATCCATTTTATCAAATACACCTAAAATGAACACCCAGTATTATTGCACATGAATTACCACCATTAGTTGTAAAACTTATTAAAATAAAACGCAAGATGTATCGAGAGTATAAAAACAACACAGAATTTAAAAGAAAAATAAATGAGTAATAAAAAATTTGACAAAATGATAGAGCAATACAGAACACAAAAATGGTTGGAATCATGTCAAAAAATTAATGAACTTCAGGGAAGAAATTATTATCAGCAAATCGTCAAAATATAAAATCAAACATTCTATTCCACCTTTAGAAGAAAATGGTAAGCAACATAATTCGGATGCAGATAAAGCCAACCTATTCTCTACTAGGGTTTCTGTCCCGGGAATCCTGATCCGGGATGCGAGAATGAGAAGAAGACATTCTAAGAATATTAAATATATAATTTTTTATAAGTATTTTTTTTTGGCCAAAAAAAGAAAACAAATACATCACACAAAAAAAATCTAAATTTGGACGACAAGATTAACAAACATTTTGAAATAAAGAAATTGAAGTGTTTTTTTGGCAAATATTTATAAAATTTATTATTTCTCGAGATTCCCGGGAACGTCAATTTTTGTTTCCCGGTTCCCGGGAATGAAGAATGAAAGGAAGTCTGGAAATCATTTTGAAAAAACATATAAACAGGAAGACTCCCCTAATTTTAACCAACAATTGCATGAAGAAGTAAACGAATAGTATGATCAATATTTCAACCAAAATTTAGCACATAACAATCATAAATTAAATGAAGCAGAATATTCTCAGACATTGGACAAAATATGTGACTTTTTTTTATTAGTTTCATAATAATTACCTTTGGATTCGGTCATGAATTTCTCTAAACCAGGCGACCACTCGTGCCGCTGAATCTTCTGATTGTGACAGCGATGGCTGGCGGGGCACTCCGACAACACCAGCCGGTTGATGCAATCATCGCCGCAGTTACTGGAAGGCTTACAGTTGCACGGCTGCGGCTCGCAAGCTCCCGTGGACGTCTTGACATTGTAGACATTGGTCCGAATCTTCCTGTAATTCCAAGACGGCACTATGTCCCTGCCGGGCAGTTGGGAGTGGGTGTGTTGCCACCAGAGGTCGTACGGAAGCTGGAACGGAAGCTTGCGGCATCGCAGGTACTTGCCGCAGTGGTACGGCGGAGGGAGGAGACCGTAGGGGTGTTCCGACGGGTTGTAGGTGAGACGCGAGGATTTCTGGGCGTTTTCAGTCCGCTTCAGCCGGACTATCTCGCTAAAAATGAGACTATACATTAAAAAAAATCCTGATGGCATTGTTTTTTTAATGTGTTACTTATATTAAATGTTTTAAGAAGCTTTGTACATGGACTTAAGGTCAGTTAAGGTTAGGTTGGTTTTACTTTTTTTTTTACTAGTTATATTAAAAATGAAAATTCCTTAATCAAATTGTCATAAATACTGTTATTTTCGTAGACTGTAAATAATATTTATATGCAGTAGGGTGCAGCGATTTTCTTTTTTTTTACCTAATCCAAAATGGCTGGCGCCCAAAAGTTGTGTGATAGGGTTGTAAATAATACGTTAAAATTTCAAATTAAAATATTAACACTTAGGGGTAGCGGGTTGGGGTCAAAAGTAAACATTTTTAATAATCTATATATTCAAAATGGCGGATGCGCAAAAGTTGTGTTTTAGGGTTATAAGCAACAGGTAGAAATTTTAGTGACAAATATTTAGGTTTAGGGGTAGCGGGTGAGGGTTAAAAGTCCAATTTTTTTATTTTGTGAATATCTAAAATGCCGGGCGCGGAAAAGTTTGGTCTTGGCTGGTAAAAATTTTAAACCAAAATATTAACACTCGAGGGTAGCGGGTTAGCATCAAAGACCAAAAAGATAGTACGTACCCTTACAAATATTATCTGTAATGAAGTATACGCCATACATCTCGTAATAGACTATACATTCATTACGGTCAACATTTCGCGTAACGGACTATACATCCTTTCTTGTTTAATCTCCTGTCATTTAATAATGTAACTGCGCGTGATTGAAATACCGAGTATGGGGATAATTTCACTAAGTGGGAGCCAGAACTGTTGTATAAAAGCCAGCCGGAATCATTCAAAAATCAGAGTTTAATTGACTTTCACACTTTAGCGAGCTGAGCTAGGGGAACGAAATAAATTTAACTTCTCATACGACGTCGCGGACGCTTACCAGATACCCGCTATTTTATAAATAGAGGATTACTCCCATTTGTGTCTGTCTCGTTGACCACGTCGATTCGAACCTGCACATACGACGTTATAACAGAGATACACATTACACTCACTCCGTTTCTCTCTTTCTTATTTGTATTTGATTGTATAATAAAGTCGTAAAAGATACGACGACCTGATGTTTGTACATATTTTGGAAACTACGTTATTTGTTAATAAATGATTTTATTTGGATTTGGTTTCTAATTTCCGGTATAAATGATGAACCCTGGAAAAATCTCCAAACCTGCTACCCTTAATGGAGAAACACCATTACATATCGATACTTATCAATTAGTAATATTTTTAAACTATGTTTAATTACGATATTATTTATTTATTTATTTATTTTGTTACAATATCCAACAGACCAATGTCCAATTACAGGATAAGGGTAGATACATGAATAAATGTATAACCACAAGAACAATAATATAAAAAACAAGTAAATAGAAGACAAACAACTTAGTAAAATTCGGTATTAAAGGCACAAGGCTCTCATTGTGGTCCATTACTGTTTAATCTTTTTGTCAACGATATACCAAATATAATTCGCAACTCTAAATCTCTCATGTTCGCTGATGATTTAAAAATATTTAGGACGGTCCTTAATCCTGAAGATTGCCACTTGCTTCAACAGGATATTAACAGCCTGTATAATTGGTCAAGACTGAACGGTATTGAATTAAATATAAACAAATGTTTTAGTATAAGTTTTACAAAATCAAGAGACATATTAGTATATGAATATAATATAAACAGTGTTGTCCTAACAAATGTTACTGAAATCAAAGACCTTGGTGTCATATTTGATAGACACGTGACATTCAGTAGTCATATTAACACTTTAACACAAAAAGGATTTAAAAATTTGGGCTTTATAAGTAGATATAGTAAAGACTTCTCATATGACACATTTAAGATACGTTACTGTTCCCTTGTCCGGTCTGGATTAGAGTATGCCTCTGCTGTTTGGTCGCCTTATTACTATTCACATAAAAATGACATTGAAAAAGTACAAAATAAATTTTTGCGAAACTGTGCATTTAAGTTAGGCTTACCTAACGACCACTTTACATATACTGATATTTCTAATATGTTAAACCTTAAATCCTTGGAGATACGTAGGTTTCACCAAGACCTGCTATTTTTGTTTAAGTTATTAACCAATAATATCGATTGCGACAATCTTCTTGGTTTGATAAATTTTAATACTTGTCATCGTACTCGTAACTCTTCTATGTTTCATTTAAATCACCACCCTACCAACTATGGCTTATATAGCCCTTTGACCCGAATGCAACATAACTTTGACTTTTTTAAACTAGATGCATCGGTCAGTCTTACAGTCTTTAAAAATCAGGTTAGATCACTGGAAGTTCCTAGGTAGTCTCAATGTATTATACCATTGTGTAAATTCGTGATGTTATACTATAATTATTTAAATTCTATTCATACCTGTACATGTGTGTGTAAATTGATTTTATATAAGTGTTTGTATTTGTTATTCATTTTTTATATTGTATCTATTGACAACAAATTTAATGTAAAATGGAGTTTTCCGTATATTCAATAAATAAATAAATAAATTTAAATTACTTATTACTACTTACATATTTGTTATCTAATGTACGCATGCCCGTAATACAGCATGCGTTGTGTTCTTCATACATAAAAGCTCGATGAACAGTGAACACTGTCAGTTTTAGCCGAAACTTTAGATAGATGCGGTATTTCCGATAGAGCTGGAGCACTGATTGCTTCTTCAGTACTCCAAGATTTTGGTTTAATTTATGAATCTAACACAACGCATGTAATTGATAAAAACAAAATTAGAAGAGCTATAAGCCAGAAGAGAGGTGAATTATCATCATGTGGCACGCCAATATCATTACGTGGACTTTATTTCGATGGGCGTAAAGACAAGGCCATGAAATTAATAGATAACCGTCGAAAGATAACAACCGAAGAACATATAGTTTTAATTGGAGAGCCCGGATCATCATATTTGGGACATGTCACATCCTCTACAGGTTCAGCTGTAAACATCATTAACACCATTATCAGTTATTTTGAAAACTCTCGAATCCCAACTAACACCTTAAAAGTCGTCGGATGTGATGGAACGGCTACAAATATTGGTCCTAAAGGTGGCGTTATAGCTCTACTTGAAAAACATTTTAAAAGACCACTTCAGTGGTTTATTTGCCAACTGCATGCAAATGAACTTCCACTAAAAGGCACTTGATCGAACGTATTGACGGAACTGTATTTCAGGATTTTCAAGTATAATAGGAAAGTCGTTAGTCAAATGCGAGCAGATGCCAGTAGCTGCATTTAAGATTATTAAATCCGAAATTCCTATAGTTAAAGTGAAAGATTTTAACACATATCAGTTATATTTTTATGAAATATGCCAAGCAGTAATAACGAGATATGTTTCTATTAATCTTTCAAAACGAGAACCTGGCAAAATAGTCCACTCGCGATGGCTGACGACAGCAAATAGAGTACTTCGCTTATATGTTGCTCTGCAGATTTGGTTATATCAGCAATGTATGTTGTCAAAGTGTATGCGCCAATGTGGTTCAAAATAGAAGCACATCCATCATGTCTGCAAGGTGCTTCAAATGTATGGAAGACCATACAATTATCCAGATATTTATCAGAAGAGTTGAAAGGAGTAGGTAGTTGATCCCGTCGTAATACGAAATGGATATTTTGCCCATCCTGAGAACATACTACTGGGAATGCTGGGCGATGAAAACCGGTGTATTAGGGAGTTGGCCGTTCGCAGAATATTAAAAGCTAGAAAAGGCAACAATACCGACTTAAGAAAGTTTACACTTGCTCCGTTGAAACTAAATGCTACAAATTAGTATGAGATGATTGATTGGCAAGAATGTGAATATAATGAGCCACCATTAACAGTTGATTTTTCCGAAGAGGACCTTAATAAAATTATAAATAATCCTGAATTGTCTGATAATTGAAATAAAGAAATTTCCTAATCACACACAAGCTGTGAAAAGGGCAGTAAGCTTGTAACTGAAGCTTCAGCGCTGGATGGATTAATTAGAACAACGATTAGATCCTGTGACAAAATTCCCAAATTCAACACAAAGAAAGATTACTACAAGCAAGTTTTACCATAATGTTTATAGTATTTTTATTTTTACTTTTTATTCTTTAATAAAATCAAGTTTATTTTCACACAAGTACCTTTGTTATCAAACTTCCAATAAAGAAATTAATGTTAAAATAAAGTTTATTGTTTCACACTATGATGATAAAACAAATAATTTCCCTTAAAAAAAATGGGACCTTTGAGCTTGTAGGGAATAGAAATGGATCCGATGCAGTACAAAGAAAATATTAAGTTGACTTTTAACCCTAACCCGCTACCCTTAAATCTTAATATTTTGGTATTAAGTTTTTACCTCTTATATATAACTGTAAAGCACAACTTTTTCACACCCGCCATTTTGAATATGTAGAATATCAAAAATGTTTACCTTTGACCGCAACCCGCTACCTCTAAGAGTTAATATTTTAATTTGAAATTTTAACGTATTATTTACAAGCCTATCACACAACTTTTGGGCGCCCGCCATTTTGGATTAGGTAAAAAAAAGAAAATCGATGCACCCTAATATGCAGTCGGGATTTATTTGAATCCCGGAGCCAGGAGACTAGTCCCGTTATTTAATTCGACTTATTTCTTTATTCAGCGTTATTCTTACAAAAGAACAAAATTTTTTTAACAAAATTAAAATACAAAAAATTGTACCATACAAACATCCATACATATTAAGTAGCTATATGTTAGACTTCGGAATTTGGAAGCTATTTTTGAGAGCTCAAATTCATAAAGCATGCCAATCTAATATGTCATAAGGCTTACTTCCCTAAACGTTTTATATATACCCTTGGTTAGTCAAATTTAAAACAGCACTACAATAACAGAAGTCTTTTACATATATAATCATTTTTTTTAAAATTTTTAAGTTGTCAATTATATTCCCTAGATACTTAGTTTCATCGAATACTTTATCAATTTCTCCATTCAATTTAAACTTTAACCGATTTGTGAAATTAACTACCTCTGTATGAATTATTTACTTCCAACCAATTTCTCACCTTTTCTAATATTTGACTCATTTTAACAAAACTTAATATGCACATATCATTGGCATTTACACGATATTTAGCCTTTTCAAAAATTAAAGATGTATCATTTAAATATAAAAGGAATAGAAGAGGCCCTAATATGCTACCTTGTGGTGTTTCCACATTAACATGGGATTCGCTAGATATATTTCGTTTTCTGGTGTTCGTATAATCTTTCAACCAATATAAGACTGTCCTTTTTGGATAATAAAAAATCTTGGTTTACAAGAGGTCTGAAAGTCTCATCTAATAACATGCATTGCCTGCATTTAATCAGAAAATATGCAGTAGATAATTTTCACTTTATTGCTTATTTTAATAGGTACCGAAAAGTTTACAGGAAGACTATTTTAGCCGCCAAAAATCTCTATTATAGGGAATTTCACAGTCATCTAACAAGCAAAAAGAAACTTGGAGAATTGTGAATGATCTTAGGGGGAAAAATATTAATACCACTGTGAATAGTACTCTGAGCGCTGATGAAATGAACAATTTTTATTGTTCTGTAGCAAAAGAATTATGCAATAAAATTACCCTAAAGCATGATCTCCTAAAGTACTTAAAAAATGTTTCTGTACTTGAATCTTTTTTTCTGTCACCTACCGATACTCAAGAAATTAGAGAAATACTCAATGATATTAAGAACAAGAATACTAGTGGTTGGGATTGTATCTCATTAAAAATTTTCCTAAAACTTCCAGAAAATGTTTTGCAGATCTTAGTGGAGGCTATTAATACATCTTTTGAAACAGGAACTTTTCCATCATGTTTAAAAATTGCAAATGTTGTTCCTTTATTTAAAAGTGGAGATCGTGAATCGCTCTCTAATTATAGGCCAGTATCATTGCTCCCTACGTTAGCAAAAATAGTAGAAAAATTGGTCAAGAAACGAATTTTAGATTTCTTGCATCGAAATAAGATACTTTGTGCAGAACAGTTTGGTTTTCATGCTGCAAGAAACACAAATGATGCTATATTTGCTTTTTTAGAGAAACTATATCTTCAGCTTAATGATGGAGAGGTGGCCGCAGCAGTGTTCTGTGATTTGACTAAGGCATTTGATTGCGTGAACCACGGAATACTGTTGAGGAAACTAGAAACATACGGGTTTAGAGGTAAAACGCTGGATTGGTTCCAGTCATATTTATCTGGGCGTAATCAAAAAGTTATTTTTAATGGTAATGTTTCAAAACAAATGGAAGTGAATACTGGTGTGCCACAAGGTTCCGTCCTTGGGTCACTACTATTTCTAATATATTTCAATGATCTGGTATCTGTTAAAATTAAAGGAAATTTCACTTTTTTTGCTGACGACACCACGATACTCTGGCATGACAAATTCATTGATGAACTCCATGAGATTGTAAGCACTGATTTAGAAATGATTAAAGAATGGTGCGATGCTAATTTGTTATCCTTTAATGTGCCTAAAACTAACATTATTACATTTAAGTGTAACCTAAATGAGGTATATTTGGAAGACCAAATTGTTAAAAATCAAACTGAAAGTAGATTTCTGGGCTTGCATATTGATAACAAATTAAAATTCGAAAACCATGTCTCAATATTAAGTAAAAAATTAGCTGCGAATTGTTATGCAATTAGAGTAGTATCAAATGAATTAAAATTAGATTCAGCCAGAAATGCATATTTTGCACTTATAGATTCTCATTTGCGTTATGGCATTTGTTTCTGGGGTTGTTGTTCACAATATTTATTTAATAAAATCTTTGTTCTGCAAAAAAGGGCTATAAAATATATGAGTAAGGCTAATGTAAGAGACCGGTATAAACCTCTGTTTTTGAAACATGGAATTATGACACTTACATGTATTTTTATTTTTGAGACTGCATGCCTCATGCATAAAAAATTTAGACATGAGATAAACGCTAACCCAGTTCACTACACACGTCGAACTCATAACATCCTTCTCCCCATTCCATCATCAGCTCAGACAAAGAATTCTATCTTATATAACAGCAAAAAAATATTCAATCATCTTCCTATAAAGACGAATTATCAACGAAATTAAATTTAGAAAAGAATTAAAGAAATTGTTACTTAGTAAAGCTTACTATTCAGTCGATGAATTCTTTCAGGACACATTTGATTGACTTTATATATTTGATTTTATTTTTTGGTTTTTTAGACTAAGTCCCTGTTTTATACAAAAATAAAGGTTTTTGTGTCATTATGTTTGTATTTTATACTAGGATGTTTTGTTTTTATACATAGATTAAGGACTGGCTTTTGTATTTTTTAGACAATAAAGCATATTTGATTTGATTTGATTGATTTGATTTGGGTTAAAAGTGAATCATATTAAAATTGTACTCACTCGTCTTCCTTATAATAATCCGAGAACAATCCAGCAACCAGATACTTCTTCCTCCACCTCGGCGCTTTCTTGTTCTTCTTCAGCTCGTCCCCAGAAGCAGACGCCCGTTCATCCCTCAGTCTCCTTTCAACTAGAGGTTCGATGCTACTCGTCGGCGAGACGTCCCTAAGCCGCCTCTTCGGATAACCGTTCATGCTCTCCACAAATTTCTCCTTACTCCTCTTACGTTTCTTCCTTTCCTCCAGCCTAGACCGCAGCCGTTCTATGCTCGACTCCAGGGACATCTCCAGATCGATGTCCTGATCGTCCAGCTTGTTTTTGCTCCTATCGCTCGTCCTCGTGTCCACGGAGGTGGCCGGGGACGAATCTCGGTGCCGTAGCGTCATCCTCTCGGGTTTCAGATCATCCTCAAACTCGGTTCTCTCGTCTTGCGGAAGACTCTCGCACTCGCTCATGAGTTCCCATTTCGACGGGCAGTCGTCGGGTTTTGATTTCTCCGGGGTGACCGGTACTAAGGACAGGATGTCGGTTTTTTCGGTACGTTGGACGAATTTCGTGTATTCCTCTCCTTCCTTGGGGACGCGGTCGCAGGTGTTGGTGGGTAGGGAATCTGGTATGTCTGCGGGAGTTAGCTCGATGAGGAATGCTTTTTTCTTTTTCTTCTTCACCGTGGGGAATCCTGAAAGACATAAATAAATAAATAAACAAATATGTATGATTTAACAATAATAACAATAATAGATAATTAATAACTTTCACTTTAAGCTGCTGACAACGGTACGGAAATAATTCTTCATAAGTGATCGTATTCTATTTTCTTATCTCACTATAACCATTTAAAATATACTGTTCGTACATATACTTAAACTGAATAAATTTCTATTTTTAAATTTTTACTTCATTTTTTTTTTTGAAAATATTTGACGAAATAAATGATAATTCCATTCGTTATGTGGAAAAAAACTGCAGCGCCACAACTAAGGGTTGACAGAGATAGCTCCATCTTCTGAGCTATTGTTGGTATTAAACTGTAGGTAAGAAAATTCTCAATATAAATAACAACGAAAAAACTAAAAGTCAATAGATTAAATTTTATTTTTTTATTTTTTTAAAACTTAATAAACCCGAAAAACATATTTCTGTAGTATGGCACAGCTGTCTAAATGCAAAACTAAAAAATCCCCCAACTACTTTTTTTAAGGTAATATTTTTTCTCAAAATAGCACCATCCACATCATGTATTCCTAAATATAATGACATAAAAATATGCAAAGTGTTGATTATTCCACTCATTAGCCCTTGCCTATCTATAACTTATTTCAGTTTTCCCTAATTTTAATTTTAAATTTTTGAATTGTTGGCTAGGGTCTTACAATTTAATCAGACAGAAGATTCTTGAAACAAAAGTCACATGTACAGGTTGAAATATAGTTCATACAGGCACAAGTTAAACATATCCTTCATAGACTTAAAAAAATGGTTATAAAATAACTATCACTGAGGCAACTAAAATTAAATAGAAATGCCTACCAAGCAGACAAATCAATGACATAAATGCTAATTTAAAGACGAGTTAAAAACATTCGCTATGGAAAAATATAAGTAAGAAATGTACTAATGTAATAATTCATCACAAAGTAATACCGAAAGTCAAAACTATACAATGTACATTTGTAAAACTAATTGAACCTCTTAGAGTACTTTCTGCTTAAGAAGCATAACTTCGTTTTTAAATTTTTTTAAATTAAAAATAAGAAATATATCAACACTTTAATAAAATAACAATTCTTTTCTGTGTGTGAATGTATGCTTTCCTGCATTTGTATGTTTGAGTATAATGTGTGGCAATAGGTATGTTCACTAATTTTCAATTATAATGAAATTCGAAAGCTTTAATGGTCTGTAAAGATATAACCAACACAGAAACTCTTAAAAATTAAAATCCAATAAACGCAGAATAAAAATGCGGAATGTAGCGAGGCTCACGTCACTTACCTACCTGATGCGCACGTAAGTCACACTGCTCTGCTTGCTTTTGGCTGTAGGTTTCGCTATAGTTAAGTGTAAAATGACACATCTCTCTCATAGAAATGCCAGCGTCCTACCGTTTGCATAGTGTAAGCCCTGGCGCTGTACTCTCGATAGAGCAAGTGACGTCAAAGAGCGTTCAGCGGATTTAAATAATTACGGTATATTCGCATGGATTTTTTCAACAGAACGGTTTTTTATAATTTCCTTAAATTGTATACATGTAATTTTAAGACTAATTTGGATGTTTTTATTGCGTTTAAACAAGATTTAATTTTTTTGTGAACATCCCTATTGACTATAGTCTGATGAATTTATACCCTGTAGTGTGTTAAACCTAAATTGATGAATGAAAGTGATTCTATTCTATTCTGCCTTATTCACTGGCATGTATACTGTTTAGAATATGGTTCTAATAGCAATACTAGATGGTGTTAAAAAAATTGTACCGATAAAAAGATAGTGATATTACAAAAGACCAAAAAATTCGACATCATTACGAAAGCTTTTGCTCTAAGTGTTTTTTTGCATTGTTTTTAAGTTTCACTTTTAAAATGGATAATAATTTTATCAGTAAACTAAATTTTGAATTCGTATCTATATTTTCTAAACTTTCTAAGATTAAATACTGACCTAGCATTGAACATTGAAACAATGGAAAATATATAAAGTACTATTTGCCTAGATTCAACGGTTAACATGACTTTTATTATAAAAATAATTAAAAAATCATAAATTACTTTTATTTTCAAGATCCTGTATATGGAGTGGGTAGCGCTTCCTCGACTTTATACTAAACAAATACACTATGCAAAATCAAATAGAAGCATGTTTATAAATGATACGATAAGTGTGGTGATAAGATAAAAGAAAACCGGTTAAAAAAACTGGTGTTATTTGGCACAGTTAAAAATAAAAAAGTAGGTTATTTCTTGCGCGATAAAAAAAATGAATGAAAATTATCTTAATCAACAACTTGTATGGCAATTAAGGATATGAAGCCTTTTCATTCATATAATCACAATAACTTGCCGGTCAAATTTGAAATTTCAAAATGTTATATTGTGGTTTACCAAATTCTTTTTTTCAATTTTATTATTTATGTTACAAAGATGCGTTTCCAACACGTGACACGGTATAAATATTTAACTAACGCGGCTGCAGATACTTAACACGTTCGCTGCTACCTGACCTGACCTGACAGTACCCTGGTGCTAACCCGGTATTTTGCTTTCTTAAATGATGATATTTCATATTAAATACGGTTCAGATGATGCATCTATAAGTCACGCGCACATGACGGTTAAAGCCCATGACTCATTAATGAGTCATGCGCAGTGAACGTGTTAAAGTCCCTGGAATTCGAAATATTTTAAATGTAATGACAACCAAGAAACAAAATAGCACATTGGAACCACAGACATTGTAACACCTAGACTGGTTTAAAGAACCTGAGAAGTCTTTATTGCAAAGAATTCTCGCATACACTTCAACCAATTGCATAGCGAGTAAAGACACAGAGAGCATTACTACACTGACCAATGTCCCATTCATAGACATTATGTTTCAATGGTCCCACTAACAGAAATAGAAATTGAATATGATTCTAGTTGTGCCATCTAGTAACGCTACTATACCTTAGCCGGGAGGGAGGATAATGATAAATTGGCATCAAGGATGTCATTGAGCAACGTTGATTTGATAAGCCTCCGTAATAATTATTTTGAATTACACCCCATCCAAATTTAAACTCTAATGGGATCTATCGCCCTCACTGATCACGTGCATTTATTACTATTCTCCTTTTAGTCCAGTAGAATTAGTAAAAAAAAGACTGAAAGTTATTGTAATTCGTTTCAGGATGCCACGTGGTTTAAACGATAGTTTTATTGATTACAAACATGACCCTGAATTTGGTCCACTTTTTGACCTCCGGAACATTGTTTATTTAACGATTTATTGTTGAAAAATTCAAAGAAATCGACTTTTTTAAAGATAACTCAAAGACCTATGACGATGGGTTTTTCAATTTGTAGATACTATTAGAACTTTAAAAAACGGTTAATTTGAGAGATGTTTCGTTTAAAACACTTGAAAATTTGTTTAAATAATTGCAAAAAACCGCGAAAATTTTAGCAATTTGCAAATATTTTTCATTCTTTAACAAAAGCACTTTAGTGCTTGAAACTTTGAAGAAATATGTCTTTTATTACCCCAAAGTTGTCCCTAAAATTTCATCAAAAAATTTTAATTAGTTTAAGAGATATTCAATTTGTTTATTAAAAACATAAATAATGTAAAATGCAAATTCACCCAGTTCCCGTTGTCGTAGAGGGTTGATCTGGACATCCTTTTTTTTGTTGAGACTTAAACTTTATGTTTTCATTAACGGCAAATCAAATTTGCATTATTTTCAACTTCAAAATGGCGTTTGAAAAAGTGTCACATTTTGAGGTTAGGTTCTTTGCTAATAACTTTTAAACAAATGAAGATTTTGCAACATCGTTCTCATATCTTTGTTGCTGGGTTCTTTTCACACATTTTCAAAAAAAAAAAATGACTGTAGCCTTATTAGAAGCCGAGATGATTTTTTTTTAATAAATTCGTAAAAAATTTTTTAACAAAAAATAATTATTTATAACAAATTATTGTTTAATTAGGAAAAAATCGACATGACAGATATTATTGTTTCATCATGCTACCCCAAATTAAAAAAAAAGTCAAAATCGGAGAAACGGTAAATTTTTGGTTGACGGATTTGAACTTGTCTCGATCATTTTATGAACGTGTTACAGATATGACTCATGCTTCTCACTCCTATTCTGACGCTGATTTAAAATTAATTATTGTTATCGTTGCAAATTGAATTTTTTCCCCCAAACTCAGCTCTATTGCAAAGATAGAGACTATTAAACTAGTTGTTCGCCAAGTTTCAGCTGTTAATGTTTATTAATAAACAAATTACGAATTTATTAAAAAAAAAATCATCTCGGCTTCTAGTAAGGCTACAGAGTCATTTTTTTGAAAATGTGTGAAAAAACCCCAGCAATAAAGATATCAGAACGATATTGCAAAATCTTCATTTGTTTAAAAGTTATTAGCTAACCTAAAAACCTAACCTCAAAATGTAACACTTTTTCAAACGCCATTTTGAAGTTGAAAATAATGCAAATTTAATTTACCATTAATGAAAACATAAAGCTTAAGTTTCAACAAACAAAATGATGTCCAGATCAACCCTCTACGACAACGGGAACTGGGTGAATTTGCATTTTACATTATTCATGTTTTTAATAAACAAATTGAATATCTCTTAAACTAACCAAAATGTTTTGATGAAATTTTAGCGGTAACTTTGGGGTGATAAAAGACATATTTTGTCAAAGTTTCAAGCACTAAAGTGCTTTTGTTAAAGAATGAAAAATATTTGCAAATTGCGAAAATTTTCGCGGTTTTTTGCAATTATTTAAACAAATTTTCAAGTGTTTTAAACGAAACATCTCTCAAATTAACCGTTATTCAAAGTTCCAACAGTATCTACAAATTGAAAAACCTATCGTCAAAGGTATTTGAGTTATCATTAAAAAAGTCGATTTTTTGGAATTTTTCAACAATAAATCGTTAAATAAACAATGTTCCGGCGGTCAAAAAGTGGACCAAATTCGTAATCAATAAAACTATTGTTTAATCTATGTGGCATCCTGAAACGAATTACAATATGCATATTTGCTAATTCCACTGGCCTATTTCTCGGCTAAGGCATAGAACCATATTCCGGACAATATGCACGGCAGTGAATGATGCAGAAAAGAATTGTTACTATAGTAATGTGTTTGCTGACATATATGCCTAATCTTTATTTTTAATTTAAGAAGTTTAAAAATTAAGTTATAGTTGTTTAATAAATCAGAGGGTACTCTGAGAGGTTGAATAAGTTTTACGAATTGTAATGTACACTGCATACAGAGTTCAGACTTGCTGAAAAAATTTCCTGAATTTTCCAGGTTTTCTATGACAAATTTTTTTTTTAACAACACAACAATAATTTTATATTAATGGTAATTTAAATAATCAAATATATTTTTTTAAATTTTTGATTTGATAAAAAATAATTTAAAATAACAGTGGGACCTCGTAAACAGTTTATTGTTTTCCATATTCCGAGTCAATTCCCTGATTTATGCAAAATTTTCAAAATTCCCTGAGATTTACGTGCTTTTTTAAGGTTTTAAAATTCTTAAAATTCTCTGAATTTTTCAGGTTTTCCATAAGATCCGAACCCTGTGCATAGTTTTGATCTCACGAAATTATTAATTTTATTTAAGTATAAATAAACTTTATCTACTTTTATTCAAAACATACCCTCGGTTAACTATTCCATTGATATGACTTCATTGATACTTCCCAAAGTAAGTGTTGCCGACAATTTTAAACAACCACAACCCACAAACCGACTAGCATTTAAAAACAACAACTTACCCGTCCTGTTTATAGCTCTCCTTTTCCTGACCTTCTTCTTGGTCAGCTCCGGCGAAGCCTTAACACTCTGCTCGCTGATTTCCACCAGCAGCTTCTCCTTAACCTCGACAGTCTCCACCAGCGTTTTCTCCTCCAATGCCGGCGTCTTCGGAATCAGATTCCTCTTCACCTTCAACTCCGTTATGAACGATTCAATGCTGATCTTCGGCTTGACCTTCTCTTCCACGACGGGAGGACTCGCTTCAGTCTTGACAACCGGACACGCCTTCTCCGCGGAGCTGGCCATTTCCAGCCTGTGCCTCTTCTTCGGCGTCGTGGCCGTTATCGAACCATTGCTAGAGTTCAGTTTCTCTTCTACTACGGCAACCTCGTCCAGTTTCACCGGCTTCGGCAGGATTTTGTCGTCGGAGAAGCGATTGATGCAAGCCTCTATGGCCTCGTCGATGTGACTGCCGACAGCTTTGACACCTTTGGGTCCGTTTTCCTTCAACTCGTATTCGTTATTGTTGATACTGGGCATTTTCGGAGAGGCGGTGTTCGATTTGATGACCGGCACGTACCGAGCGGCAACCGGGGATTTTTGCGGTTCTGACTTGGGGGTGCTACCTCCCGCCTTGGGCTTATCATTTTTGTTTACCACGAGGTTCTGCTTAGCCTTGGTCTTGTCGTTCTTTTCCGCAATCTCCTCGGGTTCGACTTTAGCCTCCTCGACCTCGTTCTTGCTGTCGTTGTTGCTCACTAGGTGGTAGTGTCTCTTTTTTAACGGTAGACGCTGCTCGTTGGAATTGTTAACCTTGTTGATGGTCGTGCTCACGTTCTGCTTCTTTTTCTTCTTCTCGGTGTGTTCAGTGGTCTTCCGCTTCTTCGTCACTTTCTTCAGGGTTTTCAACAGCTGTTCGGGCACGTTCTCTTTCGGTTGCTTGGTGGCGATCGCACAGTATTTGACAAAGTCCGCTATTAGCTTGTCTATTTCTATGTTTATTTTAGGATCGCTCGCCGTTATTGGCTTGAGGATCTTAAATTTGTACTTCTTGTGTTTCTTATGCTTATGCTTGCTGTGCATGAGCTTGGGAATTTTTAACGTTTGATATTTGCTCTTGATTTCCAGTTTGTTTTTGACCGTAAGCACCGGCCTGCTCCTGTGCTTCGCTTTGGGGGTTCTTGGTGGTCTCTCGACAGATTTCTCGGCCGCTTTGTTTTCGATAACCTCCGTGATGATTTGTTTGTTCTTCGGTGGCCTACCGGGGCCTTTCTTGTTCACTGCAGGCCTGCCAGGTTTCCGCCTGGGCGGGTAGAGCACCCTATCAGCATTGGCGTACAGCACCCTGTCGAATCTATTAGCGGTAACGGGTATTTTAGCAACTTCCTTCGACTTACTCACATTTGCACTATTAGACACTGGTTTAACACTGGTAGTCGTTTTGTTCACTGGTTTCTCACACTTAACGTTAGCTTTCACCGGGGGCTTGTCCACTTTCTTGCCGTCTTCTTTCGTCTTCTGCTTAACGTTGGGTGACAGAGCAGGCTCGGGGCTAGATACGTGATCCGGACTGTTCTGGATACCCGAGTCGGGAGAGACGTTGGGGTTGGTGCAGTACTCCTGCGTTTTCTCTGCGATCTTGATATCCTTGTCGCCTTTCTTGGGCCTACCCCTCCTCCTTTTCACGCTGTCCGTTTCGCACTTATTACCCTGCGTTTCGCTTGCCTGCGTCTGCACCGGAGACTTCAAACTGTCTCCCACGCTGGGGATGGGGGGACAGGGCGCATTCAGCATCTGAGTCTGAGCCACGAACTGCTGCAGCAGGCTGTTGGCGTACAGACTGCTCGGGTTGGGGGGTGCGTGACTTTCGCCCTCACTCGAACTTTCCGTCGTCCTCTGTATCAAAGCGTTCACCGCCTGCTGGGGCAGTTCCATGTCAGACCCTGACATATCGCCTGTAGCTGGGGAATTCTTGTCGGCCCGGTTGCACTCAAAGTCGTTGAAGGCGTCGATCTCCTGTTGGTCCGGCAGGATGGCGGCTAGGTCCTCCTCCCGGATCTCCTGCAGGCTGCAAGAGGCCAGCATGGCGCTGTCTGCATCCGAGTCGTCCGAGTCAGAGCTGGAGTAGGTCGAGCCTCTCGATAGGGGCAACGAGGCCATCTAAAACAATAGAAATATGTGTAAATGAGGTATTCTGACAGCTACATTATACCCACATAACATTATAAAATAATAATACGTAAGGTGTAAGGTGTTATTTAAAAGATAAAGAAGCAAAAAAATTACTATTGTAACTTTACAGGTCATGACAGCAACTTTGTGGTTTTTTTATAGCTTTTGAATGTAATAAACAGTATGTCGGACAGTCATGCAGTTCATTCAACATTAGACTAATTGAACACAAAGCATATATCAAAGCAGACCTAAAGGTTATAAGTTAGTTTAAAAGCAATAAATGAACGTTTTAAATGAGAAAAAACAATTTTGAAACTTCCAGGCGTTGCTACAAGGCAGAATGTTTGCGAAAATACGCCGACTAGGCAGTAAAAACCAGTAAAACATATTTTTGAGGTTATTTGTGACGTCGACGCAGATGTTTTACTGCCGGTAAAACCATGACATTTTGTTATCGCTAATGGTGAAACTACATAAAGTACATAGTACATAAAAATGCTTTATTTATAACATATGCACCTTGTCCAGGATAATCGTCAGTATCCTCATGTCTCTCATAGTCAACACACTTGCCATCTGAGCTCACAAATTATTCCCAGCGTTAACTAATGATACGATTCGAATTTCGGCGCTGTGGGAACGGAAAAAAGCGGGAAAAAGCCGCACATAAATCAAGCAAAACACTGGGTTAAACGCGTAGGCGCCTAGTAGAGTTTTAATTATTCATCGATAGTCGGGGTCGATACTCCACGTGAATCGCGGATTATCAGGGCTCGAAAAAAACGCACACGCACCGGTATCGACGACTGCACATATGATTTATCCCCTTTTTAAGAGCATACTGTACATACTGGTGGAAAAGCGGCGTCCGCTGTACGAGGGGACGAGAATGTAGGTACCTTTAAAAAAGGGTGGTGTAGTGTGCGGCGTCCAATGAATTACCGGTACTTTCAAAGGCTTTTAAAAGTCTGTAGTAAAGGGTGTACTGGGATGCCCGCGGGCGCCCGATGCGCCAGCGGTCGACTCACTCGAGGTTCGTTTAGTCGAATTACACTGTTTTTCAGGGGGGCGTGATTTGTATTGTAATAATATTTTACAGTATGGGGTTGCTCCCTCTCAAATTAGTAAAAAAGCGGGGAAAATTTTTGAACAGCAGTTTCTCGGCATAGAGTAAGTATTCAACATTTAAAACAATATTTTGCTTATGCATAGAAAAAAAGACATGCTTTGTGATATATATACATATATAATACGTTTTTTCGTGGCTTTTTTCATTTGGACGTATATATCTCGAAAAGTGTTTAAAGCTAAACGAACATAGGTAAACTTGTTCGGAATGCGATTTCCTACAAAAAAAGGTTATATAAATAAAAAAAGAATTTTTCAAATGCAACTAATTTTTAAAATTTGAAATTAGTAAAAATTTTCAAAATATGTAATAATATAATAAGTATGGAATATAATAAGATAAAAGTTCTAAATAATTGGTGTTCTAAAATGATAAACAGAAAAGTTACAGAAGTTTTCAAAATTTACAGAGACAAAAAAATGGAGAAAAAAATTCATATAGCTCCAAAACGGCTGATATTTACAAAATTTTTAACATAGTCAAAATAATTCACAATTTATTCATTAATCGTATGAATCATGTTTCAAGATTCCAGCCATCGAAAAATAATTTCTCACCGCAGCGCCATCTCTGTGCACTGTGAAGGAACAATTCTAACTGGTTATTTAAAACCTTTTTTGGCGTCAATTATCCTCGATTTACAAATTTTAAGTATCTTTATTATTTTACGAGATAATGACCCGAGGACTTTTAGCTGAAACACCCTGTATACATAAATGGTGCTAAGAAATAACATTTCACAAGATTTTTATTTAATTACAAAAGATAAAAATGAAGTAGATAATTTTTTAAATTTAACTTTTTTATTTACTAATCGATTTTGTTCAAAAACAAGAGTTCTTCCTTCAGCAAACACTAACTTATTGTCCAAGTTTGAATACGATAGGACTTTCTTCAGTTATCGTGCTTACAAGAAACGTGACGGACGGACGTTTTGTTGTCCAGAATTCCATCACCAACACAATGACGTGATCTTATTGGGTAATAAACTGTTCAGTAAATGATTCTTTCCATTTTGTTCAGTAAAAAATTATGGTATTAATTGGCACTCTGCATAGTTGCGTTTTAATATGGGAGCAAACAGCAAACAGTGGTTTACACGTCGACGCTTATTTATTGTTGAAACAATAAAGCGGATTGTTTAATTAAAAAATAAATTGAGAGGTCAACCACTGCCTATTGTGGGCGTATAAGTGATTTATAGAATGCGTACAGAGTGGTAAATTATAGATTTGAACTACCTTGACTTTTGTCTTTTGAGTTAGTTAATGGTCTGTTAATAAAAAAAAGTACCTATTATCGCTGCTACAAATAACAAGTAGAGTAAAAGAAGCTTTCTCACAAAATCCCAACATGGCTATTGAAGGTCAAAGTTTTTTGCAAATATCTCTTGTCCTATGCATCGGACGCCCACGAGGTCAACGTGAAAGTTGTAGAGGATTAAATTATCTATAAGTTGTCTTTTTATTTTTTTTCAACTCCCCCCCCCCCCCCCTTTTCGTTATTCAAGATTAAAGTTTCAAAAACATGGTTTTTCGCGAATATCTCACGCCAAAAAATTCGGACAGCAATAAAGTTAACATGAACGTTATCTACAAGATTGATATTTTGAATTTTTTCCCAAAACCTTTTCGAGATATTGGTCGAAGTTTAAAAAAACGGTTTTCCGCGAAATAACAATAATAATGCTTCATGTACGTCCGAGGCATAGGAAGCGAGTTATTTGCCGGGTTAACCTAATCTAAAAAAATTGTTTCTTGTGGATAGTTGGGTAGAAAATCAAAGTAATTTTTTGCTTATATTATTGACAATGGAAACTTGAACAATGATGATGACGATATTTTGAATTTTATGGAACAACCAAAGAATCCCTTTTAAGATTATGACAATGTGGACTTTTTCATCAGGTTTAGACTAAGGAAGCCTATACTCCTATAGTAATATTTATTTTGGAAGAAATCGAGGCATTAAAAGAGTTTCCAACCGACAGGTAAGAAATTTTCTCATATAGCTAAAAAGCAAATATTAAAATCTATTTTATTGTATTGCAAAAATCATTCAGCTTTTTTGTTCCTCCTAGATGATACTGCATCAGTTTTTTTAATTCTACGACGTGTTTATGTTTATTGCTGTTTAATGTGAATTCGACTAAATAAAGTTATGTAGATTATTTACATAATACTTTCATTTCATATTTTGTAATGAATAAAGTTTATTAATGAGTTAATCAAAAAATGTTTTTTTTTGCCTTATACCGCGCGGGCCGTAAAATGCACTTTATGCCCGCAAGGGTATAAAGTACACTATTATGTAGTTGGTAACTAAGCAATAAAATGAAATATATATCTTAAATGCAATATGTACCCTACATTACCCCCCCCCCCATTCTTTTATATATATAAAAAAAATCGAAACTTTATTCAATAAGTGAAAAACAACCTTATTATAGGTTTTTATCAGAAAGCTGTATCTATAACATAACGCTGCTCAAAGTTCAGCTACATGCAAACTAATCAAGAATATTATATACCTACAGCTGGTGGGAGAGGACTACGAAACCCCTCGTGGCGATTCCGTGTGTGTACACGTACGACTCAATATGCGGCTTTATTACTTGGAACAGAACGAACAGAAGGGAGAACGTAAGCCCGTGCATTTGAATATGCAACGGACGAGGGAGAAAATTCAAAAATTCCGACCAGCAACGGCGCGGCAACACGCGATAAGGTAACGCCAGGTGCAACAATGAAGATATGCAAGGTGTAAAAGTTTGTTGTAGGTTCATGTGTATAATGAAGTAGACGGAAGTCACACTGCGTCTTTTGTCGACGTTCAACAGTCGAAGTAATAAGGAGCCCAGAAGTGGTCCCTGCCGATTTTTTTCGTGATAAAAGAGCCAACGTTATTGTAAGTTCGTGTTTTACAACATATATTTATGCTCTTACTGCAAGGTCTTATTAACCACAGAAATAATTTATATACAGGGTGCTCTGAAAGTAATGATACCAGGCGTAGAACCAGACCAGACCTTATAGTTTTTATAAAGTGAACAATTCTATATAAGAAATGGCTATTTAGATATTTTTTTGTGGTACAAATATTTTTTATTTCGAAAAAACTTGAGAAATTGATGGATTATAAAAATCTTCAAATCTAATCGAGCTATCGATCTGATTTTTTTTTTAAATTCAAGTATACAAACAAGCGCTTCCAATGATCTTTTTGTTTCTATCGATTATTGTTTATTATTTTCTTTAAATAACAATGAACATATTACTTCGCTAAGAATCTACTAATATTTTGACTAAGCGACAAACTAATATACAGGGTGTCCCGAATCGCATAAGCCAAACTTCACAAAGCAATACAGCTTTTGAAAATAAGAAAAAAAGTTCCTATAAACATGGGTCGGGAAGTGCTTAGTTTCCGAGATACAGGGTAGGGTGTTCAAGTAATTCTCCTGAAAATGTTTTTTATGAATATTTTCGAAACAAATGATAATTTACATAGGAATTTAACCTTTTATGCTTTTTAAGACAAAATGACAACTATGTACGAAAATCTTTCAGGAGCGGGTGAAACTGGGGGGGCCTAGGTATAATTTAGCCCCAACTTTATTGTGTGACACTTTTACATTAATTTATGAGCCGAACTTAAAAATTTGAAGTTTTCTACACAAAAAAGTCTATTGTATTTTTTCTCTAAAATTATCACTTTTTGAGTAAATCTTATATGAACTTTATTCGGGAATAGTTTTTTATTAATATTTTAGCAGAACAGAAAAAACAATGACAGTAAAACAAAATTTGTTTACATTATTTTTTATTAGACAACAATGAATTACGATTAAAATAAGGTAAATTACAAATTATTAGTTTTTCAAAGTGCATTCCGCCAGCATCTGACACCTGCGCCGTACAGAGTGTGTAGCTTTACGAATGAAATCAGGATTAGCCCGCAAATTTTCACATTCTTCGAGAATTCTTTCTATTAACTCTTCTCTTGTTTTTACAGGGTTTGCGTAGACTTTGTCCTTTAAATAGCCCCAGACAAAAAAATCAACTGGAGTTAAATCCGGTGAACGGGGTGGCCAGGCTCTTGCACCTAATCGACCGATCCACCGTTCAGTATAATTATTGTTTACCCACAAACGGTTCTCAACAGCAAAATGTGCAGGAGCTCCGTCCATTTGAAACCAGCATTCATTTCTTAAATTAAGAGGAATATCCTCGAGATATTGAAAAAAATGGTTATTTAAAAAATCATTAAATAATGGTCCATTTAAACGGGGAGGAAGGATGTGGGGCCCACAAAAAGTCCCCTTTATAACACCACACCATACATTAACGCTAAACTCCTGTTGAAATGTCCTAGGGCGAATTATATGAGGATTCCGATGAGCCCAGATTCTTAAATTATTAAAATTAACCGATCCATTACGGTTAAAGGTAGCTTCATCAGTTCAAATAATTTTACTTCCGAAATCGGGATCTTGTTCCATGGCATTTATAAACCAATTACAAAAATTGATACGCCTTTCGGGATCACCTGGTTGAAGGCTTTAGACTGGCTGCATTCGAAAAGCTTTTCTGTGGTCTTTTTTCAGAATCCGAAAACTTTGTTTTTGGAAACATGCACAGCTTGCGCACGCATCTGTTGGACCGTTCTTCTGATACTTAATTTATTATTATTGTTAAATTTGGCCAAAATTATGTTTTTAAATCGCCCTTTTCGCTGTTCTTCATTTCTTTTAAGTCCAACATTTCTAAATTCTAGGTGGGTTCGAATAAAAACATCTTTAAATGGTTTCCTTCTATTAGGAAATCTTCTGCGATATTCACGTACCACGGCATTCGCGTTTCCATTACAATAGCCATAAATAAAATGAATATCCGCGTACTCCACATTACTAAATATGACCATTTTTTTACTTTTCAATAGAACACTTTTTCCAAGAGGAAATAATAAAACTACATAACAATGAACTACAGAAAACACAAAAAACAATGTCATTATTGTCATTCTGGCATTGCATGCTAGATTATTTTTCATTTGTTACAAACATTACAATCATGGTACACTCCTGCATACCAGGAATGCTGGTAATAATGGTTATTAATTAATAAAGTTCAGATAAGATTTACTCAAAAACTGATAATTTTAGAGAAAAACACAAGATACTTTTTTGTGTAGAAAACTTCAAAATTTTTAAGTTCTGCTCATAAATTAATGTAAAAGTGTCACACAATAAAGTTGGGGCTAAATTATACCTAGGCCCCCCCAGTTTCACCCGCTCCTGAATGATTTTCGTACATAGTTGTCATTTTGTCCTAAAAAGCATAAAAAGTTAAATTCCTATGTAAATTATCATTTGTTTATCTTTAGACGTTTCGAAAATATTCATAAAAAAACATTTTCAGGAGAATTACTTGAACACCCTGTATCTCGGAAACTAAGCACTTCCCGACCCATGTTTATAGGAACTTCTTTTCTTTTTTTGAAAAGTTGTATTGCTTAGTGAAGTTTGGTCTATGCAATTCGGGACACCCTGTATAATACCGGATGTTTCATTAATAATTGGACATACGCTAACTGGAGAATCCTTAGTCCAAAATATGAAGATTTAACCTGAAACACTTAGATAAAATGCGCCTCCTTACTGAGATACAGAGTGTTTTAATTCTAATTTTAAAAATTCTTTTTGTCCATTATTCTGATACTGTTTAATATTTCTGTTTCATATTTGGCAGAAAGTTTAGGCATTTTAGGAAACATTAAACTATAGGAAAATATAATTTCTTCCTATTACCAGAGGCGTACGGCAGGGACAAAGGTGCAGTTTCCCCCCTCTACATTCTACGCCACTGGTGGAATAGTCTTTTCAGTATTATTTTTTAATTTTTAATCATTTTTTACGAAAAGAATGTACTCTTATTTCATAACGATAAAGGAATCATTTTTCGAAATAATTGAATTTGAAGATAGGGCTGCACAGTATTCTGATTTGAACGTTTAATTTATTGTCAATACTCATATTGATCTTTTCAGCATCTTTACACATAACATTGGCTTGGTCACGCCGTGAAATAAGTTTTACAGTTAAATTTTTTTAAAATATTTAATACGAAAAAAAAAAAAAGAAAAAAAACTAGAATTAAAACACCCTGTATTTCAGTATGGAGGCACATTTTATCTAGATGTTTCAGGTTAAATCTTCATATTTTGAACTCAGGATTCTCCAGTTAGCGTATGTCTAATTATTAATGAAACACCCTGTATATGTATTAAATTTTTCGAAAATTAACCACTTCTTCTAGAGATAAATATGACATACGATATATCGTTGGATAGCTAATTTAAGTTGTGATCGAATAATGAAATAATTTACAGGGTGTTCCATTTAAAAAAACAGAAGTTATGTTTACTTATATCTCGAAAACTGAGCATAATTTTCTTCTTATCAGCAACGGATTTTACTCAAAAAAGTGCCTTAAGAATGTGTTACTCGATTTTCGATTCGATACTTTTTCTCGAAAATCGAGCTCAGGGCACCTATATTGGTTTTTGTCTGTTTGCCATAGTTTTAGAGAAAACCCCAAATACCATATAATTTGGTCCACCCTGTACTTCCACCGGATGTGAAGGTAATTTACAGATAAAAGAAAATGTAAAAAAACTTTTTGAAAACAACCTTTTATTATTTATGAAAAAAATACTTACTTAGGTACTTAACAATCTCTGTAAAACAAAATTAATGACTGTATGAACTTTTAAGAGACAATTAATTCAACATAGGTAACTTATTTTTTTCGTTTTAGTACACCTAAATAATAATATAAGCTTGTTTTTAAAAAGTTTTTTTTATATTTATTTCCATTTTATTGTGTACATTTTTGGTTGATTTTTTTTGGACTTGGAGGTGTGACCTAACATAACATTTTAAAGTTATCATTTATCAACCAGATAAGGAAAATAATTATTTTCGACCGTTTAACCGTAATACCTTATCTCTTTAAACGGTTGATTATGACGAACAGAACTTAAGCTAATTCATTTGCAGAAACAGGTCGTTTAACTGAATGCGATAGCCGCAGGCGAAGATTAATATCAACTGGGAATTCGGAGAACGCCGGAAAAAACAGATATTTAATCAAAACCACAATTATTCACCGCTTGAGGTTCGTTAATCGGTTACTAATAATATCCCGGCCAAATTTGTTAATTTCTTGCCAAAAATTACTTATCGGATTTTAAACTAAAAATAATTGTCACTCGACTGGACTATTTAGTAGGGGAGCGGGACCCCCGAATTCGACACATGCTAAGCAACTCTCAAACATACAGAGACAGTTGATTTTTATGTAAAAACACACCACCAAACATATTTTTGAGCTCGCGTTTTGATTTGAAAAATTGCGTTTCGCATTTTTCATGTTCCCACCTCTCTATATCTTTCACTTTTGACTTATATTTTAGAATTTAAATATTCAAACCTTTCACTTTCCAACGGTGTATACAAAAATAATATTTGTTATGATATGACTAAAAATAAATAAATATTAATGGAACAGTTGTCACTTTTGTGTAAAAGTCTCGCCGGTTAAATATGTGGAATTGGGCCCAGTGGCTTATTGGGCTATTCATTCACATTGATGTCCAAAAAATATATAATGAAGTTCTATGTTATGGGGGTAACAACCCTCAACTTTAAAATATATGTTTTTTCAAAACTATTGAAGATAATTAAATGAAATTAGTAGGAGACGTTGATATAAAATAGCTGCATGTTTTACATTTTTTCTACATTCCTATTACGTCATTTAGTATATTTAAAAAATAATTTAATTTTTGAGGGTGCTTGAGTGTATTATTTAACACTGACATAATTATTATCGTGTGTAAAAATTACTGCAAGGTCAGATTGGTGGAAGGTGTCTAAAAAAATATAAACCTAGGTAATGAACAATAACGCAGGCACATAAAAAAAAATTAAGTGCGAAGATCTAGACCACTGAAATCCTACTCATTTGGATTCTAATAATCAAAGAAATATACTACTGCCTTTAGCTTGGCTCTCAATTTTTTTTGCTTTAACAAGTATTGATTTTATTAGAAAATATGGTTAGGCTATTTTAATCAATCCACAGTAATACCTCCTCAGGAAAGGAGACTAGCGAAAAATGTTTCAGACAAAAGTTGTTTTGTTCAGAGGGAGACACCTTTTGGGCAGAACAGTTTTCCACACCCCACCTCCGATGAGTGGGGAGGGAGGTGGGGCTAAATTTTGAATTTTTAACGGCACTCTCCATTTTTGATCACGTATTCTAATTCTACGGAAGAAATTAGATTACTTTTGTTCCAAACATTTTTTTCTCTCCCCTACCCCGATGAGCAGGGATTGGAGGTAACTTTTGATTTTTCAAAAACCCGCAGGGGAACATCTTTGAACTAGGGCATTTTTAGGAAAAATGTTTCAAACAAAAATTGTTTAGTTCAGAGAGGGACATCTTTTTTTGAAAACATTTTTCCTAAAAATGCCCCAGTTCAGAGATGTTCACCTGCAGGTTTTTGAAAATTCAAAAGTTACCCCGCTCATCAGATTGGGGGGTGGAGAAACAAATGTTTGGTACAAAAATTATGTAATTTTTTTCGTAGAATCAGAATACGCGATCAAAAATGGAGAGTGCCAATAAAAATTCAAAAGTTAGCCTCACCTCTCGCTCATCGGGGGTGGGGGATGAAAAATTGTTCTGCCCAAAAGATGTCCCCCTCTGAACGGAACAACTTTTGTCTGAAACATTTTTCGCCAGTGTCCTTTCCTGAGGATATATTACTGTGGATTAATTAAAATGGCCTAACCATATTGTCTAATAAAATCAATATTTCTTAAGAAAAAAATAATTGAGAGCCAAGCTAAAAGTATTAGTATATTTTTTCGATTAGTAGCTTCCAAATGGGTAGAAAGTAGGAATTAAGTGGTCTAGGTCTTCGCACTTAATTTTTCTTGTGTGCCCGTGTTCATTACCTAGGTTTATATTTTTAAGCATCTTCCACCAATCTGACCTTGAAGTAATTTTTACACACGATAATTATGTTAGTGTTAAATAATATAGATTTATTTGGTAGGTGTCACTCGAGGGGTTGATATAAAAACAGCACTCTCAAAAATTAAATTATTTTTTTTATATACTAAATGACGTAATAGGAATGTAAAAAAAAATGTAAAATATAAAGCTATTCTATATCAACATCTGCTAATTTCATTTAATTGAAATCGTAGCGCTTTAAAAATATGTAATTTCAAAATTTGAAAAAATTCAGACGTATGCATTGAGGCCTTATAAACATTTTTTGTCTCTTGGCATTTTTTTGTAATTTGCTAATTTTCCGAGTTACAGGCAGTTTTTCACGATAAATAA
This sequence comes from Rutpela maculata, assembly GCA_936432065.2. Classification (NCBI taxonomy): domain Eukaryota; kingdom Metazoa; phylum Arthropoda; class Insecta; order Coleoptera; family Cerambycidae; genus Rutpela; species Rutpela maculata. The sequence goes on along the minus strand of OW386293.2, from coordinate 138,495,776 downwards.
AGTAGTACATTTTTTGCACATTAAAAAATACAAAAAAAATCGAAAAATGCGCGTGATTTATTTATATTATTATATAAAAAAATAGTTTAAAGGTTCAATATAATTTTTAAATTGAAAATGAGAAAAAGTTTTCTGGAAAAATTTTTTTTTCACAATTTTTATTTGTTAATGATAAAAGTGGGAGAACTGATTCAAAGGGTTGAAATAAGTTTATATAGTTAGTTACAAGTATAACACTTATTTAATTTTTTCTATTTATAAACAAAAATGATTCAAAAATTCCAAGAGACAAAAATGTTTAGAAGGCCTCAATGCATACGTCTGAATTTTTTCAAATTAGTAAATTACATAATTACTTCCACATCCAGTGGAAGTATAGTAACGACAAAAAAATTTTTAAAAATTTTTATTGTTCAAATAGGCTTAGAATGTCATGAAACGTCGAGATTTTAAGTTTGAGCGAAAAAAAAATTTCTGTCTGTCGGTCTGTCTGTAACTTTTTTTGTGCGCACGTTTACTCTGGAACCGTTTGAGATATTGACTTGAAATTTGGTACACATATGTACTTTAACGAGATCTAGAACTAGATTATATTTTCATCTTGTTCCGTTGAATGGTTGGGGGGTATATTGGGGTAAATTTGGGGTAAATAGGTAGATCAAGAAGGTAAAAGTCCATAAAATTGGTATTTAGTATATATAAGAGAACCTAAGGTCTCAAAAAAAAATTGGCATTAGCCACCCCCATTACCACCCCCACCCCATTATTAAAGGGGATGAAAAAAAAATGTGATTTAGTGTGTGTACAAGAACCAGAAACCTCAAAATAATCTTTTACTTCATCCACCCCCACTACCACCCCCTTCACAACCCCCACCCCACTACCGATGTGGGGTATCGCTGAATGGGTTTTTGGGGTAGAGGATTTCAAATATTACATTATTAAAGTTCCATAAACAATTATTTTCACATAAGGAATTTTTTCGTTGTGGAAATGGATGTGGAAGTAGTGATTCCTTGGGCAGCGGTTTTTTAAAGCGCTACAATTTCAAAGATAAGGGTAGTTTTTTGTTTTTTCGGAAAAACTCGATGAAAACGCACTTTACATAAAAGTTGCAAATAAAAAAATCTTGTATTTCGACGATACATTCACCCGAACTCCCCCACTTTTAGGAATTTTCGAGGTCATATCTAGAAAAATATGCAATTTTAGAAAAAATTCACAAGAGTAAAAACATCTTATTTTGGGCCAAAAAAGATAAATATATATATATTTTTTTCATTTTTGAAACACCCCGTTGACTGGACTAATGACTTCAGTTTGGCTCGCGAGTTGCATATAGCACTTTTATTTTGCATATTTCGCTCTCCGGCTAATTCACATTCTTCAATAATAGCCACACAAAAAAAATCGTACAAAAATATCAAAATATGGAATCATTACCGCTTACATAATGACTAACATCTCCTTAAGCGATATATTATATTTGTGAGTACGAAATGCACAAACCACAATGTCTATAAATAGCACCATCATCTCACGCATCTATAAAAACCGCCACTTTCAAATAAATTAGTTATTCCAAGAAAATCCCAGAAGATTTCTAATAAGACTATAAGTTTTTCTTATCACCGAGTCGAGTCTTATCAACATCACCACAATTTTCACGCACGATATAAAATGCCTATTGCATATTCGCACACCGACTTTTAACAACATACAAATTCATGTTTGCACAGCACATGGTATTAAAACGTACTGATGTTTTCTATCTTTTTAGAGCTTCCATAAAAGATGACGCAAACTACAACAAAAAAGACAATTTCTCCTTGCCAGATGATCCGAATGTGAATAATTTCTCAGAAGGAAAGAGACAGCGTCCAGGGGTTACGCCTAGAGGCAAATAAGTTTCAAATTTTGCGGGCTTGACAAAAGTGCCCCGGTGAGGAAAAGGGTCACAAAGAAATTGAGATATCAAAGCGTCGTGGCCGAATCCTAAAAACAGGTCAATCGGTTGTCAAAGTGGAGTAAAAATGAATTTCGAACGGATTTGTTTTGCTGCAGCGATTTTATGGTTTTAATTTGTTTTAGAGTACAATCAGAAGTTTTTGTAAAACTGTTCATTGTTTCATATAAAATTTGGACAAAATTTAAATTTTATGCTATTTTCCTTGTTATCTCCGGTCCTAGTAATCGCATCGCAAAAATAAAAATATCAAATTGTTCACAATAAAATTTCGAATAAAAGACCTAAATGAACTTTCTGATAATTTAACATGCAAAAATATGGAAACCGATAAAAATTGGCCATTTTGAATAATTTAAGAAACATAATGTAAGAATGCATAAATCTTTTATTTAAATAAGCATTCCTGTCAAACATTCGTTTAAATGTAGCCCAGTCAATTGAGCGCTAAAATTACCAAAATCTCTAAATTTGAGTGCTAATTAATGAATTTTGATGAAACCTTGTGCAATGTGTTTGTAATGATGTTAACAAAAAAGTTGAAGAAAAGATTAGAGTAGGAAATGGTCGGAAGGGACAGAAAACACCCCTTTTATCACGCACTCAAAGAAATAGTATGGGTAAATTTAACAAAAAAAAAAAAAAGGTTAACTAACAATATCGTTAATTTTGTTGAACTAAATATTGATGGTATTTTTAAACAAGAGGCGATTGTTATTGTAATGTGTTACAACCCCTAGAATGATGTATTTGCACCTACCCGAAAAAGAACCTACCAGAAGATTCCAAAGTGACATCTGGAATTATCGAGAGAATGGTGGCGTCATCACAGAACAATCGAGATCTGTCATTTTTAGGTATAAAAGACCGACCGCATTCTCGGCGAGTAGTTCAGAAAGTATAGAAAGTGAGGTTAAGAGTTCAAAGATAAACAAAGTGATTTTAGTCAGTAAAGTGTATTTAAATTAATAATAGTATTGTGAAGTATCCAGTAAATATTTAATAAAGTGTGTTAGTGGACATCTCTTGTTATAATTTTTGGAACCCACGGAATTTGCAAGGGGTAGTTTCCTAAGGGTGGAAACACGTCACATTATTTTAATTAATAAAAAGTTGTCGTACAACAAAACAAACATTAACTTAAAAAATAGATGAATAAGGGCCGGCTTTATAGGTACAGTTTAAACCTAAGTTTAACTAGAAGATTCTGTTGAGGTCCGAAATAAAAGTAAATAGCTTATTTAGCAAAGTGAATATTAGGCACATTCATCAAATAGGAAATTGTTAATTAAATTTGAATAAAGATTCTGTGGTATTGATAGTTGTTATTTAGTTACTATCGATAGTTATCGAATTCGTTATCGAATGATTTTTGTAGTAAAAAAACTGCTGTGAGAAGCGTCTTTTTGAGTTCTTGTTAATTTCCTATTTGATGAGTGTGCTTAATATACACTTTGCTAAACACTCTATTTACTTTTATTTCGGACCTCAATAGAATCTTTTAGTTAAACTTAGGTTTAAACTGTACCTATAAAACCGGCCCTAAGACTATTATTTTTTTCGTCTGACTATTATTTTGTTGAATTCTGTGAAATTAAACTAGATAATAGTATATTTTATTTTTAACTATTGTCGAATTGTAATTGTAAACCCAGTAGCAGTTTGCTCTACTATTATAGTTGACAAACTATCATTCCTGCCGGTAACGATTACACATTACGGAACTTTTAGTACCGTTTAACCCCTACTCAATAGAGCTTTCTGAATATCCGGGTGGCCATATTATAATATTTTAAAAAAAATGAGTTATTTTGAAAAATGTGATTTTAATGAGTTTACAGCACCCTGTATGTTGTATTATTGGACGTACTGACGTTTTCGTATTTTTTTATATGAATTACATTGGATCAAAAATAATTTTAACATATTCGCAGCCATCTAGATTGACAACTAAAATTCGAATTATTTTTCGTGCAACACTGTATAATTTGGTATATATTGCTCATTTTGTTAAATTGAAGTATATTTAATAGTATTTTTAAACAAAAGGTGATTGTCACACAACAAAATAAACATTAACTTAAAAAATAGGTGCATAAGACTATAATTTATTCATCTTACTAATAATTTGTTGAATTTTGTCAAATGAAACTAGATAAATAGTAGACTTTATTTTTAAGTATTATCGAATTGTAATTCTAACCCAGTATTAGTTCGCTGTATTATTGTACTTCGTAGACAAACCAATATTATTGTCGTCTTCTAGAAGTTCTAAAAGAATTACCATAAAATTTGCTTGCTTACCACGTAGTCTATTACAGAAATTATTCCTAGATAACGCCACATATAAATCACTGACAATAATCAATCATGCATTATCTTATACTCTTATGAATTTATAGAAAATTAATAACATGATTGCAATGTTCAAATTCTCTCAGGGATCATCGATATATTTGGATGGATCTTATAAACGATCTCTAATCTTTGGTTTGGGTGGTCTGATATCTCAATACTGAGATTTTGGCTAACCAAAAAAAACTTCATCATACAATAAAGTGTAGATCAACCTAAAAATTAGTTGGTGAACAAAAAACAAAGTCGTTGTACTATTTAATTGTAGACCAAATTGAAAATGGTTAGTGAACATAAAAAAATGTCATTGTACTATTTAATTTGTTACAAAAAGATATGATTATTAAACTACTATTTGTTTACGAAAACAAATAAAGTGGTATGACTATTCTTTTCTGATTGATTTAACTATGAAACTAGATATGCGCAATTTCATATGCTCTTTTTGGTTGAATTTACCTATCATTTTCTTTGAGTGTAGCCGGGCCCCACAGCCTTGAAAATTAAAGAAAAGGACATTTTTTCGATTTTTAACATTTTTCAAATTGACATTTGAAATTTTTTTGACACTTTATTAATGTGTAAACGCGTGCAGCAAAAATTTTCCAAATAAAATGTTTTTCAGTTCCAGGGAAATTAGAGATTTTATACAAAAAACCTTATTTTCGTCAAATTCTACGTTTTAGTGACAGATTTCTAATTTCTCTGGAACTGAAAATTATTTTATTTGGAAAACTTTTGCCACACGCGTTTATTTCCAAGGCCGTGGGTGCTCGGCTAGATATTAATCGATTTGGCTAAAAATTTACCCGAATTATTTTTAGATACATAGTAACAAATCAGAAACTACCCCATTTGCAAATTCAAATTTTCGTGTTTTTCGCCCCACCCTACTTCACATGTCTTAACGGTTTTGCAATAATATGATTATCTTATTATTCGCGATCTACTGCCATTCAATTCTCTCTAAATCCTTGATTTTATATTCCGGACAGCAATGAATATTTTATAAAAGGTGCTTGAATCAGATGCTGAATTATTTATTGGTTTGTCAATAAATTGGTATATTATGGAGAATTATTTAAATTTCTTTTTATTTAGTAAGTTTTGTGGATAAGCAGAATTAGACGTTTGAACAGGACGAACCACGTAAGCAGGGCAATGGGAATCTAATGTATCTCAATGATAAGATTGAGATAAATGTCAATTTTAAAAACTGTGATTTATTTTGCAATATAAAGGAAAAAGTATGGGATCAATGAAATTTTGCATAGGTGTCCATTTTATGTATATAATGTAAAATCTCAGAAAAATGTCTTAAATAAATTTTTACATCTTGTCTCGTTAACTTTGAGATCCGGATATTAAAAGCTGATATAAAATAAAATATGTCATGCTTTTAATGTTCGATCAGCTTTGAGCCTGTGACTTTGTAGATAAAAAAATAACTAGGAAATAAGTTATATTTCATAGAAGGGAAGGAGAGGAAACATGTTAATATGATACAATCCTATCTAGAAAATAGGAAAATGATAGTAAAAGTAAAATCAAAGAAAATGTAGATCTAGGCGTGCCACAGGGTTCAGTGTGGGGACCTCTTTTTTTCATGATATATGTAAACGATCTTCCACAAAATGTATCCGCTGGTCAAGTTACTATGCGAATGATACTTCAATGAATTACATGCGAGGACGTACGTAATACATTAAATACAAATTCTTATTACCTAGCTACGGCAACTAGGAGCGCCGCCGCTAGATGGCGTAGTGCTGATGCCTGCCATCTATATTCATTGTTATTTAACACTTTTGTATAAGCTGGTTCGTTGTTCAGTAGAATTTTTATTTAATATGGTATGTGGTGTAATGTGATAGATTCTACAATTTCTACATTTTAAAGTGTTTGTTAGTAAAATGTTTTACATATTTTTTTTATACATCACAGGTAATACGACCTCTTTTATCTCTGAAGGCTCTGGAACGGCCTTGAACGGGAGGGGCTACACATTTAGAGACAAAGGACACACATCCAATATCCAAGTATACTGGGATTAATTTCTCCTTCAGAAAAAAAATCCCAGTACCACGGCTGGGAATCGAACCCGGGACTCCTGGGCGAGGGTCAATCAATTAATCAATCAGTAACATGTTTATTAGAATTAAGGGTACAGGAATCTGGCCCGAAGCCAGGTAGACAACCACGACGCTCAGCGCCGTGATGGGTGTTAGGCTGGGCGGGGCAGGTCCGGTTTGGCTAAAGCTGAAAATGAAAGGTTAAAACTCCTGCCTAAGAATAAAGCTTAAAATTAACAATTTGAATCAATAATAGTGCATAAAAATACTTAAAAACCGCTGCCCAAGAGATCATTACTTCCACATCCAGATTTTCTATCCAAGTCACTCACAACGATAAAATTTTGTATGTGGAAATAATTGTTTATGGAACTTTAATAATATAATACTTGAAATCCTCTACCCCAAAAACCCATAAAACGATACCTCACATCGGTAGTGGGGTGGGGGTGGTGATGGGGGTGGTAGTGGGGGGGGTGGATGAAGTAAAAAATATTTTGAGTACATACTAAATCACAATTTTTTTTCATCCCGTTTAATAATGGGGTGGGGGTGGTAATGAGGGTGGCTAAAGACCTTAGCTTCTCTTGTATATACTAAATACCAATTTGATGGACTTTTACCTGCTTGATTTACCTATTTACCCCAAATTTATCCCCAACCCTTCGACGGAACAAGATGAAAATATAATCTGTTCTAGATTTCGTTAAAGTACATATGTGTACCAAATTTCAAGTCAATATCTCAAACGGTTCCAGAGTAAACGTGCGCACAAAGAAAAAGTTACAGACAGACCGACCGACGGACAGACAGAATTTTTTTTTTGCTCAAACTTAAAATCTCGACCTTTCACGACATTCTAAGACCATTTGAACAATAAAAATTTGTAATTTTTTTTTGTCGTTACTATACTTCCACTGGATGTGGAAGTAAAAATAATTAAAAAACCGCTGCCCAAGGAATCACTACTTCCACATTCAGATTTTTATTCAAGTCACTCACAACGAAAAAATTTTGTATGTGGAAATAATAGTTCATGGAACTTTAATAATATAATATTTGAAATCCTCTACCCCAAAAACCTATAAAACGATACCCCACATCGGTAGCGGGATGGGGGTGGTGATAGGGGACGGTAGTGGGGGTGGATGAAGAAAAAAACATTTTGAGGTTTCTGGTTCTTGTACATACACTAAATCACAATTTTTTTTCATCCCCTTTAATAATGGGGTGGGGGTGGTAATGAGGGTGGCTAATGCCAATTTTTATTTTGAGACCTTAGCTTCTCTTGTATATACTAAATACCAATTTTATGGACTCTTACCTGCTTGATTTACCAATTTTCCCCAAATTTACCCCCCCAACCCTTCGACGGAACAAGATGAAAATATAATCTAGTTCCGTTAAAGTACATACGTGTACCAAATTTCAAGTCAATATCTCAAACGGTTCCAGAGTAAACGTTCGCACAAAAAAAGTTACTGACCGACCGACAGACAGACAGACAGACAGACAGACAGACAGACAGACAGACAGACAGACAGACAGACAGACAGACAGACAGAAATGTTTTTTTCGCTCAAACTTAAAATCTCGACGTTTCGTGACATTCTAAGCCTATTTGAACAATAAAAATTTAAAAAAAATTTGTTGTCGTTACTATACTTCCACTGGATGTGGAAGTAATAGCACTTTAAAAATTAGCGGTTTCGCGCACAGACAACACTTTGGAATTTTGATTATTGACACGGGAAAACTGAACTCAACGAAAAAACCCGTTCGAAGCAATTCCACCCTGGTGGTCTTCCTGCCAGGAAGGTGTTGTGGATAAAAGGTGTGGTTTAAAATATTTGTATATTTAGGGAATTTTTCGGCCTAGACGGAATTTAGAAAAAAAAAGGACAAAAGAACAAAAAGGGTAAGAACAAAATTGAACAAATATAAATAAGGAAGAAGGGATTGTAAAGTTGCAAAGTTGAGGAAGTATAAAGAGTACATTTTTTTAGGGATAGTCGGTTTGGTCGTTTTCACTTTACAAAAAAATAAAGGCTTAATATACTTAAAAACGTGCTAGATCATGAAGTATCGACCCTGTATACCAGAGAAGAGTCGTTTCATAATCCGTTTACACGTGGAATTTATTTTTCCAACGACAAGTTTCATATTCTATTTTCCATTTATCCAATAGCACTCAATTTATCGGCGAGAAACCATAAAACTCACATAAAATGTTAAATGTTATGAAACCTCACACCTTTACTTCTTGATCTTTCTCAAATGACCGACTTTATAGCAACGCGTACATTTGTTCTAGTCAATTATATGGAATTATTATATCGAAAGTATGCGTGGATATAATTGTTGTTAATGCAATTTATTTGCCAGGCTCAAATGGGTTCCTTCTGAACGAGAATTGAAAATAATAATAATTAGAAATTGCTGGAATATCTACATGTCTTTCCAATTATTTGCCTAATTGAATTTGTGTTGATTGGTTTGCAGGATAATTTGTTTTTCCGTTACGTTGGATTTCTAGGAAAATGCTACGGCCAAGAAAGAATGACTAACTTTAGACTTTAGTGAGAAAAATAAAAATACAATTTGTTAATATACAGGGTACATTACGGTTAGCGGTCTATTAGACGTTTCAGAAAAACTAAAAATAATTTGAAGCTAAAAATTTGGGAACAGGAGTTGGGAACAGGGATGTCCTATTTAATAAAAATAATGTCACGTGTGTGACACTTCCGGTTATACCGGAAGTTGGCATCAACTTCCTTATTTTAAATGGCATACCTTATTTTTATGCCGGATTCAAATTCTATTCGTTATTTTAAGGTAACTTTCATTCCCTACCTAAAAAAAAAACAATAGTTTTTGAGATATTTCGATTTTAATGAAATCTGAGGCGATAACTAACTCATGGTTGGAAATTAATAACCTTCGCTATAGTAAATTCCGATAACGGGGGTCCCAGCACACTTTTTAGTTTTTTTTTTATGATTTTATGGCACTTTTTCCAAAATTATATGACAAATTTTATGACACTCTCATTGTTTAATAACATTAACTTCATAGAACAATATTTTTTAATATATATTTAATTATATACAAAGAAAAGAGTACAATATTCTTAGGTACTGGTACATTAATATATAAATAATTTTTGAAATATAACAAAAAATACATTTTCTGAAACTGAAACATACATAATTAAATAAACACTAAATAAAAATGGTAATAAAAATGTAAACGTAACAAAACAAATAAATCGAGGCAAAGTTTCCTTATTTCTTAGGCTTTTTGACAATAAGCTAGCAATAAAATGAGAAGCATCAGTTCGATTTTAAGCGCGAACTTTGATTAAAAAACTGACTAATAAAAAATTTAATTAATTGTAAGTATGCAAAATTTGTGCTCTGTCTATTTTTTATGATTTTTATGACAAAATAAATATGACAGATTTCTCAATTTTATGATTTTTTATGATTTTGTGACAACTGAAAACTAATTTTTCTCCCATATGTCTATGAGAGATGGAGATTATGTGGCTCAAGCTACAAATGCCCTAAAATATACAGGGTGCCCAGAAAATAAGGTCCAACTTCGACCTCCATTAAATCGCTTATTTCAAATGGAACATACTGTATTTTATAATCCTACTCGTTTCCCTCTTTTATTACCTTTCAACCTATGACTCTTTTGAATGGTCAACGAAAAAGATTATTTATAATTCGCTAATTTTCCGAATTACAGGCAGTTTTTCACGATAAATAATATACTATATTTTTTGCACATTAAAATTTTTTTCCGGAAAACTTTTCACGTTTTCACGTTTCATATTTTTTTATAATAATATATATAAATCACGCTCATTTTTCGAATTTTCACGTGCAAAAAATGTATAGTACATTTACTATGGATTTTCAATTTAGAACAGAACCCGTGATAAAAGGGTTTCTACATCTTCCGATCATTTCCTACTCTTTTTTCAACTTTCTTATTAAAGTCATTACAAATACATTGCACAAAGTTTCATCAAAATCCATTCATTAGCACTCGTTGACTGGACTAATAGGAATGTTACACCAGTGCTATTTCTATTTTTAAGTCCAATTCTACAGAGCTATTACAACTTTTTATCCCCATTATGCACAATTTGCCTCATCAATATTCTACCTCCTCACTTTTTTATCCGTCCTGTACGATAAAAACGATACTATGACTAATAGACTGAATAAATTACCGGAGTGACTTTTACACAAACGACAGACGCCTGCATGAGGCGCCCAAGGGAAGTTATCAGGCGGCTCATATCAATGTAATAATGAATAAAAATTGCTCGGCCGGTAATAAAGACTTAATCTCAGCGTAAAAGTTATGGTTTACGAACATGCAGCTAGCTAACAATTAGCCGAGATTAATTATTATTTGTTGTTGTATAATAAACACGATTATTTAAATCAACTGATAGGCCCGACTACATTTGCCCGAAAAGCTCACCACACTAAAGCAATAATTAGTGAATTAGTAGAACTGTTATGGGAAGTTGTGTCCGAAGTCATTAATTAATTACACGGGCACACAAATAACGAACATTTTCAGTTCCAGATGCGAAAACTTGTTTGCCATGTATTTTTGGTCGCTGAAGCCGAATTTAATATCAGAGTCCACTGATTGACTCTTTTCATAGAAAATTGAAATTAGTCCAGGGAAATTAGCATTTGACCTGGAGATATTAGTAAAAATCTGAATTTTTGCACACACGTCTTTGAAAAATCCACAAAAATCCGAACATGGCTACACAAGATATTGAAGGTCAAATTTGTTTGCAAATAAAGTAGAAAGTTGTAGAGAATTAAATTATCTACGTTGTCTTTCCGGCGATAGACCCCAATGGACTATGGCGTATTTAATGCTGGAGTGAAATGACGCAAAGAATAATTGCCTTAAAATTGATGAACTGCACTGCTTTGATGTTAAAGCTAATGCATAGCATGCCTTAGATAATTTAGTACCGACATCTTGTATGTGGCTAGACTATTTAAGATGACAATCTATCCTTAATCCTGGCATTTTCGAGTTCAGAGAGTAATTGATATTAGTCTGGCCATCTAAGACTATGCCATCATTTAGGTTCAGATTAGATTTTAATGTTTTAAAAACTATAATCGCTGTCTTTTCATGGTTAATGCATAATTTGTTCTTCTCAGCCCAGTTGCTGATTTTGGCATACATTAAAATGGCAGTTTTCCGCATCAGACAGGTTTTTACATTTGATTAGAATATTAGTATCATCTGCATATGATACTATTGAACACAATGGATGTTCTAAGTAATTTAACATATTGTTAATAAAAATAATAAATAATGATGGACCCAATATGGATCCCTGAGGGACTCCTGTATTAACAGCAGCTAATGATGAAAGCGAATCCTTAATTTTTACCTGCTGAATGCGGTTTGACAGATAGGAATTAAACCATTTATAAGCAACACCAACTCCATATTTTTCTAATTTAGTTAATAGTAGAGAATGATCGACAGTCAAGAGCTTTAGAGAAATCTACAAATAGCCCCATGGCAACTTCTGATTTGTCTAGTGCACTCACTATTCCATTTACAAAATCACTGAGTGCCGAGTCTATACTTTTTTGTATAGGGGAACCAAGGGTTCTTCAGAAGAATGGTGGGCAAAATTTGGGGACTACAACCAAAAATTGTGTACTGGTTGTACTAAAGGATTGTGGAACCGATAATAATCTATGCCTCCTTGATCTGGTGGCACAAAGCAGGAAGAAGGGAGGCAATGAGAAAACTAAGAAAGATACAAAAGACTGGCCTGTCTAGGGATAACGGGAGTAATGTTAACAACGCGTACTGCAGCCATGGAAGCACTCCTTTGCCTACCTCCAGTACACTTAAGTTAAATTCACACCCGAGGGTGCTCACACTGCATTTCTCAGGCATGCAATTTTGAACAGGCACATGAAGTTTTAACGCATTGCTTTTAAATTGCACCATCTCTCACACTTGTGGGTTTTTATAGAAATAGTGAACAGAAGCACTTACTATAAAACAGTTGGTACTATATTTTTAAGCCTTTTTAGTTTGTTGTGTGGCAGTTCGACTGGTAGAGCGCCAAAAGCTAATTGTAATACAGCTAATAATATATAATATACTTAATAATATAAAAATAATAACACAATTTTAGATTTGGTAAGTATATTTATTTATTTTATAGGTACTATACCCATACCAATCGCATTTCTAGGGAATTTCGCTAAACTGCACACTTCTCTGGGGGAAAATTAGAAGCAGGCTGCATTCTTAACGCACGCGCACGTGCAAAAACCCATGAGTGTGAATAGGACACGCATGCCTTTTTAATGCTGCGTTAAAAACGCAGAGTGAGCACCCCCAGGTGTGAATTTAGCTTTAGTCATGTAGAGTGAGGCAGCAGACAGGCTGAAAACAAACGGATACGAGAAGGAAAAAAAAAGGGCCCTACAAAAATGTTGAACACAATTTAATTTTCTGCAATTTTTTCATCGACCGTGCGGTCGAAGGTGTGGCCTGCGTTTGTAAAAAAAGAATCGTTTTCGTGAAAATCGAAATCTAAACAAATAAAATGTTGCATATTTGTTTATTAAATTCGACGAGGAGAACTGTGACTGCTCAGACCGTCTACTTTAATTAACATCTCAGATGGTTGTCCATGAGATGACAGAAAAAAAAACGAGTTGAAGAAAACATACGAGCATAATTATGTAACATAAAAAATTGCAATAGAAATTAAATCATCCGACATCCGCTGAAATAAACTCGGCATCCGAGTGAGGAGAGATATAAAAAGCGTTCATAGTTTGTAATAATTAATTAAGGCGGGATAATATGAGAGCAATGGTCCGCGCACCGAGAGCTGCCTCCAGGGTTACTTCACTGCACGGGAGGTGTAATTTTATAATCCCGAAATACCTTTAAAGGATTTCGTGACGTCACTTATTTTTTCTCCTTAATAAAATTGTCGACTCAGGATTGCCACCATATTTTTATTTGAAATTCTCCAATCCTTCCACGTTTTCCCTTACCAAATATATAATTTTCCTTAACTCATTACTAATAACACAGACCTGCTACAAAATGACGCTTTTAAAAGCAAGTATCGTTTTGAGTTAATTTCGATGTGTAGAATACGAAAATGGCAGCCAATTATTTCTATCACGTATAATGTAAAATATTTTCCAAAAAATAAGGCACTATAAAGGCAGCGAAAGGCACTCTTGTCGCTACATTTTTAGTAATTTTTTCTAACGGTGACTAGTAAACAGTAGTAAAAGAAACAAATATTTCTTATACTTCTAACCAACTTCTTAAAATTTAGAAAAAGATGTTCTTAATTCGACCAGTATGCATGTTTTTTCTTTTTACAGAAAATCTATACAAAATATATGGGAATATTTAAAATTTCTTATAGCACTCTGACCAAGTTTTTAGAAAAATAAACTTTTATTTACATAAAAATTAAAACTCTTCTCTTCTCAGCCAGCTGCTGGCGCAAAGGACAATACTCAGAATAGTATAAGAAAAAATATTAAAAATGCTGTATTGTCAATTTTAAAAAACAAATATCAAATTCCAGACTTTTCCCTGACATTTTTGAAATTTTAAAATTCCCTGACAATTCCAAGTTTTCCAAAGTGGTAACCCTGATACTCCAATTACAGGGTTGCCACAGAAATTTGAGTTTCAATTTCCCAGACTTTCCCTGACCGATTTTCAAAAATTTCCCTGACTCGACATAAAATAAAAAGATACCAGGAAAAAAAATTAATGGTTTTTTTTAATACGGCCTCCACCATCCTCATAGTCGTCCTTACGTCTTCTTTTTATTTTTATCTTTTTATTTCAAAATTAGAAGTACATACAAATCAAAACTATATTAACCTAAAGAACCTATATCTAGTATTATATAGAACTGAATGTCAAAACTAAAAAATACAAGTTGTTAATTTAACTTTTAATAGAGGAACAAAATACCAAACTTTTAAACTAAATTAAACTAAAAAAATGTTGGAAAAATTGCACCCAAAAACTAAGTACCATTAGAAATAAACTTTTAAACTAAATGAAAAAAATGGAAAATATGAAAAAAAACCGCTGCCCAAGGAATCACTACTTCCACATCCAGATTCTCTATCCAAGTCACTCACAACGAAAACACTTTATATGTGAAAATAATTGTTTAGGGAACTTTAATAATATAATATTTGAAATTCTCTACCCCAAAAACCCATAAAACGATACCCCACATCGGTAGTGGGGTGGGGGGTGGTGATGGGGGGTGATAGTGGGGGGTGGATGAAGTAAAAAAATATTTTGAGGTTTCTGGTTCCTGTACATACACTAAATCACAATTTTTTTCATCCCCTTTAATAAAGGAGTGGGGGTGGTAATGGGGGTGGCTAATGCCAAAATTTTTTTTGAGACCTTAGCTTCTCTTGTATGTACTAAATACCAATTTTATGGACTCTTACCTGCTTGATTGACCTATTTACCCCAAATTTACCCCAATTTACCCCCCAACCCTTCGACGGAACAGGATGAAAATATAATCTAGTTCTAGATCTCGTTAAAGTACATATGTGTACCAAATTTCAAGTCAATATTTTAAACGGTTCCAGAGTAAACGTGCGCACAAAAAAAAGTTACAGACAGATCGACAGACAGAAATTTTTTTTCGCTCAAACTTAAAATCTCGACGTTTCATGAAATTTTAAGCCTATTTGGAAAATAAAAATGTTTTAAAAATTTTTTGTCGTTACTATACTTCCACTGGACGTGGAAGTAATTTGCACCAAGTGATAATAAAATAAGGAACTTTAAAGAACAATAAAACGAACCACAATGGCGGCGGTATAAAATAATTTTTCCCTGACTTCCTTAGGTTTTTGCTGTTTTCCAGAATAGTGGCCACCCTGTATCAGCGTCATTTCAGACATTCCCAGCTCCCGCAGAAGGACCAAAATTGTGTGAATTTACTTGTAGAAACTCTGATGAACCTCTCTGTACTGCGCACATATGAAACAAATTAAATCAATAAAAGCTAATTATTTCAAAGTTTTTTTGGATGCCCAACGTTTTAAAATTAGAAAGTCGGTAATTGGTATACGTAGCCACTTTTCCCAGTCAATAATTCTCCCTTACTATCCCGCAGCGCAACTTCAAGCCTCTCAAACCTCCTACACCATATTTGTTTCAATTTCATCTTCGCAATGCCAAAAAAAAGGAAGGGGGAGGATTATCTAACGAAGCTTCCGTGCAATTAAGCCACGACCGCCGGTGGTGGTCAGAGATTCGCGCACTGTTGAGACAACAATGTAACCAGTTGGCCTTGACTTCAACGAGAACGTCCACAGGGCAATCATACACACATATTGCGGATTGGATTATTCCGCATAAACGATCTTCGGCAGCCTGTTTCGATCATTCAATTTAACTAATTCGAATCCGATCACGATCGGTATCCATCTGGTGGAACGACGCAGACGTCCGGCATTAGCGTAAAAGGCCATCACGAGAATTTAAAATGAAACAGCCGTAAATAGGTACCTACCTACGACAAATTTCAAAAGTTGTCGATAATAATAAATCTAAGGCTTCGGCAATATTTGCAATTTTATCGGTGCGGTTTTGTCGTTGCGTTTAAGTCGTACGTTAGAAATATTTGAGGGGCTGGCTATGCTTCCTAACACGACCGCGTTTTATATATTCGGTTGCAAATATATCACTGAGTCGAGAACCGTAAACAGAGGGAGGATAGCCAGTTCCCTATGCTACAACGTTCGCCACTTACCGGTAAAGCTGTGACGTCACGGCGAGGCCTAAATCTGTTGTTTACGTTTCTGACGGCATTATCTCTATGTGTTTAGTGGTATGATTATTAAGATTTGTCTACTTATTTACTGTTTTTTCTTTGTAAATCTTCGTATGGGTTTTATACGTTTGTTTGAGTTATAAAAACATTCTTGATTAGTGAAATTGTGTGCAGAAACAAGGACATACTATTACTTGCACTATTTTGGACCATTATAGGATTTAAAAGACAATTATTATTATTATTAGTGTTCGATGGCGATTTTGTATATGTTATAGAAGGTAAAAGAAGCTTAATAATTCATGTATTAGATTTACATATTGTTATTATTCAAATAGAAGTGAAGCAAAATGCCGGGAATAAGGTGTGCAGTGTATGACTGCAATAGCACGTATTGTACAAAGAAATCTACTGGTCAAAATATTATTTTCTACGTTTTTCCAAAACTCAAAGATCTGGTGTCCAAAACCATAACAGGTGAATGGTTAAACAGGTGCAAAAGGCATGATAAATTTAACCCAGATACAAGTAGGGTTTGTTCGGTTCATTTTATGGAGACCGACTATGAACGAGACTTGCAAAATGAATTACTAGATAAAAATACGTTTTTTTAATTATACAGGGTGTAATCAGTTTCATGTCATTAAAAAAACTGGTGGTGGGGAACGACTAGAAGAACAAAAAACCTTATATAACATGGGGTTTAAAGCCCAGTTTTAGAAAAAAAAATTAAAAATTTCGAAAATTTTCAATAATATTGTTTGAGAACTGCTGGAATGTTCGCGTATGTCGGCGCCTCTGACCATCAAATACGCTAAATACGGCTATATCAAAGTGTCGCGCTCCTTTGTTAGAGACCGCGCGTCAGCGAGGCCACAAGTTGATAATCATCACACTTTTTTATGGATTTTTAAAAGTAGGTAAGGTAAGGTCTTTAGCGGTGCGGTAAAGGTGAAAAACGTCGGCGTTTTCTGAGTGCTCAGTAGATCTGAAGAAAACTATACTCTCCCTTGTGCAATATTTTAGTTTCTGTGGGCACTTCGTTAAGTACACACGTCCGACCCGTTCGTTGTTTTTGTCTGTTACTTTTGTTCTTTTTGAATTTTGGGCCACATATTTTCAGTTAAGATTTATTTTATTGACTTACCGTTCAGGTCGTTAAGTTCTTGATTACGTACAGACACTATTTACTTGTTCGTTCTTTTTGTGTTGCTTTTTGGATTTTGGACCACGTTTTTATTTTTATTTTCTTTATTGACAACGTTAGTTGATAGTTTAGTGTGGTATTTTAAAACGCAGATTTTGAACGCTATGGGAGATTACACTTACCCAGAGCTCGCGGTTATGCACTTGATGTATGGAGAATGTCGTGGAAATGTAGCTGCCACGGAACAGCTTTATAACAATTATTTATTGGTAAGTTCTAGATTTATCGAATATTTTAGTTTTCGATACCTGATTCAAAAAAGAGTTGATCTCCAGGTCAGACAGGAATATTACTTTATACTTAGTAATATTCTTCATAAAATCTACTACAAATAAAGTCCAATGCTTATTTCCGAAAGGCGCAATGGTTTTCGAACAATAAGCGATCAAACTAGAAGGTTGGTCCCCGATCAGCGCACGTTTTACATGTTTTCAATATGTGTGCCAATGATGTCACGACAAACTTTGAAGGGTTATTCTTCTCTGCTTCAAAAAAGAAGAAAACAAGAACATTTTTCCTAAAATTCTTCTTAGGCGCATTACAATGATCGCGATATTTGATAATTTTTTTATGGTACAATGTGCAAAAAAATTTGAAGGATCACAAACATTTCAGTTATAGACGTGTATCCAAATCAACAATACAAACAGCCCCTGGGTTTCAGGTAACTGTTTTCTGTAAGATTCTATCACCCCAACCTGGCCTAGCTCCGACGCCATTGGTTAGTTGAAACCTTTCATGTACATGAACACTGTTCCCTGACAAGTTTGAAGTCCATACTTAAATTATTGCAAAAATTATCGAGATGATTTTTCTGCATCTAACCCTGACCCTGTGGCGCATCGTCCTGCGCCGGTGCCAAGCCAAATGCAACAGGTAAACCTAGTGTAGGGTTTACTGTTGTCAAAATACGTAGTGGTCGTTACGCGTACGAAGTTACAGTGAATTATTATGTTTTTACGTTTTTAACAATGTCAAATTTTATAAATATTGAATGAACGAACTTTGTTATAGTGCGGCCGGTGAAAATGTTCGTCAGACTCGTATACTTTATCATCAACGGTTTCCTAATTTGCGAACGTACCTTTGTGTCGGCTTTTCAACATTTAAGGGACTATGAAGATTCTCAATCAAGGGATATGACTTACTTTTACTAAGTAAAACATCAATTTTGTGTGTGTTCATTTTCAGTTTTATTTATGATTTAATCATTTTGTGCAGACTTGGCAACGCTGTAAATAAAAGTGTAAAATTCACGGTGTGGGCGTCGAGATTGGAGGAGTAAAAGGTGAGTTCATTTTGTTGTTCTTGAACATTTAAACGTACTTTTCAAAACTCTCTGTATATGTTTTCCATCTCAACATTAATTGCTTCGATGAAGTAAAAAAAATATTTTGAGGTTTCTGGTTCTTGTACACATACTAAATCACATTTTTTTTTTCATCCCCTTTAATAATGGGGTGGGGGGTGGTAATGGGGGTGGCTAATGCCAAATTTTTTTTTGAGACCTTAGCTTCTCTTGTATATACTAAATACCAATTTTATGGACTCTTACCTGCTTCATTTACCTATTTACCCCAAATTTGCCCTAATTTACCCCCCAACCGTTCGACGGAACAACATGAAAATATAATCTAGTTCTAGATCTCGTTAAAGTACATATGTGTGCCAAATTTCAAGTCAATATCAGCGCCATGATGGAACGTTTACGTTAGTCATAACGCCTATGTTACGGTCATCTGTCTCTCTCACTCTCATATATTTTTTGGTCAACACTCAACATAACAGGTACATGTTAGATAACGTAAACGTTCCATCATAGGCCTGAATATCTCAAACGGTTCCAGAGTAAATGTGCGCACAAAAAAAGTTAGACAGACAGAAAATTTTTTTTCGCTCAAACTTAAAATCTCGACGTTTCATGACATTCTAAGCCTATTTGAGCAATAAAAATTTAAAAAAACTTTTTTGTCGTTACTATACTTCCACTGGATGTGGGAAGTAAAATGTATGAAAAAAAATCATGAATTCGAATTTTTTTTAAATTGTACGAGAGGTCATTCTTATACATTTCTTGAGCTGTATCTCGGAAAAGAAACTAGCCAATTTACATAAGAAATGTGCAGGGCCCAAAGAACTCCTATTCAATACAAATACTGGAAGAAGAAAGCAATCTGAAAATATTATGTACGCTGTTGTACATCCACGGCACATTCAGTGCCTATTTTTGTTGACATAATATTAACTATTAAACTTGTGGCAATAAAAATATCCATCTCGGCCAAGAAACGAATAAAATAATTCTAATGTGCCAATACAAATGGAAATTATGTAACATCTTAATAAGGCATTACGAAAAATAATAAATAGGATGTATTTCTATTTATAATGCCTACAATGTCCGTGAAAGGTACAAAGGAATGTCGATAAATATTTAAACAATGCAGTAATGTCTGCTATAAACGCGGTTCAGCATCATTACCTTTATTTAATAACGATATAAAATTATTGTTTTTAGACGTACGTCTAGTAGATTTATTTATTTATTCAGTTTGCTCGCCGTCATTCGTTCAACGGTCTCTTAGTATACAAGGTGTTGTCGGGATCAACATGCTAATGTTTTTTTTAAATTATATCCGTCGTTTTATATCGAAGTTCGTCCGCAGTTCAAGCTGTAGTATAATAGTATATTATCCAGCGAGCGTATAATAGCCATTATACGCGAGCAGAATACTGTACTTTATCCACCACTATTTTAACTATTTAAATCGTTTAAAATCGAGAAAATAAAGTTAGTTCACGGTAAACCTTTGTTTGACGTTTTAAACGTCAAATGAAAACGTGGACTCTCCCTTGGAAAAAATGGATTAGCCCGTTGATTATGAAAATTGCTAGTTCCTGATTGGTCAAAGAGGTTGGAATTATGACTATCCTTATTCGTCAATTGGGTTGTTGCATTAAGTTAAAATTTTAATAGAATTTGTGTTTAACAATAATATTTCTTCATAAAAAATCAATGAAAACATGTAAAAGTTGAACTATTGATAGCGACGGAAAAAAAAAGTGAATAACGTCAATTGAATTTGACACTATATTTAATAAGTTTGTTCAAAAACCCCACACTATATGAATTAGTGCTCTTCAACTTACGTATAGTCTCACTCTATCTCCTAATATCTACACTGGTGCAGTAAGTAGTTCAGACTGTGTGAACAAACCTAATGTCAAATTCAATTGACGTTTCTAGGTTATATTTCGGTTTATTTTAGCGGCATAAATTATGGATAAATCTAAGTTTAAATGGTGTTTTGTGCCGTACTGTGTAAATAATACCACCAATTCACCGAAAAAACTTT
Source organism: Rutpela maculata (assembly GCA_936432065.2). Taxonomy (NCBI): domain Eukaryota; kingdom Metazoa; phylum Arthropoda; class Insecta; order Coleoptera; family Cerambycidae; genus Rutpela; species Rutpela maculata. Next base: position 138,474,943 of record OW386293.2, on the reverse strand, counting down.
TCTTCAATGTTCCAGTAATGAATGGTGAATGTAAAAATGAATGGTTAACTGTGTTTTTAATATTTATAATCAAAACTATAGCTGTAACGTACCTCGTGTCTTTTGCAACTCCCTCTGCAATGCTAAAATGATCATCTCTTTTTAAAAATTCGCTGACCATGAATATATCTATAGAAGGTAAAATATCAGAATTGGCTTTTATAAATTCCTGCCTCAGTCATTTTGAAAGAAAATCAATACCAAACGCTAAAAACTTCTAATTAAATGTCAAATTCAATTTTGACATTTGAGGTTATTTTCTTTATTACCAACAATGTCAACTTGTTCCTCTTCTTCTGTTCAGCGTATAACTTCACATCTAACTGCCGTTTTCGTGGTACATTCAAATAATCGAACTTTAATAATTATTTTTAACATGTTGGGCTTAAATGAGTTTATTGGCTGTTTTCAACTGTCAAATATGACTTAAATGTCTGAAAGTATTACTATTATTTTCATAACAAGGCACTATGGTTTCTACAGGTCATTTTTGTGGCCAAAATCGAAATTTTTTAAGTACAGTAAATAAATAATTGGCCCTATAATGATGAAAATAGATACCCTAAAACTGTTGATTCCGGGCCTGTCACCCGAATGGGTGCCCGTTTCTACCTGCTTTAATAATTTAGTGAATGTCTTAGTTGCGCTTTGTACGTATACAAATAAGTATCAAGTTTGAAAGTGTGTCGTCAGTCTAATATTGAAAATTTTTGTTTTGTAACAATTTTTGCATTATCATTCGGGTATGCATATATTAATATTTCTAATGAAAATCCCTACATACTATCTGTAAAATCGGTGTCACAATAAGAATGGAACCGATGCATTATAGTTTACAGATAGATTGTAAAGAATTTCTTTCTCTTTAATGTGGCGTATACTTTATCTATTTATACTCGCCTTATCATCTAGAAATACACATTTTTTTAAACGGTTTTATTAAGTTTGGAAATCTGTATAATTTATGTATGTCAGGGGCGAGCGTAGAGGCGACTTCAATGTGAATATCAGTCGATATTCCGTTGAAGCAACGTCGAGCGCGGTTAGTACTTGGATGGGGTACCCATCTTGGGAAATACAGCGTTCTCGTCCCACCTTCTAGAGGCTTGTATATCAGTGTACACTCGGAAGTTACGTAATTTCAGACGAGGATTACGTAGTGGATATCGGAGGGGATGTAAAGCAGGCGGTCCCTTGTCTATTAACTGTTAGGCAAGTAAAAGATCCCTACTCTTCTTAAGGGAAGAGGTTCGGCAAAATTTCCAGGTTGGGGGTAGCTCGTCTCCTGGCGTCGGTGATAGGCCTTGGTAGCGGAAATAGGCCGACGTTAAATAGTTAAAAAAAAAAAAAATGTGTCAAATCTAGCTATTGAAATTTGGCACAAATTTGGCTTTGGTTTTGATGACAATACAATGTAGTATATCCAACATCGTTCTAAACCCAATATGGCGGACGTCCCAAGATGGCGGCTTACCTTTTTCTTCACAACCCCCTCGACATGGGTATCAATATCAGTATTTAAGTCTTAATTAAAAAAAAAAATTTTTTTCTTTTTTTAAAACAATGGTTTTTTTTTCAAATTCCACTAAAAAAGAAAACAGACCCGAAGTGAGGAAATATGGAAATATTTTTTATGACAAAAAATTATAATTACCAAGTATATTCATTGTACTAAATTTCAAAATTTTAATAACAAAAAACAAGGGGGGTAATAACTTTCAATTTCTTACCACCAAATATAAAATGCATTTACATTAACAGATTTCACGATTAGAACGAACATTTAGTTTTGGCCAAAAAAAGTGGTCTCAGAAACCATTGTGCAAGGTTGAGAAATGCCTTTCTCTGTCGTGTTAGGTTACATAGGCGCCCTAAATCTTATAGGTCTTAAAGCAGTTGCGTTATTTGGTAAAAAGGTTTATAATAGGTTTTAAAAGAGCCTACAAGTTTTAAGAAATATATTAATAGTCGTCTGTTTAAGCAACATATTTTACAAAAAAACTGCACTTTTTGCAGAGGACACTAAACTTGCCGTGCATCATGTCCAGAGTCACTGTCAACGTTTAGGATGGGGAGCCATCTCACCTATCCCCCTAACAAAATGGCGGTGATGTTTTCCCAAAATCGCCCCCATAAAATTGAAATTATTTTAATATAATAAACTTAGGCGTCTAGTTATATGTTTCTAGGGAAGCTGAATTAAAAAAATGGTTCTAAAACGTCAGAAGCCCATAGAACGAAATATTCAACATGACGACCAAAATGGCCGCCACAAAATTTAAGTGTTATATTTCATTAACAATTTATTATTTTTTATTTTTTTTTTCAAGGGGTGTATCAAGGCAATGTTGCCGTGGTTTTTTCTACTAAGCCATGTTCACTATGCAAGATGGTTGACCGTCCATGTAAAGGACTTGGAGGAGCTTCCATTACGTTCATCGGTAGTGCATGCCGAGTTTAAGGCAGGAAATTTTGTTATACGGAAGTCGTCCAACCTCTTTTCTGCTATTGCAGTAGACCAGGCCCATGAGCAACACAACATGAATGTAAAAGATGGCGGTGGTGCTGTCGGCATTCTTCAGGATCCAGCTGCGTTGCGGAGGTGGGCTATGGCAGGTCCCGAAATACATAGATTAGTTAATGAATTCACAAGTCAAACGAAATCACGGTCCTGACACAAACCATTGCATCATGAACAGTACCCTCCTTTTCAAAAAAATGTTCGTGGATGAGATCGATAAGTTGAAGACAAGCTTCAAGAATGCTGGTAATCCTTTTGAGAAAACCTCAGGTGACCTAATCGCACTGGAAAATCGCACTGTTTCTGATGCAGGATCAGTAAAAATGCTGAGAGATTCTGAGAGAAATGGTATTGAACTGTACCAATCATTTGTTTCTGAAAGACTTGTTCAAGGATCCACTGTGAGCATCTTTGCACATAAACTGAGAATTTTTAAGCCTAAGAAAATTAACGGTACTGGAAAAAGCACTATTCAGAGTCTTCTCAGAGATGTCTTACTGTTAGTATGAATAGAAAACTTGACATGCAAAGTTTCTTCCAAGTATGAAAACAGTCCCATCATCAAGAGTTTCATTTATTTCCAAAAATAATTTTTTTAAAGTTTATATTCATGAAAGCCTCGATGAAACCATAATAGTTATAGAGCTAAATGAAACTTTTTGTAAGAGATTTCTATCAAAAAATTTCGACAAAGTTAACATGGAAAAAAGACAGCAAAACCGCTGCCCAAGGAATCACTACTTCCACATCCAGATTCTCTATCCAAGTCACAACGAAAAAACTTTGTATGTGGAAATAATTGCTTATGGAACTTTAATAATATAATATTTGAAATTCTTTACCCCAAAAACCCACAAAACGATACCCCACAACGGTTCTGGGGTGGGGGTGGTAGTGGAGGTGGATGAAGTAAAAAAATATTTTGAGGTTTCTGGTTCTTGTACATACACTAAATCACAATTTTTTTTTATCCCCTTTAATAATGAGACCTTAGCTTCTCTTGTATATACTAAATACCAATTTCATGGACTCTTACCTGCTCTATTTACCCATTTACCCCAAATGTACCCCAATTCACCCCCCAACCCTTCGTCGGAACAACATGAAAATATAATCTAGTTCCAGATCTCGCTAAAGTACATATGTGTATCAAATTTCAAGTCAATATCTTAAACGGTTCCAGAGTAAACGTGCGCACAAAAAAAGTTACAGACAGACCGACAGACAGAAATTTTTTTTCGTTCAAACTTCAAACTTCAAATCTCGACGTTTCATGACATTTTAAGCCCATTTGAACAAAAACATTTTAAAAAATTTTTTTGTCGTTCCTATACTTCCACTGGATGTGGAAGTAATATGCACCAAGAAATTCAGCATTTTTTCTCAAAATATTTATTTTATAAAAAAAGTACTGCTAAAACTTCTTCAAAGTTGATTTTAATCGATTACTTAGGTTGGAACTATTAAATAGTGAGAATTATTAAGAACAGAAAAATATTGAAAAATATAGTTCAGGAATTATGCGTCAATAAGTTAAAAATTTTTCATTTTTAAAGAGAACAACCAAATTTCATATCTGGATATAACATCTGAAAATAACATTTTTGGATATGTTCAAAAAATAAAGGTAGTTTACTCTTGACCCAGTTTCAAAAAAATTAATATTTCGACCTACTAAGCGCCAGGACTAACACACACGTGTGCAGCCCCTTTTTCGTTTGAGAACACGCACTAACTTTTATCAAGAATAGAATTTTTCAGAAAGTCGAGAACAACAAAGTTTCACATATGGTGCAGACTTTTTGGCGGACACTGTATAAATAAATTTAAAAATTAATTTAAACGCCAAAACACAAATCCACAATTTGACGTTTCTAAAGCGAAGATCGTGAGATAACTTCAACACTGCGAAAGCATGACCCGAGCTTCAAAATCTTATGCTCTTGAGAAAATTGTACTAATACCTTTTTGGTATACATTAGATCTGCAAAATAAATCAACTTATCTAGTATAATCTCTTTTCAATTTCGGTAGTCAATCTATATCCAACATACTTAAAACAAGTTTTAAAACCATTCTCTAATTATCGTACAAATTTACAACAGTACAACGACCACGGCCAGTTCAGTTTGGTAGCTTAAAAATGCTGTTGAATCTTAATGACTGCTGTCACTTAGATCGATGTTCTCTATTAGATAGGATAGATTTAATATTGAAGTGGCTGATGTGATAACTCATAGGTGTCATTTATCAGCCCACACAATCGCATATTTATATTTTATCTTGAGCAGCATTTACCTACATGTATAAGTAAATAAAAAATGCATACTGTTACCAACAATGTTTGCATTGGTCGTGTCAGAATGATGGATTCTACAGGGTGATTTACCACGACCTGCGGAAAATAAAATGGTGTACTAGTCTTCTATGTGGGAAAGTCCCTGCAAAATTTTAGAGTGATCCGAGTTAATTTAGTAATTTTTGTTGCATTAAAAGTTGCAAAGTACGCTACTGTTACTCGTCTGTGGTCAGTGATAGGGCAATGAACTTACTTGGGAAAGAACATATCGGAGATGTTTACATTTCCTTAATTGGCATAAAAAGTTAAGCTGACGCTTAGGGTCAAAGTGCCGCGTTTTTTGCTTTCGATCGAATAATTAAGACACCGGCAGGCACAAAGCACCGCCGAAAGTTTGGTGTTTTTGTATTATCGACGGATTTAAGTAAATATCTCTACTTGTAGTAAAGTTCACTAGCATACGATCAATGTCTTTTCGACTTATTTTGCTATTTTTGTAGTATGATTTGATTAAAACCAAGTCACTTCTACTCTCCAGCTTCGATGTCAATCTCAAGTGTACGTTACGTCAGATTGGTTGGTTAAAGTCATAGGCGGCGCTTTTCTACAAAAAAATAAGGTAATTTTTTTGGTAATATTTCTTTAATTTTTCTTTTTTTTAACTCCTTTCGGTGGAGACAATCTACTGATAAATTTTCCGCATGTCGAGGTAAATCACCCTGTATATTTAAAAATCCGCTGCAATCCTAAACAAAAATCTATATACTTAGATAATTTCCTACTGTCTGTCTGTCTTACCACGCATTCATGAAGTAAGTCCTGGGGAGTTAACAAAACTTAGAAATTACAAAAACTTGAAAAAATTGATAACAAATTTGTACAGTTTATTGGTTGTTGAAACGGGAAAAACTCACTGAAAAAAAAAAAAAAAACAACTACAAACAATGGACCTGAAGTAACCGCATAACCGAGGTATGGGGAGAACCTAACGGAGCCAGATTTCCGATTTTCCTAATGTATGTCTGACTGTCTTTCCACGCTCTCCTGAACTAATGGTGCGGGAGCTAAGTGGCTTTTTCGGACACTCATCGTTACAAGCATTTTCTATGCGCTGATTAATTCTATCGAAATTAAATAACGACAAAATAGACTTCTGGCATAAGTCAGCCCGTCGAGTTGGCCATGGTTCAAGATATAAAAATCAGTGAAATTATATCATCGTTACAAAGCCAATTTTTTTGTGTGTACACATTTTATGTTCAGAATGAATAAAATAAGATCGCCAGAAAGTGTGGACCATCAGGGGCGCAACCAGAAAGGTCAAAGAGGTAAAAAAACGGAGTTATATAACATGATCGTTACAAACTTTTTTAAGGTTGAGCATGTTTTTTTAAATGTTTTGAACACAGGAAAAAATTCCCAGAAAGAAACTCCCGTCAGTAAGGCTAGCCAGAAAGAAAATGTTTAGGATTTTTGAAGAAAATTGGATTTTTTTTCGCATATTTCATCTCAGAACTCTAAACTCATCGTTACAAGTTCTGGCTCCTTTTTAAAACGTAAATATAAGCTTCAACAATAGAATAGCCTCCCCGTAAAGTTCTTAGTGTCAACAAAAGTACCATAGGCTCTTAAATATAAAGGAATTTAACACTTTCGGCTAACTTAACTCCGTACCGTGCCTCGGATGTATTTTATCATTATTACCTTACTGGCTGCGCCTCCTGACGGCCCACACTTTCTGGCGATCTGATTTTATTCAGTGTAAACATAACATGTGTACACACAAAAAAAATGAGCTTTGTAACGATGACATGATTTCACTGATTTTTAAACAGTGTTCGTGACGCTCCTGACAGGAGGTGCCCCGCCGGAAGTCCATTTTATGAATCGTTATCATCCATTAAACCATAAAAATATCTCAAAGTTCATAAAACGATGAGCTGCCGAAAAAGCCACCTAGCTCCCGCTCTATAACCGCTTGAAACAAAATTGAGCCAGAATCCCGATTTTCCTAATATATGCCTCTCTGTGTGTGTTGAACTTAAACTGTTGGTTGTCATAGGACAGGCTTATATTTTAGTAATCTAATATTTGTCGAGACTCATCAGCTTCCTCGCAGTTTCACGTAAAACAAACCCGAAGATTATAATAAAAAGTCAACTTTCGAAAAAGCCAACGTTGATTTTATCAGCATCGCGACATACATACATAGTTAAAATTATAATTTAGATAACCCACAGGCCAAGCTGTTGGTAACTTGTCAACGTTAACATTTTTTAGAACCTCAGTAGCTTATTACATTATTCGTGACATAAAAAAATTCATCATCAATCAAAGCTGTCACTAAGAAAACATGGAATGCAAATGTAAAAATGTGGGGCCTACGTCAAATCAGAAAAATCACCACTGTATTAACTAGTTTTGTGGAATATATTAAAATCTAAACGCACCACTTCCACATCCAGATTTCCTAACCAAGTCAACAAAAACAATTATTTACTATATTTACACTCCACTATGTGAAAATAATTGTTCATAGTACTTTAATAACATGGTATTTGAAATCGTCCACCCCAAAAACCAATAAAAACCGTGCAATAATTTCGATGTCGCTAAAAAAAAACCATTTCTGCTCCAAGGACTAAACCTATCATGTATTTTTGTGTGCTGAAACCGAATTTTTAATTAAAAAAAAATCCACAGCGTAGATTTCGAGTAAATGTCAAAAATTGTCAAAAAACCGTATTTTGACAATAAAAACCGGGATTTACTTGAAATCTACGCGGTAGAAAATTTTTTAAATTGAAAATTCGGATTCAGCACACAAGAATACTTAAGTTATGATAGTATTGGCATTGGCCCATGCAGTCCTAAATCATAAAGTTTCGCAGACAGAAAATCTTTGTCAATGATATGTTTTCTCGTAGTTTTTTCATTAATATTTTGTAGATCAAAATAGGCAAAACTGAAGTATTTTTTTTTAACTATTTAACGTCGGCCTATTTCCGCTACCAGGGCCTATCACCGACGCCAGGAGACGAGCTATCCCCAACCTGGAAATTTTGCCGAACCTCTTCCCTTAAGAAGAGTAGGGATCTTTTACTTGCCTAACATTTAATAGACAAGGGACCGCCTGCTTTACATCCCCTCCGAAGGACGGTATATCCACTACGTAATCCTCGTCTGAAATTACGTAACTTCCGCGTATACACTGATATACAAGCCGCTAGAAGGTGGGACGAGAACGCTGTATTTCCCAAGATAGGTGGGTCACCCATCCAAGTACTAACCGCGCTCGACGATGCTTCAACGGAATATCGACTGATATTCACATTGAAGTCGCCTCTACGCTCGCCCCAATTGAAGTATTTAAAATACTAAAAGATCGCTTATTGGACCTTATAGTCCTGAGCCTGAGTACACTTCTGTAGGGAAGTTGATTACCCTAATTTTTTTTTGTAGGATGGTTAGAGGGGGTTATAACAACTAATTTTCAGTCGGGTGATAAGCCGTCATGTGGTACGTTTTCCTACAATGACGTCATCAACTATGGTAGCTGGCCGTTCCTTACTACGCTTAATCTATGTAACTACTAAGTGTACTTATATATAAAAAAAAGTCTAAATAAAGCAAATAGACACTTCCAAATTTAATGCTCTTGTAAGACCTTAGAAATATTGATTAAATAATAATAATAATAAAAATATACTCCAATATTTCTATATTGATTTTTAAAATATAAAACAAATACGTATAGTGTATTCCACAAATAATTCAGCGATATAAAAAAGCTCGCAAAAAAGCATAAAGGACGCCGACCGCTTCTAGTTAGTGTACCGCCCGCCGGCCCGCTTTGACAACGTTAGTCCACGTTGACCACACACATTTTATTCCAACCTATCATAATTCTGGTAGAGAAAATTTCAACCAATTATATTCACTGGGAGTGGCCTGCATTTTTGTTCGGAAATATATGACCATTTTTTTGTGATTATAATAAAGAAGCCGAACCTTGTATATCAGTGTATACTCGGAAGTTGCGTAATTTCAGACGAGGATTACGTAGTGGATATACCATCCTTCGGAGGGGATGTAAAGCAGGCGGTCCCTTTATTAAATGTTAGGCAAGTAAAAGATCCCTACTCTTCTTAAGGGAAGAAGTTCGGCAAAATTTCCAGGTTGGGGGTAGCTCGTCTCCTGGCGTCGGTGATAGGCCCTCGTAGCGGAAATAGGCCGACGTTAAACAGTTAAAAAAAAAAAAATAAAGAAGCCGAACACTTTTATGGCCTTTTATGTAAATAGACTGAAATTGATACACGCTCGGTACCCTTTATGTTTTTTTGCGAACTTTTTTATATCGCTGGATTACCGGTGGTACAAACTATACAAGTTATTATAAATTGGTAGGTATAATGTATAAAAAATATATAAAGAACAATGTATAAAAATAGTTATTACTTTTATACATTATTCAACCAAGTAGTATATTTATTCTTACAATCAGGATATTGCACACTATTACATTTACAAAATGAACAACACGAAATTTGGTTTTTGTTACACGTACATGATGGTGTTGTACATTTTACACAAGAACAGACACCAACAAAGTCATCTGGGTATTGTTTAATGTTTTTTGTGGGAGTAGCGCGTTATCGATTCCTAAAAACCAAATTCATGGGGATTCAACTGGGTAAGAATCTCGTCGATGCAATGTCGCTGCAAATAGGTATGATAATAGGCTCTTAGTAAATGTCCTCTAATGCACCTACTTGTTGAAGGTAAATCATCAACGTCAATATTTTGGTGCGGTGTTAATAAATTACTATAGTTACTATGACTATACTTCAAAAGATTCAGAAAGAATACAAGGCGACAATGTGGTGGATATAGCAGAAATATCTGAAAAGTGCCTTTGCCTGTTCAGTTAAACACTTTTTGGCCATCAGCAAACAACAAATTGCTTTTGCAGCAGTTTTTTACTATACTACAAGTAGCACTATTTATATGTTAAGCGCATTTTCTGGCTCTGAAGACAGTGGTGTAAAAATAAAGGCTACATCCACTCAATATGGGATAGAGCCTTATCATCCAGATTTGGATTGTTGTCCTCTAATGCACCTACTTGTTGGTGGTAAATCATCAACGTCTTACAGGGCGAGCATTTTCGCAATACTTTAATTAAAAATTCTTCTGCAAGATTCAAACTGGCTTCAATTTCAGTTGAGTGAGTAGAAACTCCAAAGCGGCTTAGATAGTCTGATGAGGTAGTATATAATGCTGCTTTCTTTGTTCCAATTTTGCTGGTATAATCTGCCCCAGATAATGCGTGAAGGGCAGGTAATAAAGAACACAGTTCTTGACCTAAATTAAATGCTACATGTAATGGCAAGAATCGAGTAGTATCTCCTACACCAGTGCGTATCCACATTTCCTCCACTCCCATGTGATGAAGTGCATCCCAATGAAATACTGCCAAAACCACGACATCAATATCTGCCACTAACAAATATAATTTTAATAAACCCTGCCTTTGCAGCATGTTTTGCGTGTAGCATCATCCTGAAGTCCGCTTCTTCTACATAAAAACAATCCAAATCAGGATGGCAGGACTCTATCCCTTATTGAGTGGAGTATTTTTACACCGTCTTCAGAGCCAGAAATTGCGCTTAACATATGAATAGTGCTATTTGTAATTGTTGGGCAAGATTTTTTTAAAGCATTAGTAAAAAACTGCTGCAAAAGCAATTTGTTTTTTGCTGATGGTCAAAAAGTGTTTAACTGAACAGGCAAAGGCACCTTTTCAGATATTTCTGCTATGTCCACCACATTGTCGCCTTGTATTAATATTCTTTCTGAATCTTTTGAAGAATAGTCATGGTAACTATAGTAACTTATTTCGACACGGCAAAAATATTGACATTGATGATTTACCGCCAACAAATAGGTGCATCATCATTTACTAAGCTTCTTATGATACCTATTTGCAGCGACATTGCATCGACGAGATTCTTACCCAGTTGGATCCCAATGAATTTGGTTTCGAGGAGATCGATAACGCGCTACTCTCACAAAAAAACATTAAACAATACCCAGATGACTTTGTTGGTGTCTGTTCTTGAGTAAAATGTGCAACAACATCATGTATATGTAACAAAAACCTGAAGTAAAAAAATATTTTGAGGTTTCTGGTTCTTGTACACACACTAAATCACAATTTTTTTTCATCCCCTTTAATAATGGGTGGCTAATGCCAAAACTTTTTTTGGGACCTTGTATATACTAAATACCAATTTTATGGACTCTTACCTGCTTGATTTACCTATTTTCCCCAAATTTACCCCAATTTACCCCCCAACCCTTCGACGGAACAAGATGAAAATATAATCTAGTTCTAGATCTCGTTAAAGTACATATGTGTGCCAAATTTCAAGTCAATATCTCAAACGGTTCCAGAGTAAACGTGCGCACAAAAAAAGTTACAGACAGACAGACCGACAGACAGAAATTTTTTTTTCGTTCAAACTTAAAATCTCGACGTTTCGTGATATTCTAAGCCTATTTGAACAATAAAATTTTTTAAAATTTTTTTGTCGTTACTATACTTCCACTGGATGTGGAAGTAATTAAGGTAGGTACATCAACTTCCCTACAGAAGTGTACTCAGGCTCTGGATTATTATGACTGCTCCTCAGTATAAGAGTACTGAGGTATACCTAACCTACACACATAAAGCTCATATTAAGCCAAGTTTATCTCCTACACACTGTCAGCAATTTGCAGTAAATAAATCCTCGAAGCATCCAAAAGAAATTTAACGAATTCTGCATGTTTGATTATCAGGACGACATATCTAAAAAATGCATGCCCGTGACAACGACCTGTCGATTTTCAATAAATAAATTAGTAAACACTGGCGATTGTGTAAAATAAACGCTTGGCGCTCTGTAACGACAGCACATTTTCAGGTGTGATTTTAATCTTTCCGGTCGAACACCTTAAGAGAGTCTCGAGCCTACGCTTTTTTATGAGATGCTATATCATATCGATTCGATCTCTTCTGGTACCGGTGAAGGATCCTTGTAAAGTGTCATTATTCGAGGCCAAATCGCAGCCATTAAATTGTTGTTGTCTTCTAGTTAAGGTCTGTTTAATTCCGTGTGTAGTTTGAATATTCAACAGAGGCGTCAAGCGGTTATTTATAACTTTATTACCGAATCATTAGTTATCTTGTAGGTTTTCTTGTAAACGGCCTGTGAAGTTGTTGTGGTTTGATAATTTGCATAAAAATGTCGACGTTACTGATTGGACCGTTACGAATACTTTACCCCGGACGGAGACGTGTTTACCGCAAAGGAACATGGATTTCTTCGTTGACTTTTGACTTATCTATTGAGTAGCCTTGATAAGTACGTGTAAACACTAGGATAGGTTTACTATTAAACATACTAAATGTCCACAGCTCAAACTATTGCGCTCGAGCCGCCATATTGGAAAAATGGCGCTCCGTTTAAAATTTTTGCTTATATCTCTATCTCTCTAACCATTACACAGGTCAACAACAGAAAATGTTCTGCTCCAAGGACTAAACCTATCATGCTTTAACAAGGGCGGATCCAGGGGGGGCAGTAGTGGCAATTGCCCTCCCCGAGAAAAGTATTCGTTACTTTTTCAAGGCGGTAATTTGTTTTTTTTTCCGCACGAGGTGGAAAAAAAAATTTTTGGATTTATTTGTAATAGCACCGTGTATGAGGCGAAAAAAATTTGTGTCTAGATTTTAATTTGTACCCTCCCCTCATGAGCTGAAATTTTCGAAAAAAATTTTTTTTTTGGATTTTCATTTGCACCCCCCCATGAGGCGATAAAATTTTGTCAGATTCCGAGGCGAGTGAAAATTTTTTTTTTTATATTTTTAATAGCATTCTCTGTACGAGGCGGGAAAAAAAAATTCATTTGCAACCTCCCACCCCCCCCCATGAGGCGATAATTTTTTTTTTCTGATTTCTAAAATTTTTTGTAAATGTTAGTGCCCACCCCCAGTAACCTTTCTGCTGAAACCGAATTTTCAATTTATACAACTTTCTACCGCAGATTTCGAGTAAATCCCGCTTTTTATTATCAAAGTACAGTTTTTTGACAACTCCTTGCAACATTATGAGCCGGGGCACCATCAAGTTGATAATACAACTCTATTCTGACATCTTGCGGCAGATTATTGAGAAAGGGTTGGATTTCATTTTGTAACAAATTTGAATACGCTTTCAAATTCAATCTTGGAATGAAAAATGGGCCAATAATCTGATCATTTCATAAACCACACCAAACAACTTTTGACGCATATTGCCTTTTACTTCCACATCCAGTGGAAGTATCGTAACGACAAAAAAATGTTATTGTTCAAATAGGCTTAGAATGTCATGAAACGTCGAGATTTTAAGCTTGAGCAAAAAAAAAAAGATATTGACTTGAAATTTGGTACACATATGTACTTTAACGAGATCTGGAACTAGATTATATTTTCATCTTCTTCCGTCGAAGGGTTGGGGGGTACATTGGGGTAAATTTGAGGTAAATAGCTAAATCAAGCAGGTAAGAGTCCAGAAAATTGGTATTTAGTATATACAAGAGAAGCTAAGGTCTCAAAAAAATTTTTGGCATTAGCCACCCCCATTACCACCCCCACCCCATTATTAAAGGGGATGAAAAAAATTGCGATTTAGTGTGTGTACAAGAACCAGAAACCTCAAAATATTTTTTTACTTCATCCACCCCCACTACCACCCCCCTATCACCACCCCCACCCCACTACCGATGTGGGGTATCGTTTTATCGGTTTTTGGGGTAGAGGATTTCAAATATTATATTATTAAAGTTCCATAAGCAATTATTTCCACATACAAAATTTTTTCGTTGTGAGTGACTTGGATAGAAAATCTGGATGTGGAAGTAGTGATTCCTTGGGCAGCGGTTTTAGTACTGATAAACCGGAGGGGATTTTCGTCAGGGCAAAAACGGCAATTCTGGAAGGACTATCTCATTGGTGGTAAATTTTGCCTCATCAGTAAATACGACGTTTTTCAGAAAATTTATATTGTTTAAAGAATTTTTAAACAATATAAATTTCTCTGGGCCCAAAAACAGAAATCCAATCTTCTGTTTGTAACATCATTTTCTAGGATATGTAAAAATTTTGGCTTGAATGCTCTTTTTCTATGCTTTTTAAAGCAACGCCAAACCACGTTCTTACTAATACTTAGATTTAATGCTGCGTGCTTTAAGCTGTATTTAGGGTGTATACCAATTCACAATTCTGAAATTCCGTTACTTTTCCAGGTGTTCTAGGACTTTTCAATAAAAAATCCTGAAACATTTTTTACTCGAAAATGAAAGTTAATAAGCATAGGAGGGGAAATACAAAACTTTTTTGACGAGCGGGGGGGGGGCAACAACTTTAGATATAAGTAGTTTTAATAACTTTTATAAATTTATAAATTCCCTGAATCTTCCCTGATTTCCCTGACCAAAATCAAATTCCATGACTTTTTCAGGTTTTCCCTATTTTCCAGAAAGTATACATCCTGTACATCTTGGATTTTTTCTAAAATATTGTAAAATGCGTTCTTCGTTTTCAATTTGCAGACTTTGTAGGCTAATGGGAGGCTGACGGACAGGATGCCATAAATTAAATTAAATAGCACCTTGTGTAAAGGATCTGGCATTATCTCCGACTAAACAAATCAACTAAACTTTTTCTCACATTTTTAAACACCTAATCATATTTATTACACAAAAAGTTACACTTCACTTATTATCTAACATTAAGCCTGCATTCACATGAGTTCTGAACTGATCAACTTATTTACATTCAACAATAAATTGGTCCTTGCAATAACTTTTGCTTTCATGGCTTACTTAGGTCTTTATTGAAGATTATTTGTCAGAAAAATGGTAGGTATGCACGAATTAGAATTTTTGCCTAATTAAATAAATAATTATTTTGTTAAATCAGTTCAAACTAGTACCATAGATTATTCTAAACAAAAAATAAAGAAAAATTTTTTTTCATTTGAGAATCCCTCGGAGAATCCGTTTTACAGAAAAAAAAAAATTTTTAGTTAAAAAAATAGTTTTTTTGACGGCCCTATCTCAAACACCTCTGAACCCACTACGATATGTAATATTGTACAAAGGGGTTTATAAAGGTACTGATTAAGAATATCTTACGTCTTTAAAAAAAAAAAAAAAACTAAAATCGACCCCCTTTTTCCATCCTAAAATGGGACGCCACTGATTAAAATCAAATGTGGTTACGTCTAATGACTCACTTTATAGGTATATATTTATATACACCACCAAAATAGCAACATTTTTGGATATCCGATGAGCGAGATATGCTGATGGCTCCATAAAAGGTGAGACACACACTATATATTCTCATTGTAAGCCCATGCAAGGGCATTAGCCCAGACGATAGTGAAACCTAAAAAAATTTGCAAAATGAATATTCTTCTTTTTTTTTAATGAATACGTAAAAGTGTATAGAATAATATCCTGAAAAGTTTACATTCCGCTCGGATGCAGAAAACAAAAAAAAGTAAAAAAAAAAAATTCCCATTTTTTGCGAATTAAGAGTTGAATTCATATTTAAAGTAGTGTAGGAGCAAATGTTAATCATCCACTGCTTTTCTCAAAGCCTACTTTTAGCTTCTACATAACTTTAAATATTAATTCACAAAAAATAATTTCTATGCAGTTTTAATTGAATGGTTCAAAATAAAATACTAATTTATTGAAAAAATAATTTTATATTCCTGAAATTTGGTATAGAGGTATTTACATTCTAAATAACTTTTCTTAGTGGAATTTTTTCATATTTTGAAAAATAAAGGTACTTTATTAGTGGTGATTTTTACAACTTTGCTTATAAAACACCCTGTGGAACACCAAATCAAGTCATTTTTGGTATACTGTAGTTTTACAACAAGCAGGACTCAATCCCCAAATACCATTCCAAAATTCCAAAATTTTTGGTCCATTACACCTCTTGTTACATCTATCCCGGGACACACTGTATAAGTATATTTTCCCCATCCATCCTTTGTTTGTATTGTTTAAAACAAAAAGCATCAGAAAGCTACAACTTTCATCTTTTAAATGAACCAACACTCATATAAATTGAACAAATTCTGATTTAATGACATGTAATTCAATGCGTCGGTGTCGCAGTCATGCGTATTCAAGCGCGCGCAGGCGAGTTATAACGTTACACTTGACTATTTTTTTTCGTGAAAACCGTGGCATTAGCGATAATTTTGTTGGGACATTTTTTGTTCATAAATACGTGATCTATCCGTCTGTATTTTTTATTTTTTCCTAGCTTGACTTAATTTCAAAATTTTGAAAAAATGGAAGAAAAAATTTTTTTTTCACTTTCTTTTATGTTCTGCATCCGAGCGAAATGTAAACTTTTCAGGATATTCTATACACTTTCACAAACTTATTAAAAAAAAATTATTCATTTTGCAAATTTTTGTAGGTAAATACCTTCATCGACTGGGCTACATGTGTAACTTGTCTTATCCGTATAGTTTACCTATATGCCAAAAAAATGAATGAAGCTTATTATTATTATTGTATTTGGATATGGGAACTGACAGTTTTTAACCAATAATATCGTATGACAAACGAAAAGCCCTGTTTAGGACATACATTATCGGATATGGCTTGTTTGCTCTAAAATATCATCAATCAAAAAGGAAGAAGGGACCGCCGACCTAATAACCTGAGTCACGTGAATACTCGGAAGTGGTCTGAAAGGGTCCATCCCTGCTCGGCGTTTTTTATATTCCGATCTCATTATTCTTTTGTCTGGATTCTTTAGCGAATTAAGTTGGGCGATTGAGGTCTTAAAACTAAATGCCAAAGGGTCAAGATGAAGCGCCCGTTGTGCTGAGAGGTGGCGGGTGGAAGAGGATGTCCCCCAAGTTGATTACGAGGTCGATTAATTATCGCCTGCGAAAACATATTACGCAGTATTTTAGCAGAAATGTGTTTAGCCGATGTAGATATCAAATATTGACGGATGATTTTCGTTGATATGAATTGCACGATACGTAGTTCAGTTAAAGACTAATTAATAATTTATATGTTTAAAACACAAAGTGCTTTTTTAATTTTAACTCAAAACTGTGTAGGTCATTAAGTGAACGAAGTATATTAAAAAAAAAAAATTAAAACCGCAGCATTCAGTAATTTTTTGTTTTTAAAAAGGACAAGGGTAGAAAGGGCCTTTTTTCGCCAATCGGCCATGTCATATGTCAATATATTTTCCGAGTAGTATATGTCTTGACAAGTAATAAAAAACAGTTCTTTGGAATAGTACAATGTGTATCTAGTAGTAAAAACAATACATTCCCGGTCGACGCACAGGGGCCCCAGTGATTTTTTTTTTCAAATTAGTCTGTAGGTCTTAATAAATATGCAATCAGAATGTATTTTTTTAAATCATTGTTTTTTAATTGCCTATTCCAGTTTTGTCCATGATTTTTCAATATTTTTCAAAGAAGTTTGAATTGTCATAAAAAAAATTTGAAAAATTAGCAACATAAATTGAAAATCTGGCTTGACTGATCGATAGGAAATTAAAAAACGAAGATTTCAACAAAAAAAAAACTTTTCGATTGCTTGTAATAAAACCTGCAGATAATTTGAAAAAAGTCACTTGTCACTTTGTTATAATACTTCAGCAATCGGAGTATTTTTTTAAATCTTCGCTTTTTAATTGCCTATAGATCTGTCAAGCCAGATTTTTGATTTTTGTCTCTGATTTCTCAAAATTTTTTATGAAAATTCAAACTTTGGAAAATTCTAAAAAGTCAGGGACAAAAATCGAAACTCTGGCTTGACAGGTCGATAGACAATTAGAAAACGAAGATTTCAAAAAAAAACTTTCCGATTGCTCAAGTATTAAGACCTGCAAAAATTTTTTTGAGACCTTAGCTTCTCTTGTATATACTAAATACCAATTTTATGGAGTCTTACCTGATTGATTTACCTATTTACCCCAATTTACCCCCCAACCCTTCGACGGAACAAGATTAAAATATAATCTAGTTCGAGATCTCGTTAAAGTACATATGTGTACCTAATTCCAAGTCAATATCGCAAACGGTTTTAGAGTAAACGTGCGCACAAAAAAAGTTACACAGACAGACCGACAGACAGAAATTTTTTTTTGCTCAAACTTAAAATGTCGACGTTTCATGTCATTCTAAGCCTATTTGAACAATATATTTTTTTTGTCGTTACTATACTTCCACTGGATGTGGAAGTAAATAAGGAATTTTTTAAATGCATACAAAAAAGAAAAAGTCAGAGATTCAGTGCTTATTATTTACTGCCTAGCCGGGATTGTTTTCTGTTAGTTACTTAGCATGGACTAAAATACTAGAATAGCGTATTTTGGAATCTGAAATTGCGCCGATAGACTAGTTCATAAGTTCAAGTGTTAATGCTTGATAAAGCTCGTAAAAATATGAGTGAGGGCTCATTGGATTCGGAATGACAATTGCAAAAGTTATAAACAAATGAAGACTGAAAAAATAACGAGTTTCGTTTTTTGCAAATAACTCGAAAACTATTAATATTTAATAAATTTTAAAGAAAGATTATTAAAGACGAAGAAATTTCCAATACTCCCGAAACCCTATCTTTATTATTAATAATTTTAATTTAATGTTGAAAATAGGGATCCGCGCTGCGATCACTAAGCCATTTCGATAATCTGAAACCGGCCGTTACAAGTAAAAATATTTTTCTATATTATTGTGATGTGTTGCAACCCCTTCAATTAATTCATATGTATTTGCACCTACTCGAGAAAGAACCTACCAGTAGTAGTTCTAGAGTGATGACATCTGGAATTATCTAAAGAATGGTGGTGTCATCACAGAAAAATCGAGATCTGTCATTTTTAGGTATAAAAGACCGCATTCTCGGCGAGTAGTTCAGAAAGTATAGAAGTAGTTTTGAAGTTGGATTTGACAAGTGAGGTTAAGAGTACAAAGTGATAAACATTGTTATTTTTAGTCAGTAAAGTGCATTTAAGTAAATAATAGTATTGTGAAGTATCCAGAAAATTATTTAATAAAGTGTGTTAGTGGTCATCTCTTGTTAAAATTTTTGGAACCCACGGAATTTGCAAGGGTGGTTTGCTAGGGGTGGAAACACGTTACATTATTAAATATTAATTTAAAAGTTTTTAAAAAATATGGTATTATTTAGACACTTAAAGGAACAATGTCCCGTTGGAAAAAAATTTTTAACCGATTTTTCATAAAATGAGCCTACTGTTAATTTAATTTTTTTTTTAAAGTTTGCCTTTATATTTCAAGTCGGATAATTTTTAAACCAAAGCAACTAAAATTATTTCGCTTCGTGGAGACCTTATGTCAACTATACTTTATGGGATTATGACATTGCGATGTTTTTCGTTGTTATAGTCTATTAGTTATTAATTATTTAAGCTAACAAAAAACTAAAAAAATAAAAAAGAGAGGCTGAAAATTTTTTTTTTATTAATTTTAATTATTATTACTGTTTTTATATTAAAAAATATATATATAATATATATAATATAAACATTACATAAACTTTAAATTTTTAGTACTATTTATTTAAACAAATTTCATAAACAAATAGATAAATTACTTATTTTTAAAAAATAAATTTCTTTAAAAAAATTTTTAATTGTTTATATTGATTTTTTTCCCGTTTTTAATTATTTAAACTAATTATTAAGAAACAATTTTATTCTTAAAATTTATTTTTTGCAATGCTCTGCAAGATTATTTTTTTTGTTATTAATTTATTTGTTTATCTAATAAAAATTTTTTTTATTAACAATCGCCGAATGTGTTTAATTTTTTTTTGGATAGAAAAAAAATAACAAAAACAACCGTATCCCATGCTATTTTACATATGTTCCAAATTGAAATTAAATATTTTAAGTCTAACAGAAGTTATCGTGTTTACAAGAAACGGTATACCCGCACACTTACAGACGAAAAGACATTTTTTATTCGATATTTGAGTTCAGTCCGCTCTGAAACGGATATCTGTACAAGAAATTTTTTTTCTACGGTTATTAATTTTTTTTTTCAATTTATAATAAATTTATAATAAAGTTAGAATACAGTCAAAAGATATACAATTCAGTACTGAACCATAACAGATACGAAAAAAATTAATAGAGACATTATTGTAGGAAATTTAGCCAGCTTTAATTTTGCATATAGCCACTTTTTGATTAGGGCTAACCGTTTTCGAGATATGAGCGAAAAACCAAAAACCGGGACTTTCTTCGTGCCCCCTGCAGCCCCCCCCCACCTCCTACGTTCGGGGACTTTTGGTATGTTTACCTCCTAAATAGTCCAAACACAGCCCTCAAGTCAAAAATTGTGATCTCGGCATTTCCTTCTAGAAACCATTCATTGACAGGACTAAATACAGAAAATTAAGTCAAATAAACGTTTTCTTTTAAAAAAATTTAAAAAATCATGACGAATAAATCAGCGATATTTGATTTTTTTTTTAAATCTTGCAGGGTGTGCACAGTTGATAGTTCAGGGAAAGGCAGATGAAAAGAGGTGAAGAGGACGTCCTCCCCCCTCAAGGAGTTGAGGGGGGGAGAGTTTTAATGAGGCTGTGCGCCTAACAGGCAACCGCGACAGGTGACGCAATGCTGCCAGACGTGCTATACAGCAAGCGGGGGCCAACTAGAATAATTTTCATAAAAAACGAAATGTCTGCCAAGAGCGAGGCCAAAAGGTTGTAAATAAGAAGAGAAGTTAAACTTCCTTTACTTAAAATGATAAGATAACAGCAGATCACCACATCTAAAGAAAAATTATCAAACTCTTCTGCCCGAAGTGTTGCGTTGCCCACCCTGTAAGCGCGCACACACGAGTGAAGATAAGTGAAACTGGGTGTATTTATAATAAAGGAAATACAACTTTGTCTGGTTCTTTGTTTCCAACTCTAATTATTACAATGGTTCATAACCAAACACAAAACTGTCTTGGTCTCGTTCCCAGACCAGAGGCCAGACCCTCCACGCACCGCACAAGGTCAAACATTACGCGATTTAATTCATCACCTCCTCGTTATCGACGACTTAACGCACGAAGTACTCGTAATAAAATCGTGGGACCGATATATATACATTTTAATCCGGTAAAATTGAGACAAGAATTGTCATATATCCGACAAAATTCACAGTTTTAAAACTTTGCAGAAATATTGGTGAAGGCACCCGAATCATAATAAAGAAAAGTTCCCATCTCTACCGTGGTTGTAACATCCTTTAAAATTGTCAAATTCGATTTGGCTCGTTTATCTGTTAAACCTTTGATTTTAGTACTGTAAAATCAAAGGTTAAACTGTTCATAATCCAGTCAAATTAGATTAAAAATGCCCAATCTGAATAAAAATTTCCACCAGCCGAATTTTTATATGAAACCTTTTAAACAAAATGTCAAAAGTCGTTAACAATATCACTGGAAATTGGAGGTAGAGTGTATACTAACTCACAATTTGTAAATTTCCTGATTTTTCCAGGTTTTCCAAGACTTTTCAATCAAAATTCCGGAAGATTCTTGTGTTGCTTAACATAATTTTACATTATTAATGGAAATTTTTATTATAATTGAAAAAACAATTAATTCTTTACCGGCTTATGTAATAAATTAACAAACATTTTTATACGAAAAATCTTTTAAAAAGTGTATTTTATTAAAAAATAAACTCACTCGAGTAGGGCACTACTACTGGTATGAACAAAATAATATGAGCAATTTTATAAATAAATAAATAAAACTAGTCGACGCAATTTCAAGGGTTAGTACACAGTGTGCTTGAAGGTGGAAAAATTATGATGAAAATGAGTCCAAAATCGGTTTGCGCAGGTTGATTCTGCATTAAAAGTAGATTCAAAATTTATGAAATTTAAAATTGTAGCTGATCCCTTTCGCGTTTGACTTTTACTCCTTCCAATATCTTGAAAATAATCACCACACAACAAATTTCTAGTATCTTCACTCTCTATAGATGAAATCGGCAGGCTATCTATTGCTGAACGCCAATAAAGTCCCGTAGAAACATCAATTTTGTTTTCTAAATCTCTTTTACATCCTTTACCTTTATCAATTTTAACGTGGCCTTTAAAACGACCAGTCGAACATATATAACAGTTGCATGTATTTTGTGATGTACGAGTATCCTTTGGTAATATGACATCTGTATAATTAGGCATTTTCTGAAATGGTCTTTGAAATTTACCCTTGTTAGCATCAAGTAGTGCGAGAGAAAAGGTTGTACATATACTTAAAGGATACTTTTCATTTTTTAGATCAATGTCTTCAAATATAAATTTTTTAATCAATTTTTCAGTGTTTTCAGTTATGAAAAATTTTTCTGTTTTTTTCCCAAATATAATTTCTTTTCCACATGGAGCACATACCTTTTTTTCGATTATCCTCGAGAGAGGATTTATTTCCATGGCTCATTTGAAATCGTTATAATTTGACAGACTTTTAGCCAATGAAATTTTTTTTTATTTTTTGGTTCTGGAAAAAAGTATACTACATACTTTTGAGATTTACACTTTATGTTTGGAAACAAAATACGAGTAGCTACCTAGCGGCAAAGAGTGTAATCCAAATAAATTATTTTGTCAGTAATGAAAAAATGTATCAACATTAAAACACTTACAAGTAAAAAGATAATTAAATTTTAATTAAACGTTTTTGTTTCTTGGTTATTTCCAAGTGTTTTACAACAAATGAAATTTAATTTTTAGTAATGGAATATTGTCGAGTAAGTTTTTTTAATTAAAGAACTGTATTTACATGATATAATAAACTTATTTACGATAGTTTTATTTCTAAAAGTGCTAAGTGCTCGAAGAAAAGGTTGATGTATACGAGTTACTGTATTGCAAAGGGTTAAAATCCAAAAATGTGGATAAAACGCGAAAGGGATCAGCTACGATTTTAAATCTCATAAATTTTGAATCTACTTTTAATGTAGAATCAGCCTGCGCAAACCGATTTTGGACTCATTTTCATCATAATTTTTCCACCTTCAAGCACACTGTGAGTAGTTATATGGTGCTTTCGAATGAACTTAAACTTTTTATAAAATTCCCGACTTTTCCGATTCTAGAATAAAAATCTAATTCCCTGATTTTTTAAGGTATTCCGTATTTTCAAGAAAGTATACACCCTGTTAGAGGTCAAATAAAACAGTTTTCTTTTGCGAATATCTCTAAAATTACACAGTCACACAAAAGAAAAAAAATCCCCTAAAACATTATCAGAAATTTCTAACCTCAAAATATAGCTTAAAATTTACAATATTGTAAAAAAAAATATCGATGAAAACGTCTAAAATATTGTATACCCATGTGATTTGAGACGCTGAATACGAACTTGATGGCAGATTTCCCCCAGAAAATCTAACCTCAAAATAATAACTTTAAATCTACAATATTGTCAAAAAAAATGAAAGAAATCCTATGCAAACATCTTAACTTTCAAAGTAATTAAAGATACCTTTTAACGTTTTTAAAAGCATTGAGAGAGTTTGGGTGTCAAAGGGTTTAAGATCTTATTCCTTTTTGTGGTAATGAAGCCTTTTACTATAAAAAGTTCGATGCAGTGGATTTCGCGCTCGTTTAACTCCTTTTTTTTGACTTCTCGTTTGAACAAGAAAAATCTGCCATCATATTTATATCCCATCTTCCTTGAAGGGCCGCTCCATTTTCATAATGTCCTGATGGAATCTTTCTCCCTGTTCCCTGTTCTTCACTATAATCCCCAAGGTTTTCAGGAAAGTCATCAATATGAGAATCTAAGAAGTGGAGCTTCAGATTCATATTGCAATTTGCAACCTAGCTTACGATAGTTTTCCACCAGATTAGCGACAATTTCTCTGTAGTTATGACTTTTTTGATTCCCAAGACAATTTTTAGTAACTTTTTTAAAACTAACCCAAGCTGATTTTCCTATACCATTCATTTTTGTTACAAAAATTTCATCTCTGAGCATTGTACGCATTTGAGGTCCATCCATGATTTCCTTATTTAAAGCTTTCAAAAACTATTTCATAAAACCAAGTTTGATGTGAAGTGGTGGGAGTAGTAATTTATCTGGTTTCATATCTCATTATAATACATGCGTGTACCATATTTCAAGTCAATATCATAAACCGTTTCAGAGTAATCGTATGCACAAAAAAAAGTTACAGACAGACAGACAGAAGACAGATCGACAGAACGATAGAATTTTGTTTTGCTCAAACTTAAAATCTCCACGTTTCATGACATTCTAAGAATATTTCAACAACAAAAATTTCATTTTTTTTACCATTACTATACTTCCCGATATACTTCCATTATGTGAATGTGGCAGTAATATGCACTCGTGGCCTTTTTTGTAGAAAATTTCATACCTCTACTTTTTAACCAATAAGATACCTTAATTTTGACTAGTTACCATGGCAATTAAAGAAATTTCCGGAAATTTTTTCGAGGCGCCACGATATTTAAGTGAAAATTTCACACCACATTTTTTAACCAATCATAGGCTTGTTTTTTGTTAAGTTACCATGGCAACCCAAAAAATTTCCGGAAATTTTTTACATTCTGTCAAATTAATAAGTGGAAATTTTTCTGTCAATTAAAATGTCAAAGTAAAGACGCGGGAGTTGGAGTGCTTTTAGAATTAAATTTATTTGGCGACGCAAAAGAGGATATTCACGAGGATATTATAAGTACACAAATTAATGTGTTTTAGAACCTGGAGCCATTTTTGTGCTATATGCTCATGCACTTTATTCTTATGGCTGATAATCAAATTTTGTTATGATTAGAATGTAAAAATTAATCTAATTGACGTCTGTAAGTGCGGCAGCCATTACTATCTTGTTACCTTTCATTATACCATGGCCGCCTAGAAGTTGTTAATTATTGTCTCTGCGACAAGAATGAATACATTCCCTGTGCTCGCATTTAAGTAATATCAGAAATAAATGATGTTCCACCAATTTTAGTAGATTAAAGTTAATAAAAAACGGAAATGTAATATGTTTTTAAGTTATTTATAAAAAGTTCATGTAACTAAACTTGGAGAATGGTATGTTATTTCACTAAGAAATTTCGTATTTTATTAAACATATTAATCTTGAAGTAGGTGGGTACTTCAGAATAATTATCAAAAATAAATGATATGTTCAATTTTGGCATAATATTTATAAAATAATGGTGTGAAATTTTCTTACCGAATATCCCACGAGCTTAAATTAATATCCGGAAATTTTTCCTCGTTCATGAATATTTTAAGAAAATTATCCCTCGCCTGCGGCTCGGGATAATTTTCAAAATATTCATGACCTCGAAAAAATTTCCGGAAATAATTTAAGCTCTAGGGATATTATAAGTGAAAATTTT
Organism: Rutpela maculata; assembly: GCA_936432065.2. Lineage (NCBI taxonomy): Eukaryota > Metazoa > Arthropoda > Insecta > Coleoptera > Cerambycidae > Rutpela > Rutpela maculata. The sequence goes on along the minus strand of OW386293.2, from coordinate 138,449,578 downwards.
TTGACAGTTGAAAAGGTAAACATATGATCTACAACCATTAAATAATGTAGATATACCTGTGAATAATGCAAAATTTCTGAATTAACATTATTATTTATTATTCGCTATAAAGTTTCATTAAACAGAAAACATAAATTTGTTAAATTATTATGCATTAACAATTTATAATTCAAAAAACGTAGGATGTACAAACATAGTAAGATTTAAATGTTGCTTGAATTCTAACCCATCCTCTCTTCTTAATGGTGAATAGGAAGATGACGAATTAATTAGATGTCTGTGTTTTAAGATATATATGTAATATTTTGAAACAATTTTGTTCAAATCTCTTTTACGCAAAAGGCCATATTTACTTGACATCTGCAACAGACTTTCTTGGATTTTCGTAAACAAACCATTCGACTCTAACGCTTCCTGATCGCAATCTTCCATTAAATTCGTTAAATTTATTAATCTTGGATGACATATTTGCGCTTGACTCAACTCTTTGCAGTATTTACATAAATTGTACTTTTCAAAGCATTCCATTTTTCTCAAATTGTTTAACGCAAATGCTTACAAGAAATGTTTTACATAAAAATATCTTTGCTGGTTTACTATACAGTAACTTAATATAATTTACCAATATAAACCTCATCTGTCAAAAGCATGGCCGCCTATATCACGACCACCTACTGCAACAAACCATGTTAATATTATGTTTTTTAAATTAGAAGTGTTATGGATTACTTTAACAAAAAATACATTTCTACCACCTTCAGTAACCTAAAATTATGAAAGGGCGATAGACTGAACTAATAATACCCATCTGAGTTTTAGCATTTGGTGTAACTAAAGTTGGTAATTTTTTTTTATTTAACGAAATATGGTGGATATACCTATATGATTTTTTTAGAATTTATTTCATGTTGAACTATCTTCATTGGCAAATCTCTAATGATATCGACTAATAAGCAAAATAATAACGGAAAAAATTTAATTATTATAGGTTTTATTAATATTAAAAACACAATTATTATAAATGTTTGTGGGCTGGCTTGAATTGGTGGGTTGAATCTGGGTACTTTCTGTTTTATTTTGCATTGTGCTCTGATCATGATTAAACTTGCTAGTACTTGATGAAATTCTCCTTATGGATTCAATCATCTGATGATGATGTTCAACGTCCAATTGTAAGTAAGGTTTGATTGACCGACTATTACTGTGTCCAGTAATTTTAATGAGCTGTTGTTCACCAACTCCTTCCTTGGCCAATTTCGACACAGCTGTTGCTCTTGCAGAATGATTAGTTATTTTTACTTTTTTAGTGTCAATTCCTATATGAAAGGCTGCTGATTTAAACCATGAAGATACAATGTTCTTACCAACTGGGCTATTCTTGTACCATTCTTTCGAATTGGGTTGACTCCAGTATGGGTTTGGTGTTAAGAATAATCTGTCGGTCTGAATAAGATTTCCCCTTTTTTCCATCAACTTCTTAAACAAACGAACCGGACACATTTGTGGATTATCGAAATTTGTAATCAACCATTTACTATCCGACAGTTTTTTAGAACCACCTTGTGTGGTTTTGGAGAATATTGGATTATATTCTATCCGACCTTTTGGGTTTCCGAAATTATCAGTTTCTTCTTTGAAGTATTGGATACACGCAGAATATCCTTCCCCTCCTCTCCATGCCAGCTCATGTGAAATTATGTGAAAAAATTTACGCTGCAATCCATCTGGAGTATTTTCATCCCACATTTCAATAATTTTTTTGTATTCGTCGCTGGTTAAGGCTGAAGCACTCACTTTTCTTTTTAATGGGTCTCTCTGTAATTTTTTGCGCGTGCAACTCTGGCGGTCGCAAATTCCACATCAGAAAACGGATTAAATTTTATTTTATATTTTTCGTAATAAATTTCTTGTAACTGCTTAGCAGTAGAGTTCCACATCACTTTGACCACACTTTCCTTATAATCTTCAAAATTTTTCTTTTTCATATTAAATGCGTAGTCCTCCAGTATAGTAGCTACCTGTACTACACTCATACACTCATGAATATTATACAACTTTTTGTCAGTTCGTAAAATTCAACAAACTGTTTCCATACACTTGATTTTGATTTTCGGGTGTTATCTGGTGTTATATTTTGAATTTCTTGTCTAATTACTTGTTGATTTTCTTTACCAAATCGCGATATTTCGCTATACTCTTATTAAACTCAACGACAGACCTTTTAAACTAGTAATTATTAAGCTTTGTGACAGAACCGGTTAAACAAAAATGACAAATCAACATAATATGTCAAAAACAACAATACCCTGGCCAACTTGACAAGCAGTGAAATTAATTTAAAATGTCAGGTTGGATTAATAATTTTTTTCCAAATTATGGTGTTAAGTGGTGTGAAATTTTCTTACCGAATACCACGCAAGCTTAAATTATTCCGGGAAATTTTCTTTCGGGCACGAATATTTTAAGAAAATTATCGTGCCCTCAAGAAAATTTTCGGAAATAATTTAAGCTCTTGTGATATTATAAGTGAAAATTCGATGCTCTTTCAAGTACAGGGAACTTAATGCAAGTGACTTTACGACTAGTAATAAAATCGTGTACTGATATACATTTTTTCCAAATAACACTGTCTAAAAAAATACCGTATCTGTGTAGGAACTACAAGGAGATTAGTATGATTGACACCACAATTATTTTAATAAGGTAGCCGAGAATATTTACTGCATATTTCGTGTCTACTTATTTATTATACCAGGCACTTGGAAGTGAAAGTGCAAAGGCGGTGTACATTATATCTGATAGGTTTACAGATTTATGAGACTAAAAATTAGCCTTTATGTTGCTCTGGCTTCGATGCTGACTGTAAGCGCAATACTTTGAGAACATTATTTGCCCAAAGAAGTTATAGGGCCATCCTACATCGGATCCAAAATGTACGAGAAAAATTGTACTTTAATACTTACTTGAATATTTATTCATCTCAAACAACCACAATAGAGAATTGCAATCGCCCACTTAAATTTTTTTATTTAACAAAGAAACTTTAAGAAATTAAATGTAGAAAAATGCTTTTTAAAAACATCTTTTATTATTATTTAGACGAATTCTAGAATTAACATAATAATATGATTTTTTTTTACGAGTCATATTTCCAGTTTTAGAAATGTTGATCAAATGTAATTTTCGTATTTTAGATGATAATAATAATAGATACAGGAAAAAATTATATTACAATTTTTGTAGAGAATTTTTTATAAGCTTTTTATTGGAGACATGATTTTGATATCTCTAATGGCTAGCGAGATATAAGAAAAAAAAACTTAATCCGAGCACCATTTTTTCAAGATGGCGGCGCGAGTGCAAGAGATGTTGAGGAGTTTAAGTATGTTTAACAGTGGGCGTTAATGAACATTTCTGCGAAGTCTCAAAATTATATCAGTTTTTTTCCTCTAATCCTCCCTATTTGACTGGAATAATTTAGGTACTTATACATTTTTCTATTTTAGAATGTGATAATAGACAATTAAAACTATGTTAGCTCGTGAGCCTTCTGTCAGTGGCAGTACAATTAGAGAGAAGATGGTAAGTTTATATATATAAGTTGTAAAATCTTACACATTTTGCATTTGAATTTTGTGCGAACTGCTGTTTTTACCAATTTTTTCTGTAGCTATCTATAATAAGACTCTATAAGAAAAATTTTTAGTTTATTATTTCAAATTGAAATACACGTTTCGGTAATGAGAAACTTCACCTTCAGTTACTTTTTTTCCACATTCAGTGGAAGTAAACGATAAAAAAAATTTTAAAAATTTGTATTGTTCAAATAGGCTTAGAATGTCACGAAACGTCGAGATTTTAAGTTTGAGCAAAAAAAATTTCTGTCTGTAACTTTTCTGTGCGCACGTTTACTCTGGAACCGTTTGAGATATTGATTTAAAATTTGGTACACATATATACTTTAACGAGATCTAGAACTAGATTATATTTTCATCTTGTTCCGTCGAAGGGTTGGGGGGGTGAATTGGGGTAAATTTGGGGTAAATAGGTAAATCAAGCAGGTAAGAGTTCATAAAATTAGTATTAGTATTTAGTATACCTACACAAGAGAAGTTAAGGTCTCAAAAAAAATTTTGGCAATAGCCACCCCCATTATCACCCCCACCCCATTATTAAAGGGGATAAAAAAAAATTGTGATTTAGTGTGTGTACAAGAACCAGAAACCTCAAAACATTCTTTTTTTACTTTATCCACCCCCCCTACCACCCCCTATCACCACTACCACCCCCTATCACCACCCCCACCCCACTACCGATGTGGGGTATCGTTTTATGGGTTTTTGGGGTAGAGTATTTCAAATATTATATTATTAAAGTTCCATAAACAATTATTTCCACATACAAAATTTTTTCGTTGTGAGTGACTTGAATAAAAAATTAGGATGTGGAAGTAGTGATTCCTTGGGCAGCGGTTTTTTAAAACTTTTATAATTACCTTTAATTTGGTTTATTTCATCGAGGTATAATTTTGCAAGCTTCACAACAGTGGATCATACGTAAAAATTGGATCATATAATAGCTAAATTCATTAATTTTTAATCATTATCTACTATATATTTTTAAAAAAATAATGTTTTGTTGAGTTTTTGAAACATCCAAAGATGGGCAAAAAGAAAAACCCACTCGAGTAAAAATTACTAACGCCATTTTGTGGCAAGGTGATCTATTTTTTTTTTGTTGGAAACCCACCCCACGTACAAATTAAAATTAGTAGATATTCGTGTTTGGCCACATATGTAACAACACAAAGTGACATGAAAACTACCCTATCTACAACTCTAGCATGATTTGTAGATACTTTTTTCGTGGCAGCCAGGTACGTATATAAAAATTGTTCTGTCGAGGGACCATCCCTTACTGGGAATATTACCTTTTATGTATGCATGAATAAAGGGGGATCGCGAAGCAAGGTCACCCCACACCCCTTCCGAAATGAATAATGATATAACCTGATATTGACATTCTGTGTTTAAATGTATTCGTAAATATACCGAGGTGAATGCCTACTATACTGAATACTAACTACTTAGACTAGTCAAAATAGGTAAGGAATTAAATGTCAGTAAGTAAAATGTTGAGTGCAATGGGTTACCTACGTGTACATATTTTTTTTAAGGTCTATAAACTTGGCAAGCGCACTTTACTAGATCGATATAAAAATGAAGAAAAAATTTGACGTTTTTTTTTTTAGGCTTCATGAATTTTGAAAAAATAAATTTATCTTTATATTTTCGATTTTTTTTCTTCTGTTTTTCCTTTTTTCTTGGGTATTTTACAAAATCAGGTCTATTAACTTACTTAAGAAAAAAGAAAAAAATACTTATATAGAAAGCTATAACTCAAATCGCCTACTCGAAAGGACTCGATTGGCGCATTGACAGTTGTTTTACTTAGCTTGCAATAGGGATGCGCCGAAGCAGGGTTATGGTCGAATAGCCGAATACCGAATATCCGGCCATCTCCGACCACCGAAGCCGAACAGCTTCGGTGCTTCGGCCGAGGCATGAAATGGCACATGAAATTACGTTTTTAAGAAGAAAAAAAACTAGAGACTTTTTTATTTTATGAAACCAAATAGTAAATAAATACATATTACTTACTTACATATATTGAAAGTGAAACAAAGTTTAATTAGTTTACCATAAAACTTCCAAATATCGCTTTTTTTTAGTTGTTTTACTGCTCATTGTAATTGTATACTGACTCTTACACAATGTATAATCAACTAAAATGCTAAACACACAAACCACATGAATATGCCTAGAAAGAAGTGCAAGAATTTTGTACTTCGGTCCGCTTCGGTCTAAGCCCCACCCACTTCGGCCTAAGGCCGAATATTTAAAATCCAGCCGAAGCTGCCGAATAGCGAAGCAGAACCGGAGCTTCGGAGCATCCCTAGCTTGCAATGTGATATACATTTTTGCTTCTTTTCATGTGAAATGCTCCTGTAAATGAAACCTACTTATCTTTTTCTTCAGCCGACCAAAAAATACACCCTTTCTGGAGAAATTTTCCGCCAGAAATTAACGTTTTCCCGGGCTAGTTTTTTCAAAGTTTTCAAAAGTCAATTCACAAGTTATTACCTATAATTGATTACTGCTTGTAGTTGTATTTTCTTAGAAAATTTATTAAGAAATAATAAAAACTGAAGTTGTATAATAGTGTCGGTCATAAAAATATTTTATTTAATTGGTTATTACTGTTTGTCGTTGTGTTTGTTAGAAAATTTATTTAAAAAGAGGCTGCCCAAGGAATCACTACTTCCATATCCAGATTTTCTATCCAAGTCTTTCACAACGAAAAAATTTTGTAAGTGCAAATTATTGTTTATGGAACTTTAATAATATAATATTTGAAATCGTCTACCCCAAAAACCCATAAAACGATATCCCACATCAGTAGTGGAGTGGGGGTGGTAATAGGGGGGGGGGGGGTTAGTAGTGGATTAAGTAACAAATTATTTTGAGGTTTTTGATTCTTGTACACACACTAAATCATAATTTTCTTTCATCCCCTTTAATAATGGGGTGGTTAATGCCAAAAATTTTTTTTTTGAGATCTTAGCTTCTCTTTTATATACTAAATATCAATCTTTTGGACTCTTAGCTGCTTGATTTACCTATTTACCTCCATTTACCCCAATTAACCACCCCAACCCTTCGACGGAATAAGATGAAAATATAATCTAGTTCCAGATCCCGTTAAAGTACATATGTGTACCAAATTTCAAGTCAATATCTTAAACAGTTCCAGAGTAATAGTGTGCATAAAAAAGTTACAGACAGACCGACAGACAGAAATTTTTTTTTTCGTTCAAACTTAAAATCTCGACGTTTCGTGACATTCTAAGCCTATTTGAACAATAAAAATTTTCATTTTTTTTGGTCGTTACTATACTTCCACTGGATGTGAAAGTAAAAGCAGGCAACCTTATAGACCCTTCGAGTTTATTTTCTTACTATACAAACTATATAAATATATAATAAACCTAAGATTTCGTAGGAGAAATAGCCCGCCGGCTCAAGACGCCATTTTGAAAAAATGGCCGACAAATTAAATTTGTCGCGGATACGTCAAAAATCATACCTGGGATCTATAAAAAAAGTCAAGACGCCAAAAATATAATCAGCCTTAATTTGTATTTTTATTTCTGCGCGATAAAAATGTCGAACTTGTGATCTTTCAAAGAAATTTTTAGAGATTATAGACTTTCACATATCATTATTAATTGAAATAAACTTACAAGTTAGTAGGTAAATTTTTAAGCGCGATTTTTCGTGTTTGACATTTATTTTTAGCTGCTATGGATATTGAGAAAAACAGACGGCCATTTTTTAAAATGGCGTCCGCCATGTTTTTTAAATGGCATCTCGTGCGCCGCCCAGCAATTCACAACGCATCAGTAAACGCCACAGTAAACGTTAGTAGGTGAAGTTTTTGAAGTTTTAAGCTCGACTTTTCGTGTCTTGACGTTTACTTTTAGCTGCTATTACTACGGGAGCCCACCCCGATCATTGGGGACAATGTTTTTCATAAAGATTAAAGCCTAAGGAACAATTTTATACATGCCACAAAAAAAAAATTGGCACTGCACTTTCAAAATGGCGTCCGTTTAAAAAAAAATTTGCAAATATTGTTTTTGTCATTTAACACAAAAACTAAAAAAGATGGAGAAAAACTTTCGGCACAAAAAACAACGTGCATAAAATTTTGTTCCTATACAATATTTTGATAGGAGTTACCATTTTCCATATAAATGAGTTCAAAATTAAGAAAACATGGAAATTCATATATCGGTAAATCACTTAGAGGAAATGATTGTAAGGCGTATAATATAACTTTATATTATTAACATAACAAAAAATAAAATAAACTGAAAAAAAAAAATAATAATAATATAATTTCGAGTATAATTTGCACATTTCTCTCGAAAAACATTGTCCCCAAGGATCGGGGGGGGCTCCCCGACTATATGGGTGTTGAGAAAAACAGACGGCCATTTTTTCAAAATGGCGTCTGTCATGTTTTCAAAATGGCCTCTTGAGCGCCGGTCGGTAATTAACAACGCAGCAGTAAACGTCACAGTACACGTTAGTAGGAAAAATTTTAAGCTTGATTTTTCGTGACAGCGTTTATTTCGAGCTGCCATCCATGGATTTCAGAAAAATCTATTTTTGCAACCATTTTTTTCCAAAATACTGCCCACCATTTTTTCAAAATGGCGCCTAACATTTTAAAAAATTATGCCTCGAGCGCCAGCGAGCAATCGACAATGCATCTTTCAACAGTAAATGTTAGATATATTCCACGTGAAAATCCTTTTAGTGTATTTTTTCTTATTTTACAAGCCCACACTAAGCAAGAAACGGCAACTTCTTGAAAACTCGTGGTTTTAAATTCCGGACATGACAAGAGACGGGCGGAAGTATATTTAAATTAGCTAGAGATAGAAAATCAGACAACCTTATAGGGCTCCCCGTCCATCACGATCTCCTGACTCCTATAGGACTTAACCAGATCACTGACATATTCCCACACTCCTTCGGCCAGCGCGCCACTGTCCACAGCAGCTGCCCCGAATTCCACGTGCCTGACCATAATACCAAGCCACCCCAGAGATGACACAATCACAATTTACCTCCGAACCGCGGATTTTTCCCGCAAAGTATCCACCGCAACACTCGTTCACGGCGTCATTACCAACAAAAGATACTTCGCGGGCAACTCAGCGAAGGCCCCGCTTGTATATTAAACCCGTCGCGTGTTTCATTTGTTTTAAAGACTGTAGTAAACACACGGTTACTAGATTCAAATGTGCGAAACGAGTCGAGCTCCCGCGTACTCGCTGAGGTTTACGTGTGAATGACGAATGAATGGATTGGTCAACGGAGTGTGGTAAGTGGCTGGGAGGCTATGCCCCGGCCTGTCCCTGTGCATATCGCTTATTAAAAGTATTGGATTACAGGGAGGAAAAACGGGGCACCGATAGAATGAAGGAGCGGTGGGTTAGGGACGTCGAGGGAGAGGTTGTTCTTCGTTGTTATTTTTTAAATTGATTACCCAGCCCCACAAAAAAAGAAAAGTATGTTGTACCAGAAAAGAGACCATCAAACGCCCACGTATTTTGGCGCGCTGAATCCAAATCTGAGGTCCAAATTAACTTCTACCTTGTCGTTTTTCTGTGGTGGTACCGAAAAATGGGTCAAATTGACAAGATAGTTAATAGTCCAGTCAACAGAGTGCTAAAATGACCACAATCTCTAATTTGAGTGCTAATGAATGGATTTTGATAAAGCCTGTGCAATGTGTTTGTAATGACGTTTATAAAAAACTCGAAAATTCCTAAAAGTGGGGGAGAGGAAATGTAAAAATTGAAAAAAAAAAATTTTTAAAAATTCACGTGAATGTATCATCGAAATACTTACAAGACTTTTTTTATTTGCAACTTTTCTGTAAAGTGCATTTTCACCGAGTTTTTCCGGAAAAACATGAAAAACTACCCCCATTTCTTTGAAATTGTAGTGCTTCAAATACATGTAATTTGAAAATTTGAAAAAATTCAGACGTGTGCATTGAAGCCTTCTAAACATTTCTTGTCTCTTGGAATTTTTTTTGTAACTTGCTAATTTTCCGAGTTTCAGGCAGCTTTTCACAATAAATAATGTACTACATTTTTTGCATATTAAAAAATACATGAAAATTCGAATGAGCGTGATTTATATATACACTCAAAGAAATAGTATGGGTAAATTCAACAAAAAAAAAATGGTTAACTAACAATATCGTTAATTTTGTTAAACTAAACTATATTGATGGTATTTTTAAACAAGAGGTGATTGTTATTTTAATTAATAAAAAGTTGTCGTACAACAAAACAAATATTAACTTAAAAAATAGATGAATAAGACTATTATTTTCTTCGTCTGACTATTATTTTGTTGAATTCTGTCAAATTAAACTAGATAATAGTATATTTTATTTTTAACTATTATCGAATTGTAATTCTAACCCAGTATTAGTTCGCCGTATTATTGTACTTGGTAGACAAACCAATATTATTGTCGTCTTCTAGAAGTTCTAAAAGAGTTGCCATAAAATTTGCTTGCTTACCACGAAGTCTATTACAGAAATTATTCCCAGATGACGCCACATACAAATCACCGACAATAATCAATCATGCATTATCTTATAGTCTTATGAATTTATAGAAAATTAATAACATGATTGCAATGTTCAAATTCTCTCAGGGATCATCGATATATTTGGATGGATCTTATAAACGATCTCTAATCTTTGGTTTGGGTGGTCTGATGTCTCAATACTGAGATTTTGGCTAACCAAAAAAATCTTCATCATACAATAAAGTGTAGATCAACCTAAAAATTAGTTGGTGAACAAAAAACAAAGTCGTACTATTTAATTGTAGACCAAATTGAAAATGGTTAGGGAACATAAAAAAATGTCATTGTACTATTTAGTTTGTTACAAGAAAATATGATTATTAAACTACTATTTGTTTACGAAAACAAATAAAGTTGTATGACTATTCTTTTCAGATTGATTTAACTATGAAACTAGATAGGCGCGATTTCATATGCTCTTTTTGGTTGAATTTACCTATCATTTTCGTTGAGTGTATTATAAAAAAAAATATGAAACCTATACAGGGTGTTCCACGACGAACTGCGGCGAAGTCTCTCCGTTTTTGACTCGGTTTTTGACATATTTCAATTTTTATGCCAAAAATGACGTTTGCAGGCCCTAAAAGAATTATCAATTTTTCCTATAAGGAAGCCTTTATTATCTAATTTGGGTTGGATTCTTTGTTGAGAAAGATCTACTTTAATAGTGTTTTTATAATATTTTGATAAGTATTAATACAGAGTGTTCAAAAAATAAGAATAAAAATGAAATTGAGAAAACTGTCAAAAATCATTTTTTCAAATGGAAACCTCCAATTTTTATAATCTTATCTTATTTACCATTAAGAATAAGGGTAAGTTTGTGTATGGATGTCTATCCCGAAAATTTTTTTTTTTTTTTTAGTTTTCGAAATATTGCCAATTCAATATTTTTATATGGGGATTTTGCTTTGGATTTTAAGTTCAAATACTCTTAGTTGGCTATGACGGCGTTGGGTGCTAAACATGTATGTAGCTGTCACTTACCATTTGACAAGTATTAATTATCATGCCGGGGCGCTTAAATTATACGCACGAGGATTATTTAAATTTGTTTATAATCTTTGGAGAATGTAACAAAGTTGTATCAAGAACACGTGAAATGTTTGGTAATAGATATCCAGAGCAGGGTTGGAAAAAAAACAGTTTTTTTCATTTTAAACAAAAAAACAGTTTTTTTGTTTTGAACAGTTTTTTTTTTGTTTAAAACAGGTTTTTTTAAGTTCTAAATGTATGTTTAAAACAGGTTTAAAACGTTTAAAACTATATTCAACTAAAATTAAATGGTGCCAGGCACACTATGTCTGTTGCTACTAGTTGATGTCAGATGGCGCTCTTAAACGGATTTTACAGCACTCTGCAAATAAAATGCTCAGTTTAGTGCACGTGACCACTATATCGGAATTATTTATCGGAATGGACCATCATCGGCACTTTTCTTGCTTTTCCACAAACTCCAAAATAATACATTTATTTAAAACTTCGCACTGTGTTTTAAACTATGTTTTAAACAGTTGTTTAAAACCTAGCATTTTGTATTAAATATGTTTTAAACATTTGTTTAAACACAGTGCGATGTTTTAAACACTTTGTTTAAAACATTTTGTTTTAAACATGCCAACCCTGATCCAGAGAAACGAAAACCGTCTCCTAACAGTATTAGATTAGGTAAACAAATAATGGAGAATCTTAAAAATTTTTCCATAGCAAAATCCCCATATAAAAATATTGAACTGGCAATATTTCGAAAATGAAAAATTTTCGGAATAGACTGTTGGTATATTAGTATATTTTCTGATACAAAAACTAATATCTATTCATAGATGTAATATGAAATACACTTTGTTCTGTTATGAACATATATAAGATTTGTTTATGTTATTGTTCTAATCATTCTAATTGAGAGAGACAAAATATGTTTATAGATCAAGTTGTCTTTTAAACCTCTTGACAACATATTTTTTTGTATTGAAGTTTTTGTTTAATAATAAATAATAGATAGTGTCATCCTAATAAATATAGTGATTATAAATAAAGTTATTTTAACTTTATATATGGACTTTTATTTCCTGGCCTCATATTCTAATTTAGACATCCATACACAAACTTACCCTTATTTTTAATGGTAAATAAGATAAGATTATAAAAATTGGGGGTTTCCATTTGAAAAAATTGATTTTTGGCACTTTTCTCAATTTCGTTTTTATTCTTATTTTTTGAACACTCTGTATTAATACCTATCAAAATATTATAAAAACACTATTAAAGTAGGTCTTTCTCAACAAAGAATCCAACCCAAATTAGATAATAAAGGCTTCCTTATAGGAAAAAAATTGATAATATTTTAGGGCCTGCAAACGTCATTTTTGACCTCGTTTTTGACATAAAAAATGAAATATGTCAAAAACGGAGAGACTTAGGTAAAATACATGATACACAAAATCAGCCTAGAATTTTGCGTAGAATCAAAAAATGTAATAATTGCAAATGCATTTTTAAAGGTTCAATGTAACTATTTTTAAATTCGCGAAAATCAAACAAATGAACCCAGCAGGGATTTACCTTCGATACACACAAATTCACCAATATATCATGACAAATTTCCGCTGTTACTTTACTATATAAACTTTTCCTTATACGTGAATTCCTTTGTAACTATCGAAGGTAAATCCCTACTGGGTTCATTTGTTTGATTTGTGGTAGTGGGGGTGGATGAAGTAAAAAACTATTTTGAGCTTTCTGGTTCTTGTACACATATTAAATCACAATTTTTTTTCATCCCCTTTAATAATGGGGTGGGGGTGGCTAATGCCAAAAATGTTTTTGAGACCTTAGCTTCTCTTGTATATACTAAATACCAATTTTATGGACTCTTACCTGCTTGATTTACCTATTTACCCCAATTTACCCCCCAACCCTTCGACGGAACAAGATGAAAATATAATCTAGTTCCAGATCTCGTTAAAATACATGTGTACCAAATTTGAAGTCAATATCTCAAACGGTTCCAGAGTAAACGTGCGCACAAAAAAAGTTACAGACAGACAGAAATTTTTTTTTCGCTCAAACTTAAAATCTCGACGTTTCACGACATTCTAGGCCTAGGTATTTGAACAATAAAAATTTTCAAAAAATTTTTTGTCGTTACTATACCTACTTCCAAACTAGATGTGGAAGTAAAATAGGAAATTGCAAAATATTTATTAAAAAAAAAATGTAATTGAAGCCAATTATAACCTTTATAAGAAAACATTAACACACTTCATGTACAGGGTGAGGTAAAAAAATATTCAAAGAAATTAAGTTAAAATTCTTAACAATTTTTTTAATTTTTTTTAAAATCACTCTGTATGCATGTTTAAGGGCTTTAAAAATGTCTACAATTTGATGTGCCCAACGTGGTCATCGCTTCAAAAATAAAAAAAGTTAAAAATCTGGGGAGTTTTAAGTGTCGCGCCCTGTATATCTCCAAGACAACAGAGGATAATAATGTCGAAGTGAATTTCACATCGAAATATTACTTTACATTATAATATTGACTTTTCGTCTAATCCCGTTCCCAAGCTTATTCAGGAATCGAGGCGCCCTTATTTGTCGCTTTTAAAAGTAACAAAAGAACGGTCGGTTCCTACCTCATTATCCACCCCCACACGAGCATGACAAACAGAAATAATATCGGATTTAATGGGAGAATTAAATACGTGTGTGTATATATTATTTATCAGGATCAAAATCAGAATCGGTTGAAAATTTTACGCACCCTTTTTTCAAGTCTTATTGTCAATAAGGCAAACGGCTTAAAATTGCGTCCACACCCTAAAAATACATATTACTTAATTATAATTAATGAGATTTCTAAAACACGATGTTTCACCGAGTTTCACATATAAAAATATGGGCATCTTAAGGACATATGGGAACGCATCTTGTGCATATAGTGTCCGCCAAAAAGTCTGCATCATATGGTAAACTGTTGTTATTGACTTTCTGAAAAAATTTCTTTTTGATAAAAGTTAGTGCATGTTCTCAAACGAAAAAATGTGTGTTAGTCCTGGCGCTTAAGTCGGAAAATTAATTTTTTTAAAATTATCTCAAGAGTACCTATAAACTATCTTTATTTTTGAAGCTATCGAAAAATGTTATTTAAAGAAGTTGCTTATAATGCGAAGTTATATCCAGATATAAAATTCGGTTGTTCTATTTTAAAAATAAAAATTTTCCACTTTTTTACGCATAATTCCTAAACTATATTTTTAAGTCTTTTTCTATTATTAATAATTATCTCTATTTAATAGTTTCAGCCTGAATAATGGATTAAAATCAACTTTTAACAGTACTTTTTTGACCAAATGTATATTTTGGGAAAAAATGCTGAATTTCTTGATGCATAGTTGTTCTCTCTTTGTCTAATGTTAACTTTTTCGAAATTTCTTAATTCAAATCGGTAAATGAAACTCTTTTAACCCATTTAAATTCAAAAAATTCGGAAAAGTTAACATCGTAAAAAAAAGAACAACTTTGGACCAAGAAATTCAACATTTTTTTCCCAAACTATTTATTTGGTCAAAAAAGTACTGCTAAAACTTCTTCAAAGTGGATTTTAATACATTACTTAAGTTGAAACTATTAAATAGAGATAATTATTAATAACAGAAAAAGTTTTAAAAATATAGTTTAGGAATTATGCGTAAAAAAGTGAAAAAATTTTATTTTTAAAATAGAACCAAATTTCATATCTATATTCAAAAATAAAATATCATATTCAAAAATAAAAATAGTTTACTCTTGAGGCAATTTAAAAAAAAATAATTTTCCGACCCGAGCGCCAGGACTAACACACATAAGTGCAGCCCTCTTTTCGTTCGAGAACATGCACTAACTTTTATTAAAAATAAAATTTTTCAGAAAGTTAATAACAACGGAGTTTCCCATATGGTGCAGAGAGCAGAGACTTTTCACAGCAAAGGAAGATCAACCAGAATAATGGGGATTGCAATTTACCGGAAATTTTAATCACCGGTAAATCGGTAAATAAAAATGTAAATAACCGGTTAACCGGTATTTACCGGTAATTTTTAGAATGGATGATTAGGGTGGCGAAAATGGCAATTGTCTTTTTCCATGTACAAAATTATCTAAATTTAACAAAAAACATTTTTATATACGTATATTTGATATAATGAACAAACAAAAGGTTTTTTATCTACAGTAAAATCACAAGAGCTTTTTTTATCGGATAAATTTCTCTTTGTAACGAAATAATTTTGCCAATCAATGATTTTATAAGAAAAACTGACATGAAAAAATCGCGAGACCGGAGGTCGAGCAATTTTGTCAAATGTCAGTTTTTCGAGCAAAATTACTGATTGGCAAAATTTTGAGTTAAAAAGAAATTTATCCATAAAAGAAAAGCTCTAGTGTTTTTTGGCAAGATAAATTAACGACAGAATATGAATGTGAACGAATAACAACAATAATTTATTAAAAATAATTATAATTTTCCTAAAACGACTCATATCGTACAGTATAGTTTCCACAATACTTAAAAATTATAGCTGACAGTACAGATTTCAAAGTGACGTGCGACTACTGGTGTACTCTGCTTTTGAGAAACAGGCATTTTTATCGGTGATAAAAAGCGATGCACTTTTTTTATCGCTGTCAAAGTGACAAAAATGTGACTGTCAAATAGACTTTTTTTATATAGGAGTTAATTTACCAAAAGGAAAAAATATATATGAAATAAATTTAAATAAATAATTATTCTGTAAATAACAAAAATATCCACTTAAATAACAAAAATTATAAACATAAACTCAAATAGGGCATTTACTGAATACCTAATCTAAAAATACAATATTTTTTAAAAATAGCCTGTTAAAAGGGTTAGTTTTTCAAAGCTATATCTGTTAATCGTCTGATATTTGTGCATAGAATACCACCAGCTGAAGATGCTCTTCCTCAATCGATATTGGTGGGTCGATAAGTTAATAAGAATTGGTAATAACATACTTCTAAATGTATTCCACGGATATTTGCGGCAGTGACATATTCAATTTTCTGTCGTAAGATATTGTCAATGTTTCTCTTGTATTTATTGGGGCTTGGTATTTGGAGTTTACTTTTTATAATATTATTTATTTATTGTTAAAAGTGCTCGGTGTTGGGACAGTCACTCTGTATTTAGTGAATACTAGTCAGTGACATAAATAGAAACGTTGAATACGGGACATATCGTAAGTTCAGAATTTACCGAAATAACCGGTAAAAAATTAAAATAACCAGTAATTATCGTCTTGTGTTTTTTGTCCTAATAACCGGTTAACCGGTAATGCAATCCCTACAAAATAATGCTCAGGTTATAAAAACAGAAAAAGAAGAAGTTACATTTAGTGTACCTCTAGGAACCATTTCGGGTCCGTTATTTTCATATACATTTATAAATGACATTGTGCGACCTAGATGCAGGGTTGGCGGGGAAAACCAATGAAATAAACCAGGTAGTTTTATTCGTCTGGTATATTCGTATCAGAAGATCAAACAGCAGTGATACGAAGAGTTCGATATAATGCTCCAACCTCCTAATTAAAGAACTTATATCTAGATACATAACAGGCTATCTTTTCACTATATACCTTGTTTGCTCCCAACATAGTTACATTATTATATGTCCATTAAATTGGATAGATGAACATCACATCCCATAGGCAACAGTGGCGTTGTGTGTGTAGAAAATGTGTAGAATGGTAAATATTTTCATTAAAATGAATTATTGCAATTCCTGCATTACCGGCTCTTTACACAACGTGATGTAGGCATACGATATTACAGTAAAATAATACAGTAAGATAAATATGTATTGAAAGGATATTAAAATTTAATTGCTATTCACTTTATAACTGTAAACTGAACTTCATCATGTTACGACTATGGAACGATCGATTTTCTTCTTTTCTAAACTGCTTTCTGCAAACGGCACAGCACTTCATCATTTATTTGCACTAAATATATTGTCACTAAACTGTGTAAATATGAATAGAGATTATTATTTAGGTAATAAGCAAATCACAACTTAAAATAAAAATACTTTTTCACCAGTTTTTGGGCGGAGAACACGAAAAACATTTATTGACATTAATGGCCGAACTGTCAAATTGAGATTATGATAATCGAACAGAAGCCGATCGTGTACGAGCGGCCGCAATACGCCGATGGGCCAATCAGCAACTTATGGGAAGAAGTGCCTTAGAATGGGAGTCTTTCGGGATCATAAAATTCATGCCATTATGTATCTAGATATAAGTTCTTTAATCGGAGGCTCCAACCAATCAATTATTGGTTCACTGCAATTTTGTCACCAATTACTGGATTTCCGATACCGAAACAGGACGAAGTCAATTCAGTCAAAGACTTAGAAAGAGCATTTAATGAAGGTGACCTATCCAAAAATGCTTATGTGCTTCTAGGACAACCATTAGTAGATACGGCTTCAACCTTTTGCATCGCATTATTTGGTTCGGACAATAGGATGACTGGGGCCGATGTATTGAAAAGATGGAACTATTTGGAAGAAGAAGCTAAAAGGAACGGGATCTCCATCGAGGGATTTTCGTCTGATGGAGATATACGTTGTCTTTGTAGATTTACCATCAACCCCCGAGAATTGTCCATACTCTCCTTATTTTAAGGTAATTAAAATACATTTACATCAACAAAATTCCCGATATTTATGTTTATGCTTTTCTGTTTATAACTTTATTCTAGGCTGCTTATTTCCTTCAGAAACCAATGCCAATTCAGGACATTATTCATATATCAATAAAAATTAAAACCAGGTTACTAAAACATGATATAGTTTTGCCAGTGGGCAATTACTTTATTTCTAGAAGGCATCTGGGAAGGAGTTTAGAAAGGTTTTTTTATTTTAATTAGATATTCATATAATGAACTAATTTTTTTGTATTGCTGCAAATAAGTACACGTTTTGGTGATAATCGAAATATAAATTCTTGATTGACCTGATATCGGACCTGGTATTTATTTACTATTCAATTTTAGGACAAGATAAGATGAATTTCGATGCAGTTAACAAATTATCAGCTTCATGTGTTACTAATCTCTTGGATATTATTGAAGAAGCTAAAGCTACGAAACAGTTATTGCTGACAACTCGATATGTCTTAGACTCATTTCTGGATAAGTCATTGACCATAGAGCGACGTATATATCTCATTTTGGTATTCAACTTTCTTTCTAAGAATATGGAAAATGATGTACTTACCTGAAGTTTCGAACGTTCACTTGAACGAATTTCATATGAAAAAGAAAAATTAATAAAAACTACACTTCAATTTAGGTGTAAAAACTTAAGTATTGTGGATATTATTGTCAGCAAATGTGGCAATGAAGTGTTTACGCCTAAATTGATGTGTGGTTTTTATTTACTTTTCTTTTTCATCTAAAATTCGTTTAAGTGAACGTTCAAAACTTCAGGTACATGGAAAATGTCGATTACCCAACACAAGACTTATACGTTAAACGCAAATTGGTTGACCTCAAATACATACACATGCGATTTTACTTCTGGGTGAAAAAAATAGAGCTAAGGGGCATCTAGAAATTGTCCCGTGGTTGTGTAGCAGCCAGCCCTGCGAGAAATATTTTAGGCAAGCTCGATTTCTAGATTTCTTGCAAAGACGACAGAGAATACAAGTTATAAATGATATGATAAGCGATTTAGGTTAGTAAATAAATTTTACTTTTATGTTGACATATCATGTCATGTCGGCATAGTAACATTAAAAATGAATGTTACTATGCCGTTTATTACTTATAGGCATTATAATTTATCTAAGTATTCAATAAGTATTAATACTTGTTTTTATGCCTTTTGTAGGTGACCAAGTGATTTTCTCAAGAGAAAGAAATAAAAAATTAGGCAGTAAACAGATGTCATCCATATCAAACGACATTCCAACGATAGAACAACTTAAAAATGTGCTTGAGGAAGCAAAGTCTGACGCTATTCTTCATGCACATAATTTAGGTATATCTCTTAAGAATGAGGATTTAGAAAAAAGGCTATGGAATCAGTACTAATAAAAAAAGTTGCTCAGACTGATGAAGATGACATTTCGGACGACTCTGATATTGAAGAGGATTCTGTTGAAGATGTAGACAGTCGTTACCAAAGTAACGTAACAGTGAAGACTATGAAACTCTCCAAGAAATTAAAATGTTAAAAAACATCAAAAATTTAAATTTAAAAGATTACTCGGCTCACGTAACTAAAAAAACAGGCAATAAATCATGGACGAAAACAAAAAGGAGTAGTTGCTCTCCCAAAACTTCATTTTTGAGACTTAAAGTTAACAACAAAATTATGGTTGTGAGAGTCATCACTTTGTTGGCTTTTTAGTGACAAGTCGGGGAGATTATCTAGCGACAGGCTACTAAGAGTTCGCGATATGGAGATAAATGACTTTCAGAGAAATAAATCCAGAAAAAGAAAACAGAAGAACAAGAAGCAGAAGTAGTAGAAGAAGAGGAAGAGGCAAGAGGAGGGAGAAATAATAGAAGAAGAGGACGAAGAAGGTGGTGCGTATGACGAAGAAATGGTGACCAACGATGAAGATGATGGATTTGAATAAAACACTAACGAAGGTTCAGAAAAAGCAATAGACATTAAAAATGAATGTTACTATGCCGTTTATTATGATGAAGATTGGTATATTGGGAGAATGTTGGAAAGGAATGATACGTCTAAAACCAAATTTATAAAATCCTAATTAGATTTATTTGTCTGGCCCCCGAAGGAAGATATTCAGGTGGTGGCAAATAAATTTATATTTTATGGCCCAATAAATATTGTGGGAAGTGGTCCATTCACGATTAAAAGGCATGAGCATATTATAATTAATAAAATGTACAAAGCAGCGAGAAGAACCTTTAAAAATTAGCCTGTAGTCTGTTTTCTTAAAAATAAACCATACTTACCCATAGTAATTGTTTTAATTGTCATACTGGAATGCATGTAAGTAAGTATGTAGGTATTTTATTTTGCGTCAAAGATATTTTCTCACGTCAACGACATATTATACAAGTAGTTAAAATTACGCAATGTTTTTTCTAAGATTTCATAAAATGGTTGTTTATTGACTTGCCCCCTCTGCTACTATTTATAGTACTGAATATACAGCGTCAGAATAAATAATTAAAACTTTTAAAGAGAAGAAAATGTATGAAATTGTGTCACGCTGCATTACACTGCATTATCATGCATTACACTGCATTCCGCTGCATTACCTTGCATTACATCGCATTACCTTATATTACGTTGCATTACATCCAAATTACGTGCAATTTTGCGGCAATACTCGAATTACCTACAATAATTTCCGATTTTTGCATTACATGCACATATTTTTCCAGAGTGGGAACACCCTGTACATAAAAAATATGTAAAATTCGACTTTCTACAAAAAATGTGTCGTTTTACGTAATAGATAGAAAAGTATGTAAATTATGTACGAGTCTGAGTGCTGAGATTGTAATGTTTACACGTATAACAGTACTACAACTGCAAATCCGACATACCTAGATCATAACAGCCTTACAGGAAGCATTGAAATAAAAACGTACAAGAGTTGACATTAAAACACATACCTTTCTCGTCCTTCTCTGCCTCTGCTTTCCCTTCCCAGCACCATTCTTATTCTGGCTAGCACCATCCTTCTTTACGTTCTTCTTCTCCTCTTTCTTCTCAACAACCTTAATCCTCCCTCTATTAACAACCCTCTTAACATCTTTAACACCCCTTACACTATTCTTATTCGAATAACCATCACTCTTACTCAAAACGGGCTCAGTTTTATTCGATACAGTATCACCTTTACTCAACACCACCTCACTTTTGTCGGACTCGCTGTCCGAGTCACTCGAAGCGGCACTCTCAGAGCTCGAACTCGTACTTTTAGTGTTAATTTTGCTATTTTCACCGATTTTGCCCATCGCTTTGTCACCGGTGGGGCTGGGCACTTTGCGGATAGTCGCAATCGTTAATCGAAGCCCGTTCGTCTGAGAACTGGTAACGGAGAATTCGGGGCTCGGGCTACGAGATGAAGATTCTTGACTCGACGTTGAACTGTCAGAGTCCGAGGAGTCCGACTGGCTGCAGGATTGCGAGGCATCAGTGCCAGAATTCTGAAAGTTACCACATGTACGATTAAACCACAGATAATTTATGACAAAACGCTATACAAGAAAATCAGGCACGCATCTACTTCAAATTGCTTCGACTGTTATACTTACACTAGAATCTGCTTCAGAGTCGCTGTCGGAATCACTGTTTCCATTATTTTGAACGGTGTTGTTGGGCTCCACGCTCAACCCCGTGCTAAATGCGGTGATGTCTACGGTACTAGGTAAATCTGATTCTTCTGGTTCATCCGCAGGCTGGTGGACAACAGATGACCACCCAGGAAATAATTCTGTACTTGTGCCATCATTTCCAGCCATTTTTGTACCTTCTGAAAGGCGAAAATTCAGTTAAAACTGTGAATATCCCAAATTCCAAACAAAATATTTAAATGAATCAATAATTGGCGCCAAAATAAAACAAGAAAAAAACAATCAAATCTACGCCATGTTACCTCAATTATAACAATAGTGAGGGCATTGTCCGAGATGGGTTTTTTAACTTTTTACTTACTTATTATATGAAGTAAACCATATTCTATCAATTAATGATAAAATAATTCAATTAATCCCTGTGATAAAAGTCTATTTCCATGTTTATATTTCACTTTAAAAACAAGATGGCCACCAGCTGATCATTATAACACATTTTCTTGTTTTCCGGGGATATGCACAATTTTCTTTAGAAACCTGATTTTGTCACACATTCTTGCACTGTTTTTCTGTTGTTCTGATGTATCGGGGCACTGTTTTTTAATATTATTTCAATATATTCGAGATGTCAAAGTTGCGCAACAGCGTCAAGTTTCTTCGGTGAAAATTGTAACAATGTGACCAACTTATCAACTTAAATTCTTCGAAAAAATTTGAGAATAACGGTATTTGAAATTCCAAAAAACCGACATAAAAAAAATTACAGCAATGAATTTACTAAGAAAACTTTTTAAAAAGTACTACTTATTTTATTAATACATAAGTGATTTTTTTTATATTTAAAATTAGTGACGATTAACATTCCTAGATGACGGCACCCAGAAATGGTAAAAAACCAGGGGAGAAATATGTGCAGAGGTCCTACTAAATCATCACAAATAAATATCTTCTCCTCTCTTGCGTATTCTTGAGAAGTATCTACCTACTTTTAAAACATGATTTTATTAATTTGTATATTATCAATGCGGGTGAATATCTATAAAAGTGATATTATAATTGATACAGCTATTAACACGTCCAGAAGTATCGAACACTTCTGGTCAAGTACAGGCTTTTGGTAAGTACTTCTTTATGAATTAATAATGGCAATGCCTAAAAAAGTAAAATCATTTTTTAAGCCTTGTTTTTAAAGCAGGTAATGTAGTTATTCAAGTTCTATTAGTACTGTTAGTGCATTCATAGATGTCGCGGAGACTAATTTGACACGGTTACTTCTGCTTGATGATTTTTGTACTTTTGACAGTTTTTATTATAAATTACACTATGGTTCCTTTTTATTTTACCTGTACAAGTTTTAAAATATTAAAATTTGTCAATATTTATTACCCACCAAGTATTTTTAGACGCGTCATCTTTCGACCACTAGCGGTACTAGCTATGTTGGTACAAATAGAGGATTTAAGTAAGAAGAGCTCGTTACAGTTTTCTACTGATTATAATTTTTGTCCCTAAGTAGTTCCAAAGCTTAGCATCTTTGCCACTAGATGGTAGCATCTGTTCATTATTAGAATATATTTAAAATCTGACTAGTTTTCTAGATATTTGTTTATTTTACCGATTTACCGTGTGGCTAATTATATCAGACATAAAACACATGATAAATTTAAAAACCTACATTCTCTTGACAAATGGTGGATGATATCAATTTAAATTTGTTTAAATATCACGGACAGCACTCGTTTATTACTGTATATGATAAAACTATGATTTGTAGTTCTATTTATCTTTGGTAATTTTTTATAATTAAAAAGTAGAAATTTTAGTGGGCATTGTGCCAAACGTATAAATTTGATATAAATATTTATAATAAGAAATTGCGACCAAATTTAAATCTGATTGTTTTCAAATATTTAAATACATTTCTGCTTTCAGGGTAAAAATAAAGTTGAATAATTCTACTGTTGTTTAATTTTTATGAAAATTTGTTGATTTTTATGAAGACCTAGAATCTTTTTCTAACCGTCTTTTTATTGTAGTCCACCTGATCCGAAAGAAAACATACCAAATTATTTATTAAGCGACGAACAAAAAATAAATATTGCTCTCATTGGGTCTCTACCAAATAGAGGTATTAAGTATGTAAGAATTCATTGGTTGCTGAACTTATTGACAACTGTTCGGTACGTAGGTATATCTTATATGCTGTAAAAAATTAAACAGCACCCCAAATTCGATTTAAAATCTGATAGAAAAAACATTATATAGGTACGTATACTTTATTGAATTTGGGGAAGTAAATAATTTAACAATATTTGAAGACTTGCTGTTTCTTTATATTTCAGGTCCGAAAATGAGGGAAACTTGTATAATTTTTCGTATATGGACACTTTTTTATCACATTTGAACAACCACAGTTTAATGCCTGGTTTTGAATTTATGGGATCTTCCAATCGATTTATTAATTTTGGTAAAAGTGGACATTTTTGGTCTAACCTAGTAGGAAAAGTTATTACAAGATATATAGGTATAATATGAAAAAATCTAGTCTAGATTCATCTCCATAATAAATCTCGTCATAGTTTATATTTAGTTATTTTTAGTAGATTGCATTTTTTGACAAATAGGGACCCAAAGTAACTTCTAGATTTTGTTACAGAATGATAACAATATTAAAACAGTTTTTTTCTATGTCGTTTTTTTTTTCGAGTAAAATTTTGGGATTTTTTTTTTGGAATTTCTCCCCCCCCGCTCATGAGTTTTTCACAAAAAAAAATTATTTACGCCCTTGATTAGATAGTTGGCTACAGGTCTACCTAATAAAAGCGTGTCAAAGACAGCATAGCCTAATGCAAAATAATTCTTGAATGACTTTTAGTATTAATTATATATTTTTTAGGCAAATTTGGAGCTAAGCACGTATCAAAATGGAGATTTGAAACATGGAACGAACCCGATTTGAAAGGATACAATCTACTTAATTTTACACTTCCAGGTATGTATGTATATACTCCAGGGAAACAAGGTTTTTGCCAGGACACTAAACCATCCAGGCATCTGACAAGTTTTTCAGGTAATATAAGCCTATAGGAACAAAACCTGTACTTTTCCTGCAGTGGATTTGGCGTGGTTTTTTAGTTATTAACAATTAAAGGCCAGAAATTGTATATTTTTGCACATTTTTGCCAACCAGTAAAAAATAAAGTATGTGACCAACAATTCGGAGAAACAACAAGGGAATTAAAAAACCTTTAAAATGGCTTTTTGAAAATGTCTATATGATTATTTGTTGCTTAGAAAATTGCAAAGAACGGTCTATATTCGCACAATATTCAATTAACAATAAATATTGCAAAAATCAACCTACGACTTTGTTACGTAAAAGATTGGGTCTTGAAATACTTAATATATGGTAAAAATTTCAAATCGATTCATTGATTAGTTTTTGCAAAATTGTAATTG
Source organism: Rutpela maculata (assembly GCA_936432065.2). Classification (NCBI taxonomy): domain Eukaryota; kingdom Metazoa; phylum Arthropoda; class Insecta; order Coleoptera; family Cerambycidae; genus Rutpela; species Rutpela maculata. The sequence continues at coordinate 138,424,529 of OW386293.2, read as the reverse complement.
TTTATCCCTGAGATGTTTTTTTTTTTGCAATAACATTATACGCACAATAATGAAAATACAATTGTTCTACGGGTATCTCATGAAAGGGAAGAGTTGTTTTATTGAAATAAATTATTAGATCTAAAAAAAAAAAATGTTTTCATTATTGCAAAATCTTATTCCAAAAACCATTCCTACCAAGAATTAAAAAAAGAAACATCAACAGGTTTATAGGGCGAGCGTAGAGGCGACTTCAATGTAAATGTCAAATCAAGCAACGTCGAGCGCGGTTAGTACTTGGATGGGTGACCCATCTTGGGAAATACAGCGTTCTCGTCCCACCTTCTAGCGGCTTGTATATCAGTGTATACGCGGAAGCTACGTAATTTCAGACGAGAATTACGTAGTGGATATACCATCCTTCGGAGGGGATGTAAAGCAGGCGGTCCATTGTCTATTAAATGTTAGGCAAGTAAAAGATCGCTACTCTTCTTAAGGGAAGAGGTTCGGCTAAATTTCCAGGTTGGGGGTAGTTCGTCTCCTGGCGTCGGTGATAGGTCCTGGTAGCGGAAATAGGCCGACGTTAAATAAATAGATAAAAAAAAAATCAACAGGTTCCAGAGATTTCTACTATTGAGCCCGCGCATTTGAAGGTTCCCCCTCTCTCGCTTCGAGCCGTCTTCGTTCGTTGAAGCTTCACCGATGACCCTGTTGAAGTGCGATCGTTTTCAATTTTTTTCACACAAAAACTTCAGCTCTTTATCTTTAAAATGGCGCTAGTTACGTTTCTTAATTGTTATAAACAAAGTAGCTGTGAATTAAAAAAAAAACGGTTAACTATGGCAAATATTGACCTGGGACATTTTTTTTAATTCACCATAAAAATGCCAGTTTTTCGAATATGAAAAAGGCATTTTTCTACGAGCAATAGCAACGAAGTTATTCTATTTGTTTATAAGTTAAAAATTATAGGGTTTTTGGAATGAGATTTCGCAATAATGAAAACATGTTTTTTTTATCTAATAATTTATTTCGACAAAACAACTGTTCCCCTTTCATGAGATACCCGTAGAACCATTGTATTTTCATTATTGTGCGTATAATGTTATTGCAAAAAAAAACGTCTCTGGGATAAACAATTACAATTTTGCAAAAACTATTCAATGAATCGATTTGAAATTTTTACCATATTATATTAAGTACTACAAGACCCAATTTTTTATGTAATAACAAAGTCGTAGGTTGATTTTTGCAATATTTATTGTTAATTGAATATGATGCGAATATAGACCGTCCTTTGCAATTTTCTAAGCAGCAAATAATCATATCGACATTTTCAAAAAGTCATTTTAAAAGTTTTTTAATTCCCTACAAGACAGTTTCTCTGAATTGTTGATCAAATACTTTATTTTTTACTGGTAGGCAAAAATGTTCAAAAATATACAATTTCTGGCCTTTAATTGTTAATAAATAAAAAACCACGCCAAATCCACTGCAGGAAAAGTATATTTGTTCCTATTGTCTTATATTACCTGAAAAACTTGTCAGCTGTCTGAAAGGTTGAGTGTCCCTAACAGGGTATGTTTTTGCTTATTTCCCTTGAGTAATATTTAATAATTATAATACAGCTCCTTAATAATGCTAATTCATAAAATATAGAACCACCAAAAACTGCAATTTTTTTCATCATTCTTAGTGCGTAAAATATATGTTTGTGGTAATAGTGAAGAAAAGTAAAAAAAGGTGAAGAATAGCTATTTATATAATCAGTTACAAAAGACTTTATTTTGTGTAATAAGTGGATGTTTGCGGGACGAGTGAAACGAGATCCCGCAAAATAACACGAGTTACACAAAATTGCCTTTCGTGTTACATACAACTTTTTTTGTAATTTTAAATGTCTAAAAACCCTTTACACAAAAATGAAATAGGTGTATTTAAAGATCTAAACAATTAAGTAGTATTTTTCATACCTTTGGTGCTATTATTAAACATTATAATTTTAATGTCCATTTTGACAAACGTTATTTAGCCAAGTTGTAATATTATTTGATATTAGCCCTAGCTGTACGTGTCCCGCCCGATCCTTGGGGACAATGTTTTTCATAAAGATTAAAGCCTAAGGAACAATTTAAGACATGCTCTAAAAAAAATTGGCTGCACTTTCAAAATGGCGTCCGTTTAAAAAAAATTGCAATATGGTTTTTGTCATTTAACACAAAAACTAAAAAAGATGGAGAAAACTTTCTACACAAGAAACAAAGTGCATAAAATTTTCTACAATTTTGTTCATATACAATATTTTGATAGGAGTTACCATTTTCCAGATAAATGATTCAGCTCTTAAAATAAAATATAAAATTCAATATAAAACGTAATACTACGGGAGCCCACCTTAACTGTCCGTGCACCCCCCCGATCCTTGGGGACAATATTTTTCATAAAGATTAAAGCCTAGTTTTTGTGTTAAATGACAAAAACAATATTTGCAAAATTTTTTTTAAACGGACGCCATTTTTTTTAAGACATGTCTTAAATTGTTCCTTAGGCTTTAATCTTTATCAAAAACATTGTCTCCAAGGATCGGGGGGAGGCACGGACATTTAGGGTGGGCTTCCGTAGTATATCCTAATTTGATAGCTTAAGGTAAATCGTGTTATTGAAAAAGTTTTGTTGCCATATTCTGAAGGAAAGAAGAATTTAAAAGCTTCCACTTGACCTCAGTATTCAATTTTGTGTAGAATAAACATTTTTTCTCTTTGGAAGTTGTTTATTTTTCTTAATTGATGATACAACGAACCTTGCCTCACCAGTTAGGTACAACTTAACTCTTCATAACTGGTTATGAAATATCAAATCTTACAAAAACCATATACTTATTATTCCTTATAAACTGATATAAAATTCATCCTTGGTTTTCATGATAAAACATTATTAGTTTTACTACTATTGGAACCCCACGAAAACTTATCAAATTGATTGTTGTAAATCCTTATTAATACTTTTTAATAGGTGTCCTTATAAATCCCTATTAAATTCTTATAATAATATAAACTAAACTAGTAACGACCTCTCAAATCTTAATAGATGCACCATATTAAAGCATATATAAACCATACACTTCAGTGCGATTCAAGTCGAACGTGGTGAAAGACGTGTGTGACTGTGAATAGCGTTTACCTAGCGATAAACTATCTTTCTGGTAATATATAACCATTTTAAAAATCAGTACGGAGTTACCCGGTAAGTCTTTACAACATATTATAATTCAGGGACATGGAGTCTGGTGACTACGGAGAGGGTGGTAATAAACCTAGAAGTAACATTGTTAGTATAGATTTAGTGTACGACGAAGACATGAGTTCTGAGAAATGCGATGGTTCGCATTCTCAGGCAAATAAAAAAGGTATCGCGCAAAAAAGTTTTAAAGATAATGAAAATAAAAACATTACTTTGGATAATAAAACTGTAAATTCTCAAATTAATTACCCAGGGAGCCAAAATATAAGTGAACGTACAATGCAAAATATTAATTCGCAAACACAAATTGATAAATCCGAGGAATTGTACAAAAATAATTATGATCTCAATCTGTCACATTTCTATCAAGGCCCATATTATGCATATATCGAACATGAAAACAAAAATGCCGGCAGGCTTCATGAAATGAAAATAGGACATATTTTACATAAAGAACTTGGTATTATAGACTCTGTTAAAGAAATTAGCTTTATTGGCATAAACAGAATAAAAATCCAAATGAAAAATTTAAAAGATGTATATAACCTAGTCCTTAATCCTGCTTTGAACGTGTTATGTTCCGAGACATTTAACAGAAAGACGTGGAGTTATCAGAAGGGTCGATACTTATTTTACAGAAGAATATATTGCCGAAAATATTGCGTGTGATGCAGTAGTAAAAAGTTGTAAGAGGGTTTTCAAAAAAGTTAGTAACCCTGATGGTTCTGTTTCACTCGTACCACGGCAAATTATTATAGTAACATTTCTTGGAAGTAGAATTCCACCTGTTGTTTATATAAATAGATGCAGAAGGACGGTAGATCCTTACATTGCTAATGTAATACAATGCTATAACTGTTTGCGTTTCGGCCATTTATCTTTTCAGTGTAAAAGTAATGAAACTCGTTGCAAAAAGTGCGGAAACTCTCATGAAGGCGATTGTGAAACAAAATGTGTTCATTGTAAATCACTAAATCATAATGCACTATCTAAAGAATGTCCCAGCTATAAACAACAAAAAAAAATTAAGGAGATCATGGGTGAAAGAAACATTACTTTTAAGGAAGCTCAAAACATTCTTACTAACCCCAATTCATTTGCCAATGTAACCACTCATAATCGTTTCGCTGTTCTCCCAGAAATTAGCGATTCTGACAATTTTCCACTATTAGCGTCAAGCCAAGCAACTTCACAGACTCATAGACCCAGAAATAAACCCGTTTTAAACAGCAAAAAGAACCATTTACCTAATAAAAAACGTAAAACTGAATCTGCTAACCTATCTCCAATAGATACTGATATTAATCCCTTTAATATTCCCTTTACTCCTCTTCCCCCCAACCCTCGACAGCATTCTACTGCTGATAATATGGATAATATAGATAACTTTGTCTCCTTTATCCGGGAGTTTCTAATAAAAATTAAAGAAACCAGCATACCTAACAATGATTTGAATATCATAAAAAAAGAGTTAGCACTATTTTCAAATAGTAATACGTGTAAAGTAAATAAGGATAATTCTGGGCTCAGTCCAGATATCGTAATATAATGCTAGTTTTTACATTCAGTCTCAAAAAATTAAATATCTTGCAGTGGAATGGTCGTTCAGTTAAGGCTAACAAAGCAAGTTTACAACAATATTTGGAAGTAAATAAAATTGATATTGCAATTCTTAGCGAGACGTGGTTTAAACCTAACACAACGATAAATTTTCCTTCATATAATATTGTAAGAAAAGATCGTTTCGACGGTAAAACAGGTGTTGCCATATTGATTTCTAAGTGTATTAACTATTCAGAATTACATTTCACAAATAATTTTAACGATGATATTATGGTGTGTGGTGTGGCATTACGTGATTTGAATATACTTTCGGTATACTGCCCTCCAAACATAACAGCGTCTTTACAAGATTGGAAAAATTTATTAACGCAACATTTTGCACCAATACTTATAGGAGGAGACTTTAATTCTCACAATACTTCTTGGGGTTGTTCAAGAAATGATAATAAAGGTACAACTTTATTAAATGCTGTGGATGAATGTAACCTTGTGGTATTAAATACAGGATCTCCCACCAAATTAAATAATAGTTTAAGTAATTCACGTTCGGCTGTTGATATTTCATTATGTTCGCCAGCTATAGCCCCCCAATTTGACTGGGAAGTATGTGATGATACATTAGGCTCTGATCATTTTGTAATTGATATAAAATACAATAATTGGAGAGATAAAACGGAGACTATTTACCCTTCTTGTAAATTCGACACAAAAAGTGCTGATTGGAACGTATTCCACAGAACACTAGTCAATCTTTTACAAAATCCTGTAGTAGGAACTGCTCAAGATATGTATAGTTTCTTTTTAAATGCAGTTAATGTAGCCGCAGAAGCATCTATGAGAATAAAAACTCCGTTCATTCCAAAGAATAAATCATTACCGTTGTGGTGGGATGAAGAATGTAACAGAGCGGTAGAGAAAAGGAAACGGAAACTTTGGGAATATAAACATAATGCGACATTTGACAATTTTATCCTTTGCCAAAAAGTGAATGCAGAAACTAAACGGTTACTGAAAAAGAAGGCAAGAGATAGCTGGAAATCATATTGCTCTGGTTTAAATAGATCAACTACATCTAAGGAAGTATGGAATCAGATTAGAAAAATGAAAGGTGTGGATCCTGCCCGGAGACAACCATATAATAGTGAAAGTACCATACAAATGTTTTATAATCTCACACCTGATTATGTGCAGGAATACCACCCACCAGCAGCAACTTCATACCAAAATAACATATTTTTAGAACCATTTAATATAAATGAACTAAACTATGCTGTTAACCTTAACACTAACACTGCACCTGGACATGACGAAATTACTTACCCCATTATAGCTCATCTGCCTCATGCGGTTAAGGAATATCTTTTAGTAATATTTAATAAAATTTACCTAGAAGGTCATGAAGTTGACGAATTTAAAAATACTATTGTGGTACCGATATTAAAACCGCATAAACCTTCCGATGACGTTGATTCCTACAGACCTATATCACTTTTGTCTTGTGTCAGAAAAACGCTCGAAAGAATGATAAAACTGAGATTAGAATGGTGGCTGGAACATCATGGACTTTACCCCGATTTTCAGTTTGGTTTTCGTCGAGGTATGGGTACTTACCATGCAGCAGGTAAACTTATTACAGATATACAATTATGTTTTTCAAGAAATAATTATCTGATGGCTATTTTCCTTGACTTAAAGTCAGCTTATGATTCCGTAGATTTAACAATCTTGGAACATTGTCTCACTAAACTTGAAATTCCACCGAAAATTAGCCGTAATATCGTTAACATGTTTCGTGGGAGGAAATTATTTTTAAGAAACTCGAACAACTCCTTAATGGGTCCACGATTTACTTCTCAGGGATCGGTCCTAAGCCCTATTTTATTTAATGTTTATACAAATGATATCGCTCTGAAAGGTAGTATAAGAATTGTCCAATATGCTGATGACTTTATATTTTACACAGAAGAGAGAAAATTAGACATAGCCATCGAATCTCTGGATAAAGGTTTTCATTATATTAAACAGTGGGCGCTGGAAAAACAATTCTTAATTTCCTACAATAAAACCTTCATTTCCATATTTTCTAGACATAATTTACCGGAGAGAGATACAATTGTCTTAGATGATTGCCAGGTGCCATATAAAAAAGTAGTTAAATACTTAGGTTTTCATCTTGACCAGAAGCTATCATGGAAATTCCATATTGAAAATATAGTTTCAAAATCAGAAAAACAGTTAAACACTATTCGTATCTGTAGTAAAATTAGTTGGGGGGCAGATCCAGAAATATCATTATTAATGTATAAATCTCTCATTAGATCGGTCATAGATTATGGTGGAATATTTTATGGAGCAGCCAGCAAAAATTTACTTCATCGTTTGGATATACTTCAAAACAAAACACTTCGGGTTTGCCTAGGTTTAATGAAATCTAGTCCAGTAGAGGCTGTAAGGGTTGAGGCTAAGGAACCTCCGCTAAGTTTCAGAAGACAACTCCTCAGTGATAAATTTGTTTTGAAATTGAGAGCAAGGGATAATGATATTTTATTAAAGCCGCTGTACAATTTATGCATTCAGAATCTCACTAATAAATACTGGAATAAAAAAAAGTCTCCCCCATTAGCGGAGTCTTTTAGTAATACTGTTTCTTATGATGGTGATATTATCAAAAGTACAATTCCTTTTATGTACACTCTAAACCACTTTTATCATATTTGTATGGCCCCTTTGGTAATCAAACCTCCATTTATCGATAACCAAGTAGTTAATAGAGTTATATTTAAAAACTACATTGAACAATATCCAGACGGGATGCATATTTATACCGATGGGTCTAAAAGTGAGAATGGTACAGGTTGTGCTATTTACATTCCTGAACTTGAAGTCTCCGTCAAATATAGCCTTCCAAACCAAGCTTCTATTTTTTCAGCAGAGGCTATAGCCATTCTTAAAGCTTTAGAATACTGCGATCTCAAAACAGACCGACGTAAATTTATTATTATATCTGATTCACTTAGCGTACTTAGTGGTCTTAATCATATAAATGTAAAAACATCCCCTTTGCTTACGGATATTATAAAATTGTATGTAAGGCTCTCGCTTCTTGGTTATACAATAATTTTTATGTGGATCAAAGCGCATTGTGGATTAATTAATAACGAGAATGTTGATACACTAGCAAAAGCAGCGATTACTGACTATGATGATAAATGCTATCTGATACCGCATAGCGATATAATAGGGTCCCTGAGGAAAAACATCAACCTAGAATGGAATAAATATTATAGAAATATATATGCTGAGCACCCAACAAATTATTTCCTATTAAACCCACATATAACATCGCAAAGGTGGTACGACAATGAAGAAATAAAAAGGAATACTTACACCACAATTACTCGTTTGCTTTTTAATCATGGAAGATTCCCGTCGCATCTTTACAAGATTGGTGTCAAGGAAAATGATCTGTGTGAATGTGGAAGCCCAGGAGATATAAATCATATTTTCCTGGGCTGCCCTAGACACGAACAGGAAACTAATAGGTTTATTCAAAAACTATTAGAGAAGAATCTCGCTATGCCCTTGAATATCAACTATATTTTGAGCTTTAAATGTAAGAAAATATATTTGGTTATCATGGAATTTCTTAAAAAGTGTGATATTCAGATATAAATATTAAATAATAAAACTTGTGCTGTTGGCCGTTTAGGGAAATCGCCTCCTTTGTAATCCACTTTAAACCTATATTAATTAAACCTTTTATCCGTGGTCTTTTTCATGTATGTATATTTAAAAGTCATCAAGACGGACCCCTCGATGTGAAAAGAGTGTCCCCTGTCTCAATCATTGTTTCGTTTATTAGGTGGAAATTAATGGGAAAGAATATTTTTTGGGATTGAATTCACATTTTTGCACATAATATGTTGGTTTGATAGAGTCTTTTGGCTAAAGGAGTATATCCAAGGCCAAAATTGGGGGAAAAAAAAAACCATACACTTTCTTACGATTACCCATAAATAAAAAAATGTATACTTATGAAATAGGATTTTTGACAGGGCTAATTTAATTTGTATGCTTGGGATACTAATGAATTTGATTTAATTTAATTTTGATTTGAATTTGAATTTGAATAATGTATCTGTTGTAGTTGTATTTATTCTGTGTTTTCCAGAGTATTTAGCCTACGTCAATGCGTGCGGAGCAGGCTTAAAAAAAGCCTTCACCGGAACGGATACGGGCTGGAGGCTGGGTGGTCCGGCCGGATTATTTAGAGATAAAGGACACCCCCTGTGCTGGGGTCTCCTAGAGACCTGCGATAGTCCGGAGACTCCGGGGAAAATCCGGTGCCCCGTGCAATTCATCTCTTTCCACAGAAAAGGCGCGGGCGCCGCCGACGGCGTTTTAAATGGAACTTTTCACTTATTGGATTTGATTCACAATAACTTTCCGAGGTTGAGGGCGATGCCGATTGCAAATGAGTAAGTAATGAATTTTCTCCTTCGACTTATTGGAATAGGGCTTCCGTTTGTTTCGGTAGGATTGGGTGTACACAGCGGCTACGTGTCTGGTAAAGTTTAATTGAAAACAAAGAATTGTAGTATAATCGATAGTGTCTGTTTTGTTCGCTCTGTACCGCAGAAATAAGTAAAATAATATGTCTGGTCGCCAAGGATCGAAGCAGCATTAAATTCTAGTGAAGATTTTTACGTATAAATAATAGCTCAGTGAAATTAGTCAAAAAAAGATTGAAATTTATTGTAATTCGATTCAGGATGCCACGCGGATTAAACGATAGTTTTATTGATTACGAACATGATCCTTAATTTGGTCCACTTTTTGATCGCCGGAACATTGTTTATTTAATGATTTATTGTTGAAGAATTCCAAAAAATCGACTTTTTTAAAGATAACTCAAAAACCTTTAACGATAGGTTTTTCAATTTGTAGATACTGTTAGAACTTTGAAAAACGGTTAATTTGAGAGTTGTTTCGTTTAAAACGCTTGAAAATTTGTTTAAATAATTGCAAAAAAACGCGAAAATTTAGGCAATTTGCAAATACTTTTCATTCTTTAACAAAAGCACGTTAGTGCTTGAAACTTTGGACAAAATATGTCTTTTATTACTCTTTCTTTTCGATAATATGGACTGTAATACTTTGTTTGTTTGTTGTTACAAAAAAGGATAATTATAATGCTTTCTGATTTTTATTCAACTTCTGTCATTATTGTATTTGACATTACATTCTGATTATATTAACATTTAATAAAAAATAAACACAGAAGTTCCCGTCGTCGTAGAGGGTTGATCCGGACATCATTTTTTTTGTTAAGACTTAAATTTTATGTTTTCATTAATGGTAAATCAAACTTCAAAATGGCGTTTGAAAAAGTGTCACATTTTTTGCTAATAACTTTTAAACAAATGAAGATATTGCAATATCGTTCTCATATATTTGTTGCTGGAGTTTTTTCACATATTTTCAAAAAAAAAGTGACTCTGTAGCCTTACTAGAAGCCAGGATGATTTATTTTTAATAAATTCGTAATTTGTTTATTAAGGTACTTGTATACTGATAAGAGCGAATCTAGCGGTGGATTTAATAAATTAAAGCGCGAGAGAGATAGAGTAATAGGATTTGGCAACACTGTATTAAATATGATTGTCATAACTATCATATACTAATCTGCTACAATTAATCTGGCTATATTTCGTTCATGCCGAGCCGAATTTTCCAATCTCGATATGCAATTTACGATGAGGTTTAACTGAAAGTCTTCCTCTTTACGTCGCGACATCGTACAGCCGTCCCGCTAGTGTTTTTTGAAAAATATGAACGTGTCAAAATCGCATGTTTTTGTAATTTTTTCGTTTCCGAAATCCCAGCTGTTTTTTACTATTTTTCGCAGATATGTCCGAAATGGTAAGAGCTAGCTCGAAATAAAAAATTAGGTCAAACATGTGTTTTTCACTGTGAATCCTTTGCTATCATCAGAATTTTAATTTTTCTCTTCGTTTCGGAGATATTTACTGAAATGTCGACGATGTAGGGCAAAAAATCGCAAATTTTGTGTTTCAAAAGTTGACAACTTCTTAATCTTGACTCCTACGCCGAAAGACTCTTCTAGCTAATTTAAATAGAATTAAATTTGCTAAAACTCTCTCTTTTATTTTTTGGATTCCGACAAAAATTAGGGAATTAGAGGGGGCGGAAATTGGGACTTTTCTTTTTTCTGTAAAATTTCGCCATATTGTCGCCGTAATTAATCGGTAATTAATTAAAATCGATCTCATATACGATGTCCACTTAATATCATGTATTACCTAGATACCTTATTAATCTCGGCCCTTCAACACAAAAGTTTCTGACAAAATTATTTTTTTAAGATTTACATGCATTTTTTAGGAAAACATGAAATTTTCTCCATTTACTCGAATATCTCGATATTCATCGATTTTTTAGACAAATTTGTAGACAACAAATTTAAGGAGCATTTGTACTTATTTTTAATCTTATACTTTTTAAAAATTTAAATATTCACGCCATCTTCTTAATATGCAACGTTGCCAATCAATTTCAACAGCTGTTTCATTTACACAAATGTAGGTCTTAAAATTGATTAAAGTTCTAATAACTTTTATACTAGACGGACGATTTTTTCAGCATTTTAACAGAGTGTTAATAAGAAAATCCCCAATGTTATGTTAGTTTTTGAAACATATTTCTCAAAAATTGTGGTAATAAGAGCGAAAATTAACTTGAGCCGATCTCTACTACGTCAAATAAGGCATCTTTGCCTAAAAAAGTCAAACTTTCCGAATCAATTACTACGCAACTAAACGGACGATTTTATTTTTATTGAAAATTCAAGTGTAAAATCACTTTATTTATTAGTATACCAAATTACATTTAAAACTGTAAAAGTTCATTTTAGTATACAAGTACCTTAATAAACATTAACAGCTATTAAACTAGTTTAATAGTCTATCTTTGTAATAGAGCTGAGTTTGGGGGGAAAAAAATGCATTTTGCAACGATAACAATTAATCTTTAAAACAGTTTTAAAGATTATACTATGTTCAGTTTTTTAATTATTTATAATAAATCGAAAATAAACGCATATTTCCCTCTCACTCTGCAAAATCCTATCCTTAAGACTCAGAAATAATTATAAAGTTGAAAAAAAAAATTACAAGTGAAACAAAATATTTTTTTTAAATATTCCGATTTTCACAAAATTTTACAGGGGGGCATATCAAGTGATTCCGAACAACTTTTATTGACAACATTTTTGTCTATCTCTAAGCCTACTATGATTTCTCGAAAATTGCTATTTGCTTTTTATCGCAGTAGGCCGGCGTTTTAGATCTAGGCGGCATTTGTGTATTGAATAAAGTCGTCTTATGGAGTTCTATGACTGATAAAAATTTGAAATGAATTCGGCCACAAATAAAAAAGATACAGGGGTGTCTTCGTGAGAAGTGAAACACACTGTATAAAAAGCTAGGTAAATTGGCGAAGAGTACGTTTTTAGCTTGTTTATATTTACAATATATATATATTATGTAGTAAAGAAATGTTTGCTAACGTATGAATAAAAATGTATAAATATCGAATGATTATTTAATATTCTTTAATTTAGTTAAGATGTTGAAAAACGATATTGTCGAGAAAACTGTTTAATAGAAAATTGTTTGTTTTTCTTGTTAGAAACAATTATTGTCTGAAAAATTGCTCGCAAAAAAAAATATTTTTCGAGATAATAACGAAAAAAATTTTTTTTTAACAAAATACTAATTATAAAATTATGATTATTAAAACAAACTGGCATTAAATTTCATTACAAACAAATTTTAAAATGTGAAATCGATTTTTATAAAATTCCAAAAATTATTAGAAACCTTCAGTAAACATGAGGGACACTTAAAATTCATCAAAAACACATGGCATAATTCACAGTAAAATTTCCTTCGCATCAAAAATTGCAAGCTGTATGGCTCTAAAATAATTTTTAAGTAAGTTCTTTTCCATTATCCAGTAAAATCACTGAAAGCTTGGTATTTAGAGATCAGCATGTTATATATTTGTAGGTACACTAGGTACAGTGGCGGCCTGGCTAGGTCCGCGGGTCCACAAACGCGGACCGGGCCCTAGATCCTTTAGCCCCCCCCCCATCCGATCAATAAAACATGGCAATGAACAATCGAAAAATTTGTAATTTATTTCTTATTTATTTCTCCAACATCGTCTATAATTTGTCGCTACCTTCTACAGAATAAGAAACTTACCTTTGCGTCTTTGCCAGGCAACAACGCTGTCGCGCGCTGTCTGTGCTATAACGGCGATATTGTATTAGAGTGGAAGTAAAGTGGGGGTGTATAAGTAATCTATTCATCTGGATGGATGTTACTTTTAATGTATTTTAATCCAAAGAATATATGTTTATTTTTTGTAAATAAATATTTTTTATATATGAATTAAAATGAGAGATCAAACAAAATACCCAAGTAGCAAAGGCACGTGGAAATGACGTGAAAAAATGGTCATGAGTGACGGGAAATGACGAGTTAGATGACGTAAATGAAACGTGAAAATGACTTCCTAATGTCTCAGATGAATGACGTCTAATGCTAGATGTTAATTTGACGTCTTTTTCAGGTTATATTTACGTTAATTAAATGAAATTAAACAGCTCTAGGAGGTCTCCATTTTCCAATCTATGATGGGTTACAGGGTGAGCCGCTATGTAGATGAATGGACAATTCATAGGTTAAGCACCCACTGGTTTTATTATTCGCGAAAATCACGGAGTTCTACATTAACTTGTATAGTGGTGAACAACAAATCTATTTTCTATTGATATTTGATGGAAGGTTAACTTTTTGGCTGAAACTGTCAAAAGAAATCTCAGAAAATTCACTTGATAAAATTATATTAGGCATTTTTTCATACTTTTCCGTTTTTTTAAATACTTTAAGAAGCTACCAAATACAATTTTCACTGTATTAAATTAATTTTCTAATGTCACGAATGTCAATTATATGTCAAAACTTTGTTGTTCACTACTATAAAAGCGCTATCTGTTGGTGGGTGATTTTCGCGAATAAAACCAGTGAATGCTTAACCAATTAAACAGATAGCATAAAACTTGTATGCTGCCTCAGCCCAGTTACAGAATAAATGAGCCTTAACACTTGATTGTTATAAGATCCATTCAAATAAATCCATGTTCCCTGAAAGAATTTGAACATTGCAATCGATGTTATTTATTTTCTATAACTTCATAAGAGTATAAGATAATAAAGTATGACTAATTATTGACAGTGGTGTGTACGTGGCGCCATCTAGAAATAATTTCTGCAACATACTACGTGGTAAGCAAGCAAATTTTATGCATTAATATAGATGAGTAGAAAAACGTTAAAAAAACGTCATCATCTTCATCTACCATTTATTTCACCTGCAGATTTAGAATGTTTGTAATCCGATAAAATATAAATAAATTTAACACCGAAAAAACAATATGACGTGATATATAGCACGCCATTTTAATGTAATTTATGAGACGTCATTATGTCGTCGATTTTTAGTCCACTGACGTCTTTTGGACCAGTATCACTAGATTTTGACGTCATTATAACGTACCCTTGCTACCTGGGTAGTGTAGCAGTAATATGACATTTTTGAACAATAAATAATATTAACTGCAACTAAATAATATTTTAACTGGAAGGCATGCGCGTCATGAGGACCGTACAAGGAAATAGCTTACTCACCTGCCTGAAAGAAATAAGGCAGACGATACGAAAAATATCAGTTTGAATTTTAAAATTCTCCTCACTGCAGAGAAAAAAATTGGCCCCCCCTAAGCCCAAATCGCGGACCCAACTAAAATTTGCCAGGACGCCACTGTGAAGGTATATGTATGCGACTTTTTGAATACATTTAAGAAATTGTTTTATTTTATTGGTATTTTATAGCAATAATATCAAACAGTGAATTGCTCGTAACGCAATTAAATGAAGCTTCAATAAAACTGTTTTATAGTGGCGGTACCTAATTTTTTTAGAGCCTGCAGAATTGTTTTTACAAAATGTCAACAATAACTAAACTATTTTATAAGATGGCGCCAATTTTACATTTATAGCTGTCGTAATAACGTTTTAAAAGTGCTTCTGCAGCTTTTATAAAATACCAAATTGCTAGTTGCTAGTTAATGACGTTTCAGTTAAATATTCATAGAGCAAAACAGCTCCCGTGAAACGTGAAGTCAGAAGCAAGTTATTTGTTTTTCGACTAGCTGCGTCTTGTATTAACTAAAATATTGACTGAGCATAATTAATCATTCACGTAAAGCATATTTTGATACGCCCGTCTATATCTTCGGTATTTATACGGTGCATCCTCTGGGGGATGCAGCAAACGAAGTTGATATTAATTATTCTCTAAGTGAAGTTTGTAGTTTTTGAAGCTGCATAGAAAAAGTAGCGATTTATCAAAGTTAATAGCTCAGAAAATGGTACATTTCTCTGCCAATTAATATGCTAGGATGGAGGCGATCGATCAATACTGAAATTAATACAGAGAATAATTTGTGCAATTTGTAGAATTTCGAATATCGGTTATTGCTTTTGATAGTTTCACGTTTTCTCGTTAAATTAAATTGTCCAGTTGTACATGCAACTTTGTTAAATTAATGTGAGTTATTGCAGTTAAATGAATTTTGGTCTGTATATTCCTCCGCTCTATTATGAACGTGTGTGTGTATATGTTTGAGCGCGACATTTTAGTTATAGTTTATATTTTAGAGTGGTAAAATACGGTGGGGATGTGACAACAAATCTTTGGAGATCCAGAGAATTGTGTATAGGACACTAGTTGTAACTCTAGTAGCATGAAGTAGTCTCATGGACGTCCAATACGATAATAGTGTTTTGATACAAATATTAATACAACAGAAATTATAGGCTATTGACTATGTGCAAAAAAAGAGAAAGTAAGGAACAATTGCGTTAAAGGATTGAAGGGTTTTTATTGTTTCATGCGTTTGTTGGTCATCTAAATATGATAAAATCACAAAAAGCTATTAAATTTAGAGGTGAATTTTTGAGATATGGGTGAATGGGGTGGTTTCTAAGTTTTTTTTCAATATAACTCAAAAACTAAGCAGAATTTAAAAAAATACAACAGTACTTTTTTGTAGAAAATTGAATTTTCCATCGAAAACAAATCTGCAAAAAATGCGAAAAATCTGGATATATATTTTTATATTTTTGCTTATAAGTTTTTTCTGAGCAAGTGAGCAGAGATAGGTATAGCAATTGACCGTTCAAAATTGGCTATTTTTTGTCGTTTTTTTACCGCTTTTGCTTATACAGGGTGTTTCGAAAAGATTGGGACAACGCTTAGCAATAGATACTTGACATCAAAACAAGACGATTTAACTCAATAAGTAGTGGTCCAACTCTTTTCGTTTTCAAGATAGAGGGTGGTAAAGTAAAAAAATTGTTTTCGTAATTTGTCTCTATCTTGGAGACTAGAATACGTATCTACTTCAAAGTTGGTAACGATACGTTTTTCAGGTCGCTAATTATAATGGTGATATTGCCGATGTCATATTTTATAGATGGCGCTAGTTACAGTACTTTTATGTGACACTTTAAGCCATAACATTTTTGAGGTTAGGTTTTGGACATCGTCTTCTATTATAATCGAAACGCAATTTAGTTTCTTAAAGAAAATGTGTACTTGTTTAAACGCGATAAAATGCACCCTCTCAGAGAAATACGCGATTTACAACTTTGTCACACACCTGTCTCGGACACATCAAAATAAACTCAAGCAGTTTCTAGGCATTACGTTTTCGCAGTAGAGGTCCAAGATTGGAATCTTGTGGAACACCGGAAATGTTTTATTGTGAAATGGTACGGATAATAACATTTAATTAATTATTGCTGGGTAATAAGTTAAACCATGATCAGTTTTATTAAACAGTAAAGAAAGCAGCCGCAATATGTATGCCAATCCCTGAAGAAATAGAAAATTGAAATTTTCTCTAAATATTCATTAAATTAAATAACCCCATCCATATATTTCGATTATTTTCAGCGAAGCTGACATAGAAACGAATTGGTCCAAGTCCTTGGAATGGCGAGGAGATGCTAGATATGCCGCGATGATAGTAAAAGTAATAGCCGGTTATTATAAATCAGTTCGAGTGAAGAGAAAATTGAAAATTGAGGTGTTAAGCAACGATAACGCCTTTCTAAATTACCATCCATTTTATTTTACACAAAGGACTCTATTTGCGAGGTATGCATAGTTATAAGGGTCAGGACAGGGCCATATCATTATTCATCCTTGTTCTGCTGTAATACAATGAAAATTACATATAGTTACTGAAAGTTTTGAAATTTAATAGCCATAAATTCAAAGTCAATTCAGGAGATATCGATGTTAGTTCATTACATACGTTTGTCTGTTTATAACGCATCCAATCAAAGCAATATTAGTGCATTATATTTCATCTTGTTTCGATGAAAATTGGGTGAAAAAAAATGCATTTTTGAAAATTGGAAAATGCACTTTTTTTGAAAATTAAAAAAGAACGAACTCTATCCACTAAAAGTACATAAAATAACTTACAATAAAAAAAAAGTGACGTACAATGCCTCCTTGATAATTGACGAAGAATTACAAATTTTATTTCGTCTGCCATCTTTGACTGGTCTATTTGACATACGGTATCCGGCATTGGTGCATTATATTTAACAATAAATGAGTTTTATTTTTGCCAACTTTGGTGAAATTGCTCCTTCTTATAGAAAAGATATTCAATATTGATTTTTTCGGCCATTTTTGGTGTTTTCTATTTTTTTCCAAGATGGCGGATTGACCAATATATATCGGACAGGTCTAAATTTTTTAAGAGCCAGTATTTTTAAAATTCCCAGTATATTTAAAATTCCCATCCGATTACTAGTACAAGATATATTAAGCAGATAGGTTGAAAATCCGTGAAAGCCTGTCAAAAAGTGCAAATAACTTTTGACACACAAGGAATTTTTGGGCGGAAATATTTTTTTCGTAATCAGGAGGTCATAATACATAAGAATCAACAATAGAATTTCAGGTGGAATGTTGTCGTCGAATATAATTAAATTAAATCAATTCGACTCTATTGTATTGTATTGTATTGGGCCTTTCTAATTACTTTTTCAATAAGAATTAACGTGGTTTATGCGGGTTTTTTAAAGAATTTCAATCATCTGTCTTTGAATAATTGACCAATCATGAACATGGAAAGGCTCATACAAATTGTATTTACTCCGGCCCAGGTAAGACAGCCGTACAAAAACTTTTTGTTTGTCTTTCCTTAAACAAACAGTTTTCTGCACTCATTATCCCAACGCGATATTATGGCTGTTTTTTTCTCGTCAGTCCTTATATCAGGGTGTCCCGTCATTATGGGGCAATACTTCGGGAACGTATAGTTTGGGTCAAAATAACACTAATAGTAGCTATAATTTTTTTTCTTATTGCGCCCCCCTACGGAGATATTACCCTTTAAAGGTTACATATTCAAGAATGTTTTTTGCCTATTACTTTCAAACCGTTCTATCGATTTTAATAAAATTTGGACTGTGTACATATTAAATGAGTATCTATATTCCACAAACATGGTGCCCTTCGCATCTTGTCTAGGAAGCTTTTTACCCCCAAGGTCACATTTTTAAATTTCTTAAACAATTTTCTAAAAAAAGATATTCTTGTTTGACATCGATAAAGCGATCCGTTTCTAAGTCCATCTTCACCTCCTCGTTTCGGTTCCACACTCCCTAAAAATTAATAGGATTATTTTTTTAAATAGTTATTTCTTCTTTAATTTTTATTTTGTTTTTTTTATTGCTAAGATGGATATCTACCTGTTTCTCGTACTCGCCGGTTTACCCGTTCAAAAGTTTTCCTGCTTGGATAACTCTGTTACCGGCGGCAAGTCCGTACATAAGTTGCATGTCGGAATATTCACCAGATGAAAAATTTTCCATGTCAATAAACTATTATCACAGAACTACTTACAAGTCACTTATTACTTCCTACTCAAATTTGACGTTTCAATTTATTCAATTGTTTTCTCACAGGTATCATGCGGTAGTTTATATTACTAATATTCCTGTCCCTTATCAGTAAATCCATTTTTTCTCAAAAACGGATCGCTTTATCGATATCAATAAAGAATATATTTTTTCTTTAGAAAATTGTTTAAGGAATCTTTCAAAAATTAATTTATGTTAAAATTTAGGGGTAAAAAGCATTAGGGTATTCCACCCCTGGCTTCCTAGATAAATACGAAGGGCGAAATTTCGGGAATAAAGATACTCATTTAATATGTACAGAGTCCAAATTTTATTAAAATCGATAGAACGGTTTGGAAGTAATAGGCAAAAAACCTTCTTGAATGTGTAACCTTTAAAGGGTAATATCTCCGTAGGGGGCGCCCTAAGAAAAAAAATTATAGGTACTTTTACTGTTATTTTGACCCAAACTATACGTTCCCGAAGTATTGCCCCATAGTGCCGGGACACCCTGTATACGACGCTACTATACTTATAGTAAGGAATCTAGCATCCAAAAAGACGCGTCTAAAATGCCGAACTCTGAACTCGCGGGTATAAAATTTAAAAAATGTGGATATTATCCAGAATTTTATGCCGAATCCGATTCCAGAGGGCGCGATGTCGGCCAAGATTGCGAAATTGCAAAAAAAATGATAATTTCGAAAAAAATTTGGAACTTAAATATTTCATTATCTTTCGTTTACATTGCATTTACTAGCTTATTTATAAAGATTTTTTAACAATTCTTATATCAATCGAAAGCTTAATGTTTGTAGTTTCACACAAGTGTAATAAAGATACATTATTTTCATTATAAATAACACTATAAATTGTTTAAACAATATGTGCTCGGAAAGCGTAGTGTAATTTTCGGCATCGAGGTACTTTTGTAATTATTGCAGATAGATGTGTAGTAATTCGAGACGAAATACGTAGAATAGACCAACGAACATTTTTTATTAAAACAATTTTTTAATTCGCTGAATAATTTAGGAGATATGATTTTTTTAAAATGAAGCGCATTGTTTTGGTCTGCTGCGCGCGCGGTCTTGTCTCTGTAGGCTATTTACACATGATTTCGAGGCACTGCTGTTATATTAAAAGTATTTATTATTACGTACAGTGCTCGTCACAATAATTTTGCCACCTATGGCAAGTTTTATTTGATTTATCAGTTATATAAATCCGCCATCCTTTACCACAACACAATTGACATTTTATTCCTATACACCAGAGGACAATTAACAAAATAAGCAAAAAAAATCTAATAATATACACCAGGAGGAAATGTAGAGAATTTCGAAAATGTAGGTTGGCAAGATTATTGTGACGGGCACTGTACATTATTTTACTAATTTTTTTGTAAGGTATAAGCAACATTTTTGTAACGTCTTTAATATGAAAGTTCGTACAGATCATAAATAATGCTTAGAAACAAAACAAATTATCTGTATTTAATTTAAAAACAACTAAAATGAAATTAAAATATTTTTCGCCTTGACAAAACAATGGTTGTATGTGTTGTAAATTCTGTGTACATAATACATATGATATAACTAAAATTGGAGTATTATAGGTAAGTCGTTATACATATGATTGATGTTATAATACTATAATTAAGTGTATTGTAATAATACTATAGTATAGGTTAGGGTTAAACTAACACCTTTGACATCGGCCTTCAAAAAACAACTTATTATGCACACCAAACCGGCCTTAGCACAACTGCAGTTTCCAATGCAATTTTGGAATTGCTTGCATTTACAAAATATGTTTCCAGGCGTTACATTTGGACGGACACTTTTTGTCATAAGTCTTGGTACCTACTAATATATTGTCCTTCGAAACCCAACCAAAATCTTTAGGGTTGAGAAGCACTGGATTGACGCAACTTGCTGTCTTCCAAATAATTATTTGGTAGGCAGCTCAGTGCTGGTGAAATGAGTCTTCAGTTGGTCGCAAATTTCGAATATCCGATTTACGAGTGTGAGGCTCGCAAATTGTCCAAATTACCAATGAAAAACGGTCTACCATATAAGACTTTAAAGAAATATCGTGCAGAGTTTTCAAATGAGCAAAATGCATAAATTTCTTTGACATCACCGAATAATAGATCACTAAAAAGCGTTATTTTCTATGTATTTTTTATTTTTTTTTATCGGAATTAAAGGGTAAAAAAATAATTTAGTTTCGCTGAGAATTTAGACACGTTCAAACGAAGCAAGTTTCCCGCCATTTGCGTGTGACGTCATCCGGCATTTAGCATTGGCAATGTTTATTAGTATTATTTTCAACAGATATTTAATCTATGTACTTAGTGGTGGCAAACTATTTAATATAAAAAAGTTATATAATCTGAGACGAAAAACAATAGTTAATGTTGATAAAAATATTAAAATAATGCATTATGTTTACATATTCTGAGGTTAGGTATCTAAATCTAACTGCAGTAAAAGGATAAAAGTGAGCGTAAACAAATTTATTGTTACGAACAATGAATGATGCATCCTTGTCGCTTTTCCACCTCCAATTTCTGCACTGATATAATCGGTATTATTACCAAAAAATTGCTCATCATAAACACGTCGATTTTCGGCAAATTGTCACTTTGAGCTTGCACAAAGTCGCTGTTCGTCATTTTTACCACTTAGATAAATTAATACACTAATAATTTTTACAAAAATAAACAAATCGATATTTAAAGGTCAGCAGACTAAAATTTAACATTTAATTAACACACAATTTAATATTTCAGCACTAGCAGATTTAAACTGTCAAAGCTATCAAACTTGTCACTTGTCTCCGTACTTTTCTAAATTTACCGCTGGGTGGATAAAATACGAAGCTGATTGGCTGTGTTTTTCAAATTAGCCAATCATATAATGTTATTTCTTACTGATGCGCTCCACCGGTGAATTTAGAAATCTGCGGTCTATGGATGAAACTAAAACGTTATGCCAGATGACATCAGTACCGTTTATAGTCACGTGGTTTTGTTCCGATAAAATTTGAATTTTAAAATGATTTTTTTTTACAAAATAACTTCTTTTATAGTTTCCTTTTATTATATACTCGGCTTATATAATATGTATAATGAAAAAATAATAAATTAATGCATTTTTAAAATTCATGCATCTTGGATCGAGTGGGAAATTCAATATTGACTGTAACTCAGGATCATTGGCATATTTGAGGCATGTTTTGAATACGTAAGTTTTTCCTTTTCGGAAAGGAGAACTGAGCGTATCGCAACCACTTAAGACGTAAGTACATAGAAAAAAATTGCCGAAATAAATTTCTGATATATTCTGCGTAGTCGACAGTTTTTGTATTATGCAGTGAATAAGTATATACACATCGAATCTATGTATCCACAACTCATTTACGTTTATTCTAGTAGCATTGTATAGTGCCATCACAAAAATGTCTGTATCAGTAGCTTTTTGTAATTCAAATTTGATAGGTACTGAACTATTGCAAATATTCTACTGTCTGCTAAATGATTATATGCTTTTATAACCAAGTATGGGGTGAAATTTTTCTCGAATTCTCCCAACTTGAGCTTGAATTTCTCAACTCGACCACGATATTGGGGGGAGGACGCCCCCCTCCCCCCCTTAGCGACACCCCCGTTCAAGTGTTATATTATTCCTTTTGTTATGCGAATGATAATTATTTAGAGGATTCATGTTTAGTTCAGTTTTAGCATACATCAATAGAGTCAATAACAAAGTGCAGGATAATGTTATTTATTATTCCAAATCGTTTAAACAGAGTTTTACACTTCCAAATTAGCTCTGTCCTGACTCCGATTACATCCTATCATTTTTCTTTTTTAACGGTTCTCCTCTCGCGTAAGATTTCAGATAAATACAACCACACCGCACCACAACCAATTTATAAAAAAACCAGCGTATTCACTAATGGCCTTATTATCCTTTTTGGGGGACGAAGGTCTGGAAGAGGAAGCAACAGAACACGATCCGTTATTAACAATCGTTGCAACGCGGTGTAAACATGGCGAGCGCTCATTTGTTTCTGTCATTCTGGGTTATGGCAACGAGAGCCACGTTGATGGGGGAAGCGTCAAGGTCGTTAATGTGGCGTTCAAGAATTTATTGAATTGCGAGTGGAAATTCTTGGTTTATAGGCTGGATAATATCAACACCAATCCTTACATGACGTGGCGGAGCTTTGGAAGTCCTGTTTTTCCAAGTCAGGATGAAAGAAGTCAGATGAGGCAGGTGGAGGTAACTAGTGCATATATTTACTCTAATTTAAAAAACGAACGAATCATTTTATACAGTGTGTTCTACGTTGGCAGACACATCTCAATATTTTGTTAATATAAAAATGTTTTAGGGCCCATTTATCAATGTAGGGTTAAAGGACCCCGCATACCATATAGGGGGATTTCTGCCTCCAGTCAAATTTGTTCTAACCCTCGTAAAAATGTTCTTTTGAACCCCCTGAACAAATGTTCAAATGCAGCCAGGTCCGAAAAGGTCTTCGTTTCGAGATATGGAGCCCTAAAAATCATTCCAAATCCAAAATCGCCCAAAGTTACCTTGTCGTAATGACTAAATTCTATTGCTGTTTCCATAGAAATCAATAGTAAAACAACGAAATAAGGTCAAGGGGGGTAAGAGCATACTTGAAAAACATTAATATAAGTTTGCAGCTTGCTTATAATTTTAAATTTGCAATTTCAGACTTTAAATTTATACACGCTCTTTATCAGAATGTTTAAAATATAACTACAAAATTTGAAAGTTCTTCTTAAACAGTTTTAATAATAATAATAATAAATAGTGTCATGGTGTACGAATATGCTCTTTCCCCGAGGCCATGGGGTAAGAGCATTTTCTCTTGTTAAATTGTGTATTAAGTATGTTATCAAAGTTATGGGGCAAGAGCATGAAATATACATTTTTGAGTAAAATTCTGTTTTTGAAAATTGAAATTATCTCTAACCGTCTTACAGGAATAAACAATACAATTTTTGATTACAAAACATATATTTTAGCAAATTTAACAATGCATATTAATTTGCTACTTTGACGATTTTATATTCTTAAAAACAAATGATATTATTCTTTACCTAAAATATAGTTTCTTAAATTGTGAAAAATCAAAAAAAATGAAAGAAATTTTTGTATGAAATAGGTGAGTATATAGGCAAATAAAAAGCTTTATTGTAAGTTATACTGCGAAAATATTACACAAAATATCTTTTCACCTCTTCTACCAGTTGATGGTTCTGGAAGATGTGAAATGACGGCATCTTCATCAATCTCGTCTATGTCTTCTTTGTCTGGGTATTTAAAAGTTGTACTGTGGGAACTTTGATTGCTTACGCGCAGAAATCTTACAACAGGATTTCCATCATTATTAAATTTTTCAATTTGGCCTACATAGTGCATTAATTTTTTTTTAGTGGCATATTTCACCAAAATCCAATCCCCAACTTTGAGAGTTTCTCTAATAAAATTTTCCTCTTCTTCTTTATCTTCAATTTCATGTGCTATCATTGTCTCAAAATCTTCTTCATCGCTTGACTGGGTCAAAATAAATTCTGTTTCATCTTCACCAAGATCACTGCCATAGTCATTATTACTGTTTTTCTTCTTTTTTAATTTCCTTTCTTTTTCCTTTTCTTTTTCACGCATAATCTGTATAGCTTCTTCGGAAGTTATAACTGTAGCACCCTCTGTAACTTTTTTCCGAGGCTTTCGATGAATTGGATCGCTTTTCATAGATGTAATTAACAATTCTTCAAATGTAGTAACACTTGATGATATTGTGTTCAACGTGTCTTGTCCTATGTCTGTAGATGCTATTGTTGATGATGGATCATGTATTGTTGTTGATGGTGTAGTGGGGTAGGTTGATTCATCTGTTGTTGATACTACTTCAGGATTATTTACCCTCGCTACTGAAGTCGAAGGTTCAGTTGTATCGTCACTAATTTTTTGCTCCCATCTTTTCCACATAAGTGGATCAAATTTGTCCTTACTGATAATATTGCAATTAAAAGGACATATGCCTCCTTTTCGAAACCCGTTTATAATTAAATCTGGATTTAGGTGTAACCATAGGTCACCAATTTTCTCTGCAAGTTTTTTTTTTGGAATTTTTATACCATGATGGTTTCTAGTCCAGCTGCAAAGATACTGATCCCAAGATGACTTTAGCGATTTGAAAATACACAAATCAAGGGACTGTAAAAGGTGGCTGGAATGTGGTGGCAGTAATATAATTGTAACGTTGTAGTTTTTGGCAATTTCAACTAGTTGCAAAGATACATGTGTTGTATGGCCATCGTATATCAATAAAACGGGGTTATCAGAAGACGGTTTGGCCTCTTTCACAAAACATTTTTCAAAGTAATTAAGAAACACAGATGTTTCCATCCAACCATTTGCTGTGGCAGCGTAAGTACTGCCTGGAAAACCTAACTCTTTTGCAGGCATCCATTCTGACCAAACACTTTTACCTTTAAAGATAAATAAAGGCGGAGCCTTATACCCTGCAGCATTGCATGCAAAAAGCACGCTAGTGTTTTCTCTACCAGATCCAGCACTGGTTCGAGTGGCAGAAAATCCCTTTGCACCTACTATTTTTGTTTTTGAAGGATCACTGCAGAATCCGCTTTCATCTAGGTTCCATATATTATTAGGTTTGTCTTGAAGTTCCAGTTCTTTTATTGCATTTTTAAGAATGTTAAAATAATCGTGAATGATAAATGGATCACATATTTTTTTTCTGGCGTATTCAACGAGTTGAGGTTTTTTCAATGATAGTTTGTGACGACGTTTAAATCCTATCCACTAGTCTTGTCCTGGAATACCGTTACGAAATGGACTTTCAATGTGATCGGTTTTTATGTATTCCCCAACTAAGGCTAGAACATCCTTACGACTTAACCCATAGCCATATTTCTCCATGATTTTTAATAATTCTGCTAGTTTGGTTTCTATATTTGAGTCGAGGGCTGTTCTTCTGCCAAATGTTTCAGATTTTAAACCACGCCTACCTCTAACACGATCGACTAATGTTGGTCTTGGGATATTATACCGAATTGCGGCTTGGGAGAGAGTTATTCGTTTGCTTTTGATGTCCTCCACAGCTTCTAACAAAGTTTCTTTCGTGTAGGCTTGACCCCGATTGGATTTTCGAATGTAATTACGCACCATCGTAGTCAACCTGTATCAAAAAGTAAATGTAATAAGTAAATATATTCATA
Organism: Rutpela maculata; assembly: GCA_936432065.2. Taxonomy (NCBI): domain Eukaryota; kingdom Metazoa; phylum Arthropoda; class Insecta; order Coleoptera; family Cerambycidae; genus Rutpela; species Rutpela maculata. The sequence goes on along the minus strand of OW386293.2, from coordinate 138,398,384 downwards.
TATCGTAAGAGGGGCAAGAGCATTATGGATAATGCTCTCGCCCCTCTTACATTATATGCACTTACCCCAACCTCTAATTTTTAAGGTGTAAGTGCATATTGGGCTAAGAATTCAGAAAGTGATTAAAAATTGAAGAAACTAATATAAACACTAAAAAGTACATGTTATTATTAGTGTACTTACCAATTTTTGCTATTCTACACAGTCTACTTTGAGAAATATAACGAATACAACACAGACACTTGTTGTCACAATATGAGTAAAAATATTGAGGTTAGATTACATGCTAGCCGTTTACATGCTAACAATCCGCCAGTAGTCGCATATAGTTCCGTGATACAAAGGCAACACTAAATATACATGAGGATATAGAACCACTTAAAATTTCACATTAGTAAGGAAGAAGTTGCAAAATATGCACTTACCCCAAAAATGCTCTTGCCCCCTTGACCTTATTAAGTTTTATTTCACACTTTTTTATTTATTTTTCACTTGTTAATAATGACATTGTTTTGATTCATTGAATTTCCTACTATCCAAGAACGAGTGTTTTTTAAAAAATATCGGCATTTTTTGAGTACGTGGACACGAATTACTGATCGAAATTGTTTAGGTAAGATTACCGCAGAAAATTCCACAATCATAGTTCAAATAAAAATCAATGGACCTGATTCAATTGCCCATTTAATGGGCATTTAAAATAAAAAACATGATACACTCTGAAAGTTCAGATAAAAAAAGAACAATTCTAATCCTAGGAAGCTCGGAAAACAATAATTCATCATAAGATTTTGAGTCACAGAACTTTTCATTTCGCATAAAATGAATGGATAATATTATTGATGCTGGACATAGACCACCACAGGCACTTGAACTTCCAGTTGCATAAAAATCAGAAATACATTGTATCTTTGAAAAATGCGAATTGCCCTTGACTTTGGCCGTATCTCAAGGGCTAGAACTAAAATAAAACAGAAGTTTTTTATTTAAAAAAAAAAGTATCACAACTTTATTCTTGAATTGAAAAAACTGCAGCGAAGCCCTTGAAGACCCACGGTGTCATTAACACGAGTAAGAAATATGGTGTTATTTAAGAATTAATTATGCAGTTCTGAATTTCCATAAAATCAAAGCCAACTTTAATTTAATTTTTTCAATTTTAAAACGTATTTGGAACGATATTTAGGGCTCCATATCCCGAAACGAGGACCTTTTCGGACCTGACTGCATTTGAACATTTGTTCAGGGGGTTCAAAAGAATATTTTTACGAGGGTTAGAACAAATTTGACTGGAGGCAGAAATCCCCCTATGTGGTGTGCGGGGTCCTTTGCGTGTTAGCTAGCCCTGGGTTAATTTTAACCTCGGGGTAAAGTGAGTGTTAAACTCGTATCCGATTATCCACCACATTTTATGTGTGGGTTAGAGAACTCTTGAATAACCTAAGGTTGGTAATGCTTTCTACAGAGATGCCAGCTTTAGGTTGATTGTGATTGGCCGAAAAATCAGTAATTTTTTTGTTTAATTTTTTAAAGTTTTTGTTACCAAGTTGAAAGGATTTGTCTTTGTTGAAAAGTCACCTGGCAGTGATATGACAGCAACTCTGGTTGATAATCATAGATGGGCTAAGGGTTGGTTTATCAATTTGCGTGTTAGCTAGCTCTGGGTTAACTTTAACCTCGGGGCAAAGTGAGTGTTAAACTGGCATCCGTTTACCCACCACATTTTATGTGTGAGTTAAGAAACTCTTGAATAACCTGAGGTTGGTAACACTTTCTGCAGAGTTGCCAACTCTAGGTTGATCGTAATTGGCCGAAAAATGAGTGATTTTCTGTTTGTTAGATTTTTAAGTTTTTGTTACTAAATTAACAGCATTTGTTTGCTTTTGTCACCTGACAGTGACAGAAATGAGCAACAACAATTAATTATAATATAAAATAAAATATTTTCTGATCGATAGTTACATTTTTATTTTAAGAAATTGAGTGACACCCCAACAAAGGTACGCAGAGGCCCCTATTTTTTATCATGAGAGTGGTTGTTATTAATTAACACGTCGCAAAATTAAAAAAAAAAAACTGATGCAATATCTTGCATGGACAAAGAAGCTGAACGATTTCTACAATACAATAAAATAGATTTTAATATTTGCATTTTAGCTACATTAGAAAATTAAGTATGTCTTTCGTGTTCTAAAAATTCCAAAATATCTGTTTCATCATCGCTTATTTCGTTGAAAGCTTCCATTTTCAATAATGTACGCAAAAAAATAACTTTTACTTTTTTCCCACCAACTGTCAACAACAAACAGAATTTGTAGGTTAACCTCGGACTAACAGAGATATCCCCCACCTTGAAGCTCGGGCCAAGTTACCCCCGACTTTAGCCTAAGGTTACTTTTAACCCGACTTGATAAACATTTTAGCCTGGAGTTACGAGTATAATTTATTTAATAATTTTTGTAAAAAGAAAATAATTTTTCTGTTACCGTAAGTTTTACCGCATGATACCACTTGATACGTGAAAATTAAAAAAAAGTCGAATTAGGCAGATTTTTTTCCACAAATTGGAATTCTGACATAAATTTTAGTTTTAAACAACTTTTGTTAGTGACAATTTTTCATATCGTTCATAACGTGGTTTACTCTTACATAATTTTCATTTTTTTTTTTCTGAACACTACATGACATGTTAATTTACTCCATGGCAATCATATTTTTAACAAAAGCAAAACATTTTATGAAGAGTAAATTTTAAAAGTGTAAAGTGAGAAACAAAAAAGTTTACCCTCTTATCCACTCTAACTGTGGACATACTGTATATGCCGGGCCATCTATATCAAAAACTCGTTGTGCATTATTATCAAACATATTTTCAACAGCAATTTAAAATTTTTTTCATTTGCAGGAACCTCAACGTTTGATCACACCAACGAGCATACAAGACACCACTTTAAACGTTTCTTTAAAGTTAACCATACCCAGTATACACTTAATAAATATATGCTGCAAGCCGAGGAAACCACCTAGAAAAGTTCACTCTCCAACAGTTTTTAATATTACCAGAAATGAGATTCTAATCACTTGGAAATACAGTAGCAAGTTTGCAAAGTACGTATGTACGATATTTTATTTTGATATTATAAACCGAATGGGTAACGTGAAACGGTACTAGAACCAGTACTAGAAACAATTAATTATTGCAGATGTCTACTCACATATGAAGTGGAAGTTCAATCAAAATGCTCCGACGAAAGCAACTTCAAGAGGATTAATCCCATTGACACGATTTTCCTGTCATACCATTATGTCGGCAAAGGTAAATAACACAACTGTGTACAGTAATTGAAATTAAACAATATACTTATCAGTATTGTTCGCGAAACTGATTGTCATGACATTTACCCAACACTTTTAGTCATTTTTTGTAGCTTATTTATATGCTCCTTCGTAGGAGAAAAGACGATAAATTGAGTACAAAGTAGTGATTGTAAAAAAATCAACTTGGAAATATTCCAACCATATGGAAACGGAAACTTGAAAATCTAGTCGATTTGCCTGATATACAGCGTGATCTACCACGATATGCGGAAAATAAAATGGTGTACTAGTCTTCAATGTGGGAAAGCCCAAACCCTTAATTGGCATAAAAAGTGAAGCCGCCAAGTGTGGAAAAGCACAGATCAAAGAGCCGCATTTTTTGCTTTTGGTCGAACAATGAGGACACAGGCGTATTATTGTAAATATCTCTTGCTATTGCAGAGTCGAATGGCATAGGATCATTGTCTTTTCGATTTATTTCGCTATTTTTGTAGTGTGATTTGATTAAAACCAAAAAGTAATTTCTATTCTCTCCAGCTTTACTGTCAATAATGTCATTCCCATGTCTGATAAAGTGATATGGTTGTACCGCGTTACGTCAGATTAGTTAAAGTCATTGGCAGCGTATTTCTACAAAAAAAAATAAGGTCATTTTTTTGTAATTTCTTTTATTTCTAATTTTTTTAACTCCATTTAGTTGTTGTTTTTTTTTATAATTTCTAGCTATCCTAGAACTCGAGATATCGAAGTCCGACTTTACGCACACCTCGTATGTCGATGAATTATCGGTAATTTACTTGAGACTGAAATCAACCCACACATTAGTGTTTTAGACTGCTATTTAGAATTTCCCAAGTCTGAACTAATCCTCGGGATAACCTATAATCGAATCCCAATCAGAGAAATATTTTATAAAACTCCGGCCCAGCATTACGGATATAAGGCTTCGCCCTCCGTGTGTTTTCCAATACCAATATAGAAAATAAAATACCATTCATTCGAAGAAAACCCACAACATTCCTCGATACTTTATCCGCTCATCTCTAAAAGCCCATATAAAATTATTCTGAGCGCGAATCAATTTCCTTTATTTATCGTGGATATAACATTGAAAAAACTCCCGATTCCGCGAATTTCCTTAGAGCAACCTATATCTTACGCTACATCCGGCTATATCCGGGTGTCAGGCATCCAAACTCAAGGGTTCATTTAATTCTGGTATTACTGAACCGAGGATTTACCAGAGAAAATGGGATATGTACAGTGAGTTTTAGCCAGATCCCGCTTTACGCTGTGTCGTAAATGAGGAAGAGTTTCTGTCGGGCGCTGCCGACTGCGTACACTGATCGACTAACAATTTATGCCTGTTGAGTATGAGATTACCTACTAGTGCAAAAATTAAAATTTTCGATTCAACAAATTAGTAGCTCGGGACTTCATCGTCATCTTGGTGAACAATCACACGCACTTTTTGCGTAGAATATTTTACCACAGTTAGCCCCGTCAATGAACGTTCAATAAGGGGGGTATCACAATTTTGGACTATTTAGGATATAAACATACCAAAAGTCACAAACATAGGAGGTGCGGGAGGTGCAGGGGGAGCGCGAAGAAGGTCCCGGTTTTTGGTTTTTCGCCCATAATCAAAAAGGGCTATATGCAAAATGGTTCAGTAATGGATTGTATATCTTTTAACTGTATTTCAACTTTATTATAAATTTATTATAAATTGAAAAAAATTTTTAATAATCATCGTGGAAAAAAATTTGTTGTGCAGATATCCGTTTGATAGCAGACTGAACTCAAATATCGAATAAAAAATGTCTTTGTGTCTGTAAGTGTGTGTGCGTGTATATGTATGTATGTGTGTTCGTTTCTTGAAACACGATAACTTCTGTTAGACTTAAAATATTTAATTACAATTTGGAACATATGTAAAATAGCACAGTACAATAATCCCTATTGAAATTGGGCCATATCTGTAATTGTGATCTCGGCATTTCCCTCTAGAAACCATTAATTGACAGGACTAAGTACCTAAAGGTAAAAAATATACAACATTTGGAAACAATGTCATATGTACGATAATTTTCTGTATAGGTAATTTTGATAGTAAAAAGTATCATATTCAGGTTCTATATGGTCCCTACACTTGCTCTTACCTCAAAGTGGTGAAAACAATTTTTAAATCTAAAAATTTAATATTTACGTCCCCATTTAGTTATTGTAATTAGCTAGTAATTAACAAAAAATATTTTTAGAAGCTTCAGAAAAAATTCTAGACGCCATATTGGAGCCGCCATTTCGAATTTAATTTTTTTTTAATACAGGAATTATACAAAAATAAAATCTTTATATATTATATTATTCCCAAGTTTTGGATATTGTACTATATAAAAAGTTTTTTCCTTTTAAATTTTTTTTATGCAGATTAATAAATACTTCAGCTAAACGTTAATACATTTATTATTCTTTTGGAGGGTACTCTAGAAATGAGGTCCTTGAAGTAGATTTACCACCAGTTTTATTCTTGAACCTATTCCTTAAGTTATTCCCACAATAAGCGATCCCTTTTATCTGCCATTCTTGGATGTCTTCTGTCCAAGTCAAGTTCGATTTGATTTGAGCTAAATATTCATTCGGCACATAATTATTAATCACATAATTTGCCAGTCCCATTTCCTTAGCCAAAGATTTGTTCGTGTGTAGAAGAGAACTAATTTCATTTTGATACTCATTTTCTTTCTTCCGCAGAACATCCTGGGCTTTGGAAATCAACTTTTCCGCCTCCTCGAGTCTCTTGTCGAGCTCCTTATCCTCTTCTTGTAAGCTCGCATATTGCTGTTCAACTATACTCTTCTCCTGCCCTTTGTAATGCATTATCTCTTCAAGCAACTGATGAGAGCTATCTAAATGTTCCAGCTCCTTGGTCGAATTTTCAAGCAGTTCCATTTGCTGCTGGGCTTTCTCCAGCAAATTCTCCCCACCGATCAGAATCTTCTTTTGAATCATATGAATTTTATTCTCCAAAATAGTCTTCTCCATTTCAAGCACCTCCAATTCCTCAGCGTTTATGGACGTCTTGCTCTTCCTTCGTTTCCTCTTCGCCTCCCTTTCTTCTTTTTGTGCCAGTGTTTCTAGTTCTTTCATTAGCTCTGCAATTTTAAGCTCGAATGTCTCGATGACGCTTTTCTTCTCAACGTTGACGCTGACATGGTTTTGGATATGCCTTACTCTGTCAGCATACATTAAAGTATATAAAGTTTCTGCATAATCCAGCTCGCTGGGGCTGATGGTTGCTACCATGGCTGTTAGAGAGTTACCGCCTAATGAATCTTGCAGCAGCCTTGTCAGTTTTGAGTTTCGGTAAGGGACGTGAGTAGCCTTCCCGTCTACAAGGGCTGATATCACATTGCCAAGCACCGATAGAGAGAGATTTATTTTTCTCGCCTCTCTAAGTCTGTCTCCTGTTGCTAAAGTTTTGTCAACTCTCTCAGAACCAGCTAGGTCGACTAGGTTCAATTTTCCAAACGTTCTCTTATTCTTGATTTTGTTCTTACTTTCTACTAAGATGGTGAAGATCGCATGCGATCTAGAACTGGTTGTGTTTAGCTTAGTCGAACCCGCAGCTCGATTCTTGTTGCCCTTTGCCAGGATTTCATTCACACCTTCTAGGGAGTCGACGGTGAAACCTAGCAAATCTTTTACGTACACTCCTACTCCTGGTCTCTCGTGTACCGTGAGTTTCTTGTTAGGGTTTTCCGACAGCAAGTCCCTGATTTCTTCGTTGTAGATTTCCAGGTAAGTTACCGTGATGACATAGGCTACATCTTTGTTGGATAAGCTTATTTGCGTGAAGATGTGGGAAAATATATTAGGCACTATTCCTTTCAGGTCTGGTCTACTGATGTCTCCGATCATAGTGTAGGTTTTACCGCTTCCCGACTGTCCGTATGCAAAAATTGTCCCGTTGTAGCCTTTGAATACTTTCTCTACGATTGGTACCGCTATGCAGCGATACAGTGCGATTTGGGTGCTGCTGGCATCGAAGATTTTACAAAATTTGAAACTTTTAGCATTGTCAGACTTGGATAAGGTTATGGTGTTCTTGGCCAGTTTTATCAAGTCGTTCAGTTTGATTTCTTCTTCACCGATGAATGGGCGGATGCGGATGAAAACCCTGACGTTTTCGACGTTGTCTTCTATATCATTTTCCTCACATAACATTGCGTTAGATTGATATATATTTTTAAAGCATGTAGTTTGACGTGTGTCAAGCTGGTTTGTTGGAGTTAAAAAACATGTCAAAGTGACGATTGGTCTGACATGTTTCACAAGTGCAATTGGGTTGTTGCACTGAGTTAAAATTTGAGGAAAATCTATGTTAAACAATAACAATTATTCATAAAAAATCATTAGAAACATGTAAAAGTTGAAAAGAAAGTCTTATAATATTACAATATTAATTACAAAAATACATGCATTTAAAACGGAGATGGCATAATAACGGCAGTCTGTAGAGAAGTTAGTTATAAAACGAGGAGAAACGGATACTAATTTAGAAACTCGCTGATAGCGACGGAGAAAAAAGACAATCACGACAGTTTAATCTGACATTATATTTAACGTCAAATTCAACTGACGCTCATAGGTTACAATTCGGTATAGTTTAACAGCATCTAGTTATGGATAAATATAAGTACAGATAGTGTTTTCTGCCGTACTGTGTAAATAATACCACCAATTCACCAGAAAAACTGTTGTGTTCCAATAATAAGCGCTGAACGTAATAATGAATGATTCAAAGCCACCAGAGAAGGACCAAGTCTTCTTATTGTGGAGACCATTTCAATGCCAAGTAAAGTAACAAATAACAATGTATTTTAAGCGTTTTATTTGTGGTAAGTTGTATCTTAATGTAGGAATTTGATTTTTAATATGGGTTTATGTTGTAGGAAAAACGGCCGCATTACAAGACTTGTGTGTCGTTCTAGCTGTTACAAATTTAAATTACCCGCCAAACTGTTGGATAAAACAGGGTGTATTGCTGTATTCTTAACGGCTCTAGATTAGAATGTTATTCATGCTTTGACTTCCTAAAAGGAGGGAAATGGCTTTAATCTGCTTTTATGTATTTTATCTAGTTTATATTGGAATAAAGTGCAGTTGTTTTTGTTAGCTATTGATTATTTATGAAGCTCCCTAGACGCCCCATAATACTAGGATGATCAATAAATTAAGAAAGTAAATTTAAAAACTCGCCGTTGAAAAACTATATGAAACAAACTGTGAAAGTCGTCTAAAGTCGGTGAACACAATCAGTCGGAAATGGCTACGAATGCGTTGGATTGTAGTTATAAATGCCCTTTGAATTATGTGTGTTATAAATACATATCATTGTTTATTGCTTAGATAGATACTAGCATAAAGTACTTACCTATTTATTATTTTTTGTTATAATACAGACCTTTCTTGGTATCTTCGTAAGTCTCATTCTGACTCTTCTTATAGAAGTGAGTATCAATGGATAATAAATAATTTCTTTAGTAGATAAACTTATTTTGTTGTTTTCAATTAGATACGCATGTATATAGTTAATTAATAGGAAATAAAACAATGAAAAGGAAATATTTAATTTTTTTTTTTTTATGGCGTTCGGTCAAGGACCATACTGCCAGCCGCAATTTTTTTAAAAGTTAATTAAAAACTCAAATTAATTTGTTGCTTATACAACATACATGAATACTATGATAAGTATGAGAAAATGATAAAATATCCTATGTCTATATCTAACCTAACACGAGAGAGAGGAGAATATATATAGAAGATGACGAAAAAGGATATAACAGGGTCACACACTTCTCGTCCTGGGGTCTGTCAGGACATTTTAAATTAGACATTACAAGGAGGACCTCGGTTGGAAGGGTAAATAACATAAGGAAAAACATACGGTAACAAAGATAACCTACAACTTAATTCCAGTCTCTTCTAAGAAACCTATAATATGCGTATAAATTTTCCTAGATCCTATAGTCAATAAATTGAGCATATTGAACGGAGCCATTATATCGCAATTTCTTGTAATATTGTTGACTAATGTAGTAGAGGCATTTCGATATTTTGAACATCCGAAAAATATGTGGTCGAGGTCAGCTGTCGTGTTACATTGATCACAATTTGGTGAGGTATAAATACCAATTTTATGTAAGTGCGCGGGGTAACATGCGTGGCCAAATTTTAAACGTATGAGAGATGTTACATACTTTCTCGATACTTGGAGATCTTCATTCCAGAGTTTATTAGGTATATTGGGGTGTATCATCGTATACCTAGTAGGGTTGGTAAAGCAGTATTCATTCCATTGATAATTCCATAAGTCTTTTTGGTTAAATTTAAGTACACTATACACGTCTGCTAAACTAATTTTGTATTGTAGTGTGGATCTTGAGGAAGCGCCTTCTTTAGCCAGTTTATCAACGTATTCATTATGTTTTATGCCTATGTGTGCTTTAACCCAAACGAATATAACTATTTTCCCGGTTAAGTGGATTTGGTGGATGATATTTTTTATGTTGAGGATATATGGATTGACTTTATAACTAAATGTGTTTGTATTATTTATTGCATTAAGAACAGATAGGGAATCGGATAGAATGATTGAAGTTGGATGATTACATTGTTTAACATACTGTAGTGCCTCATATATTGCTATGACCTCTGCGGTGAAGATAGTACAATTGGTGTTCAGACTAAAAATTTTCTCTAAGTTCAATGATGGGATGAAATAAGCCCCACCAGTATGTGAATTGATTTTAGATGCATCTGTGTAAATAATCAGTGGGTCGTCAAATTGATTTAGAATACTTATTAAAGTATTAGAGTTTATTAGGTGATTTTCACTATAAGATGGCGTAATGGTGTGGGTATCCGTGAATAAAGCAAGGAAATTAAATTTATTGAGAGAAAATTTTTCGAAGTCGGGAAGTTCAGAGCAGTATCGAAAGGCTGAAGTCAGGGGTGGTGAAGGTTTTTTAATCCAAAACTTATTACATAGGTCGAATGTGTTTAAACTTACAGTTTTATCTAATAGTGGAGTATTGAAATAAAAGTGTTTCAGCATGAATTTGTTGCTAAGAAACTCCCTCCTTAAATCAAGGGGAGGTTCAAGAGCTTCCACATAAAGTGGGTGGATGGGAGTGGAACTCATTGCACCAAGGCAAATCCGAATTGCTTTTCTTTGAGTAATTTCCGGCCTGTTTAGTAAAGACTTGTTTGCAGATCCATATATAATACATCCGTAATCTATAAGTGATCTAATGTATGCTTTATAGAAAAGTAAGGCAACCTTTACGTCTGCTCCCCACCAGGTTTTAGTAACAAGTTTTAAAAAATTAATACTTTTATTGCATTTAGTAATGATAGACTCAATGAAGGATTTCCATGTTAATTTTTTGTCTAAAACCACACCTAAATATTTGACCTCTGGCTGATATGGAAATTTATAATCTCCCATCTGGATATCGACAATGTTGGGGGTGTTGTGTCTTGAAAATATTGTGAAAATAGACTTCTCTTGTGACAACTCAAAACCGTTTGTGGTAAACCACTTTCTAAGGTCTATAATGGTACGTTCCAGGGATTTATTTGCCGTATCGAATTTTTTATGGTCTGCGTAGATACAGAAATCATCAGCATATTGGACGATGTTTATATTTGGCGTGATATAATTGTGTAAGTCAACTGTATATAAGTTAAATAGGAGTGGGCTCAATACTGAACCTTGTGGTAGGCCGGTATTATTTAGTCTCGGACCAATTCTTTCATTTTTATTGTTTCTTATATATATAATACGGTTGGAAAAAAGACCTATGATATTTTGAGCAATTTTTCTTGGAACAGAAAAGAATTCGTGTAGTTTTTTTTCTAGAATATGGAGATTCACTGACTCATATGCTCCCTTAATATCTAGGAAAAGTGCGCGTAAATAGTTATTATGTGTAAAAGAATTTTGTATGTCGATTGTTAAAGTTGAGACAGCATCCATGGTTCCAAAACCTTTTTTAAAACCAAACTGACATGGGGGTAATAGATTATGATATAATAACCACCACTCCAGTCGAGCTTTGATCATACGTTCAAAGGTTTTTAGTATGCATGACAATAAGGAAATAGGCCTGTAAGAAGTGGCATCTTTCGGGTTTTTTCCTGGTTTTAAAATTGGGACTACAATTATATTTTTAAATTGTGGAATAGTGGAACCTGAAAGGTATATTTCATTAAAAATCTCCAACAGAAAAATTTTAGCACTATAAGGCAGATAGCTAAGCATAGGGTATTTAACGTCATCATATCCGGATGAAGTATTTTCTACGTTGTTTATTACAGAATTCAATTCATTGAATTCGAATGGTTTACACAGAAAATGATTTCCATTGTCTGAGTCATCAATATCCTGACTTTTGAAATTGTCAGCGGAGGGTGGAGCTATATTATCAAAAAGAAATATTTAATAAAATACAAAATATAGTTAACAAACCCATCTAAATTAAATAATAAAATACATATTAGACATATTATGTAATATTAATAAGATAAGATAAAGGAAGTTCTTGCAGAAATTACAATAGTTTGTACTGTCTATAGCAGCTGTAACGTAAGTACCTTGCAGCTTTTGCACTTCCAACCATTGCAATGTCAAAACGATCGTCTCTTTTTAAAAATTCGCTCACCATAAATATATCTACCGCAAGTAGAATGTCAGAATTAGCTTTTACAGATATACTGCCTTAGTCGTTTTAACAATAACTGCAAACATCAATCACTGCTAGCTAAACATCAAATTTACTTTTGACATATGAGGTTATTTTCTTTCTTGTCAGCAATGTCAACTTATTCATTTTCATCTGTTCTGCTTATAAGTTCACATCTAACTGCCGTTATGATGTCACTACCGTTTTCGCGGCACATTCAAATAGCTAACTAAATTAAGTCCTCCACTACCATATTTCATCATTTTTGAAAATTCGTCAACAACCCAATTATACACACATAAGGCAGGATTTTTTCTTTCGATTACACAAGAAACACATGGTTGGCTAAAACTTTGCGGTCGTATAGATGATAACGTATACTTTATGAAAAAAATATTGTTAAAGTGAATCATCTACCTGCCGGACATAGGGGGTGGAAAAATGGGGATACCAGTGCTTCTTTGCGTGCTTTTAGCAATTAAATATTAATATTTACAGAATCTGTAAATTGTGCTTTTTCATAGGTAATAAAATTACCTTTAATTTGATTTGATTTTTTCCTCTACCATAAAAATTAAGCGAGGCAGTTAAGGTGGGCTGTACCGTGAACGTAATTCGGATAGTTGGCATATGTTGCTGGACATCCCAAACTATACGCTAAAAAAAATTGCGGGTAAACGACATTTCGCATCGTCTTGAATCTGATAAAAATTATGGAAAAACAGAAAACGTTATTATTAAAAAAAATTAAGGCGTAACAAAGCTTCTTGAAGCATGCTGCTACAGCTAGTCTATCACGGAGGAATTCTCTATTTTACCGTTTAATTGTTTGAAAATTACATTTCTTGGAAAAATTTGAGTAAGTTTGCATAATTCTCAATTTTTCACAAATATCTTGAAAAAATACATATTTTAGAATGCAAGTTATTTAACCTTAATTGAATCTGATAAAATTCGTTGTTGAATATTTCAGAAACTATGACACTTCCATAAAAAATTCTAAGGAACAGAATTAGAGATAATAATTAATCAGTCTTTAAAATGACTTTGTATCATAAAATATAAAGTTATGGCCGAAACAAAATGCGTTTTTATTACATTTTTATTTCCTAAACATTTTGTTATTTAAGTCCAGTAATTAAAATTTAAAAAAATTCTGTCCGTTTAAAACATTTGCTTTAGAAAAAATTTCTATCCGCCATATTGGAGCCGCCATTTTGAATTTTTTTAAGTATGACTTCAGATTCGTTATCAGCGATCACAAAAACATAAATATCCTATGTTAAAAATAAATCAACAATACTTTTTCAAATATTAAATATCTAAATACACTAGGGGGCAATACTTCGGGAATGTAGAGTTTGGGTCAAAATAACACTAAAAGTATCTATAATTTTTTTTCTCAGGGCGCCCCTCTACGGAGATATTACCCTTTAAAGGTTACATATTCAAGAATGTTTTTTGCCTATTACTTCCAAACTGTTCTATCGATTTTAATAAAAGTTGGACTGTGTTACATATATTAAATGAGTATCTTTATTCCAGAAATATGGCGCCCTTCGTATCTTGTCTAGAAAGCCAGAACACAATTCTTTTTACCCCTAAATTTTGACATAAATTAATTTTTGAAAATTAAGGTCACATTTTTAAATTCCTTAAACAATTTTCTAAAAAAAGATATTCTTGTTTGACATCGATAAAGCAATCCGTTTTTGAGAAAAAATAATTTTACTGATAAGGGACAAAGACTGACATTTCGTCAACACATAACTACATACTACAACTACAATGCACACATAACTCTAATAACTACATAACTAAAATAAATGTTCGATGTGAGCACCCTTGTAAAAGAATACATTCTTGTGAGTGAAATAAGTTGGATCGCTGAACCTGAAATAGCATTCCAGGGTTGTTCCGAATTCACATTGGGTAGTGATTCTTTGTAACGTCTTTTCCCTTGTTTGTATCGGTGTTTTATACACTAAATTTTTGACATGACCCGAAAAGAAAAAATCTAATGGGTTTAGATCAGGAGAACGTGGAGGCCACGGTACTGGACCTCCTCGGCCAATCCATCAGTGGGGAAATTTTTGATCTGAATATTTCCTGACTGTGATGCTGAAATGAGGAGGAGCTCCATCATGCATGTACGTCATGTTTCTTATAGTTGCTAATGGCACATCTTCCAATAAACCATCTAGATTTTATTGTTGAAACCTTAAGTAATTTTAGTAGATATGCTTCTAGAGGGCAGAATATTTACTAGTGAAATATTTTGTCGAACTCCTCTATATGTTTCCTTAAATATATAAGGAATAAGAAACCAGACTGCAACCAACAGCTATTCTCCGGACTAATGCTCCGCCGAGCGCTGAATTACGAGTTACAAGCCTGGCCGCGTTAAGTACAATAACTATGTATTGCCACAAAACGCTAAGTTTCGATTGTAATAGACACCAGCCGAAAGACTTATTCCCATTCAAATGAGCTCTCGTGCCAGCCACCCCATACCACTTGCAGACTGCAGTTTCGAGCTATTGGCTCTCGTCAGTGCAAGGTAGGTCTGAGACGGCTGTAACGAGGCATTTGTTCACTCTTGGTACATGACGAGATTTATAAAACCACGACATGCAACAAAAATGACAGGCTCCATCTAGCGGCTGATATCCATTACAATCGAAACAGCAGTAGCCCTGACATGGGCACAGTTAGTAGATATGCTTCTAGAGGGCAGAATATTTACTAGTGAAATATTTTGTCGAACTCCTCTATATGTTTCCTTAAATATATAAGGAATAAGAAACCAGACTGCAACCAACAGCTATTCTCCGGACTAATGCCCCGCCGAGCGCTGAATTACGAGTTACAAGCCTGACCGCGTTAAGTACAATAACTATGTATTGCCACAAAACGCTAAGTTTCGATTGTAATAGACACCAGCCGAAAGACTTATTCCCATTCAAATGAGCTCTCGTGCCAGCCACCCCATACCACTTCTTATTCCTTATATATTTAAGGAAACATATAGAGGAGTTCGACAAAATATTTCACTAGTAAACTTAAGTAATTTTCCTCATTTAACCGATTTTCCAAAACAAATGGCCCTATTAAATAATTTCCAATTATTCCTGCCCAGACGTTAATTTGGAATTGTCGTTGGTGATGAGTTTGAATAATTGCATGAGGATTTTCATCGTTCCAACTAGTAAGTTGTGAGATTTTATTACACTATCTCTGCGAAATCCTGTTTCATCCGTGAACAAAACACTACCAATAAACTTGCGGTCTTCCTGCTACTTTTACAGGAAAAAATTAACATATTGAACTCGAGCAAGGTAGTCGTCCGGGGACATTGCATGAACTTTCTGGATGTGGAAAGGATGGAGAAGCTGTTCTTTCAGAATTCTGTGAACCACCGACTTCGAAGTGTTAAATTGCGCTGAAAGCTTCCTAACGCTTATTGATGAGTGTTCGGCAACATCATCTAATACAGCTTCTTCTAGTACAACTGTACGAACAGTTCTAAGACCACCTTCACCTCCTCGTTTCGGTTCCGCGCTCTCTAAAAATTAATGGGGTTATTTTTTTAAAGTTATTTATTTTTTAATTTTTATTTTATTATTTTGTTTTTTTATTGCTAAGATGGATATCTACCTGTTTCTCATACTCGACGGTTTACCCGTTCAAAAGTTTTCCTGTTTGGAATAACTCCGTTAGGAAAGTGTTCCCCATAAAGCCGTCTGGCTTCCGAACCATTACTGGCGGCAAGTCCGTACATAAGTTGCATGTCGGCATATTCACCAGATGAAAAATTTGCCATGTCAATAAACTACTATCATAGAACTACTTACAACTTACTTATTACTTGCTACTCAAATTTGACGTTTAAATTTATTCAATTGTTTTCTCACAGGTATCATGCTTTTAAAATAAAAATAAAAGATTTTACACGAAAAAGATCGTTATCGACATACTTTTATGCAACACTTTTAGAGTAATATGGTAATATAGTTGTCTCTTTTTTTATTTTCCAATGTAATATACAGTTTCTAATGCGATTTTCAGCAGTACAAATTATGAGTAAATCGATTATTCATTTAACTGAAATTTTGCTAAAAATGCCAGTTTACATTTTTTCGTTTCGTAGACCTAGAGAATGATACCGTGAACGAAAGTTTCCTAATTTAAATATAAGTTACCTGGATTACTGGTAAACGGATCGGTTTGATAAATCCTATAGAGCCCAACTCCTTTGACATATTAAATAGTAAATTTAAAGGAAAGCGCTTTAAGCGAGGATAAAGTAATATAAAGCAAATATATTGGGTGCCTTACTGTTAATACTTAAACCCGAGTTAAACCCTTGTGGAGTTTATTTTATGGGTGGTTTTTATTTAAGGTGATCGAGAGTGTGAATGGACCCAAGGCAAATACAGGGTTAGAGCCGTAGACTACTGGGAGCGTCCCGGAAAGTATTCCGAAATTATTTCGTATCCTTAAGTGTGACATAAAGTTGCTAAAATCCCTCCTAGGTGCAACTTTAGAGTTTGGGTAAACGTAAGTGGTAGTAGTTGATGTCGGCATTAAGGCAATTTATTAGTATATTGAAATCCTTATTTTCAGGTCACCGATGCGCTTCTCTGAGCTAGGAGCCATTTACCAACTAAATATGGCTTTAAATATACACGAGGCACAATCGGATCCAAGTGACTATGATCTGCAATTTATCATATTTTATCATATTTTATTTTAGCTAAGTGTTATTTTTCACATTGTATAAAATTCATCCACCTTTAAAACTGAGGTAATAAATATAATTTTGAATCTTTTACTTTTGGTTTTTATTACTAAAACACAAAGTTATAGCTTATTTCTGAAAAAACGCAATTATATTTAGTGTTGCCGCGAGGCTCGTCTCGCCGAGAAATTTGTTTTTCTCGTCTCGACATTTTCGGGACGAGATCTTTCAGCCATCTCGTCTCGACATATTCTC
Source organism: Rutpela maculata (assembly GCA_936432065.2). Classification (NCBI taxonomy): domain Eukaryota; kingdom Metazoa; phylum Arthropoda; class Insecta; order Coleoptera; family Cerambycidae; genus Rutpela; species Rutpela maculata. The sequence goes on along the minus strand of OW386293.2, from coordinate 138,381,320 downwards.
GTCTACCTAAAATCTCGTCTCGAGGTCGAGATCTCGTCTCGTCTCGACAAATGTGAAATTTCCCATTTTTCTCTTTTTTTTTCGCAAGTGAAATCTCTATCTAATTTATAAAGTTACCTCAATTTATATGAATATTTGACTTTTGTTTAATTTTTAAACGTACCTCTAACTAAAAGAACTATTTGAAATATTGTGAATTTTAATTTTCTCCATATTTCAAGATTTCTTTTGCCTCTTTACCGTATACTCTAAGAAGTTATAAGATTTAACAAGCTAAAAACGTACTCGTCGCCGGTTTACTAAACTTTTTATATAATTGTTACGCATTCTATAGGATACTCTTCGCAGTTTTTTGTAAATAATGTTAGTTTTAGACATTTTTAATTGTATAGTACGAACTTAGTTGGTAAAATAAAGTAAAAATAAAAAAAACTATACCATGCCCCATGTGGGTTTCGAACCTGGGACCCTTGGATTCCGAGTCAAAAGCGTAAGAACTACCTAACACGTAAAAAATGTAAATTTTTACAAAAACATCAAAATCAAAAAAAAAGTTCTCAAATTTAAATCATTAATAACATTCTTATTTACTGATCGATTTTGTTAAAAAACAATAAGGTTCTTCCCCTTGCTAACATTAACTTACGTTCCAAATTTCAATACAATCGGACTTTTCTTTCTTAAGTTATCGTGCTTACAAGAAACGTGACGGACGGACAGACGGATGGACGGACAGACGGATAGACGGACAGACAGACATTTTAAAAGTTGTTCAGAATTCGTTCACTAACACAATGATATGAAATTTTTTTCTCTACGAGCGATACTTCCGGTTTTAGAAATGTACCGATCCAATGCAATATACTCTTCGTTTGCGTAGTTGCGAAGAGTATAATAATTTAGATTAATCAAGTTCGTATTATACTGAAAATATATACGTTGTTGCTAGTTTCTATAGTAAGTAAATATATAAGATTAATTATAAAAATTTCAAACAACCATTTCTAAGATATGCGGAATACTTTAATGTTTGTAATGGTTGCTTTTTAAGAAATAAAAAATGAAATTTTTCTGATATGTGTATTATTTTTGTTAATATTTATATTCTCAATTTAATCCAAGTTTATATTATTCATTCGAAGGTCAAATGTAGAACAATTTTACATTAAAAAAAAGTCGAGAAATTCTCGATCTCGTCTCGTCTCGGCGAGATCTCGACTTTAAAAATCTCGTCTCGTCTCGATTTTTCGAGACGAGAAAAAAATTTGGCCTCGTCTCGACAAGTCGAGACGAGACGAGACCGCGAAATGTCTCGTCTCGGCGGCATCACTAATTATATTTACGTTATCAATTATATTGGAAATATCTTAAAAACAATTAATTTTAGTGTCTAATAACATGATAACTAATTTGAAGGGATGAAATAGTTGTACAAAAAGGTGGAACAATATACAGTGTTCCATTTGAAGAAGCGAAGTTTTAGATGTTTGTAGATTGGCCAGTTGGTGCCCCTATATAAAATCTCCTGTACATAAAAATAAACTTTCGCTCTTCCAGACGTTTCAGCTAACCTTTATCTTTGCAGTTACTAAATGTTTTCACTTAACTGTCATTAACAAAGTTGTTTTTTTATGACATTTGTGATTGGTTGGATTGGTTTATGCCATCGGGATCATCAGGGTCATCAAAGCCTTCTTCGAGGTTGGAAGTAACACCATTCAAGCATTCGCCATGGCAGTTGTGGCTGTCAAAAGGCAGGAATAATGTGTACAAGCATTTGTCACAACTGCCATGGCGAATGCTTGAATGGTGTTACTTCCAACCTCGAAGAAGACTTTGATGACCCTGATGATCCCGATGGCATAAACCTTGAAGAAGCAGATTATTCAGTGCAAATAACAAACACTGAACATTTGATACATAAAGGTCAAAGCAATGTGCTTGCTAGAACCAGAAGTCAGGTGAGATTGCATATTTGTATTTTTTTATTATTCATTTACCTTGCAATAGTTTACATAAATCGATTGTCATGTTCATATGTTGTTTTACTGGTCGCTTACTACTGTCTTATATTTACTTCTTCTGTTTTATTTATTTCTTATATACTTTCTTTTACTTACATGTTTTTATCTGTATAATGGTTCTCTCACACCTTCATCTCATGCATACTTACCTATCATTTCAGACAGCAAGTGTAGAAGCTGGCCAAGATAATCAAATTGCAGGGCCTTCTACCAAGAAGCGATTCAGAGCTGATTGATTTTTCTGTACAAAATTTTCCTTGAAATAACCTCACTGTTTATTCATATATTTCATTATTTAATATACCTACATCACGTGCCTCATCAATATACATCATAAGTAACATACATCATGTGCTTTTTATACAAAGTTGTGAAGTTTATCTCCTCAATTATCCTTAGTATACAAAAATGTAGGTAAACCATATGTCAAATATTATTAGAAATGCCATACTGTACCGCCCTAGCGTGGTTTTCACAAAACGCTCTCTTTTAGCGCCTATAACTCGGGAACCATTGGGAAATCGAGAAAAATGTATATAATCATTTTTGTAGCAAATTTGATAAGTAATAATTATGTATATAATCAACTTATGCCTCCGACCAACAGTTCTCGAGATATTAATGAAAAACCAAAGAAAGTGCCCTATTTTCGATAATTGCCGCTAGAGCTCGCCTCATATTCATAAGGACTTTCGTTATATTCATTCTTAGGTACCTTTAAATAAGTATGCGAAGTTTCAAAACTTTCGGATTTGACTGGACTAATAAAATGTGAGAAACAAAGGCGAAACATAATATCTCAAAGATAAGCGATTAATAAGAGAAGTCGTTATCATGTAATATGATATACCTGTGAAGGTTTCTTATGACTAAGTCTTGGTAATAAGCGTATAATTTTATATAACATAGATACATACCTATTCAATCCTCTCCAAATTGAGCATTTAAATAATTTCGTGTTTCATTTAACATATGACCTGGTGCGCCATCGTGTTGGTAAATTAATCTTTGAAATTGTCTTACAGGCATATTGTCTACAAAGGGCTCAATTTCTTGTCGTAGAATGTTAATAGAATTTTCGGCATTCAAATTACCATGAGGACCTATTATTTGGTATCTAATTAAACCACACCATACACCAAATCCAAATCGTCCTTGACGATTAACTGTAGCGGTTCCGTGCGGATTTTCATGAGCCCAATGATAGTTTTTATGCCGATCAGAAATTCCGAATTGCTCATATGGGCCTCGTCTCTCCATATAATTGTTCCTTCAAATCCTGGCACATCAATGCACTGACGCAAAAACCACTGACAAAAATCGAGACGCCTTTGAAAGTAGTTTATATATCTAAAAATATTGTTTAGGCGGCAATTTTGGCACAAAGTTTTGCTGTCTAAGAAGTGTCATTGTTAATAGTTTTCCATGGCCTCCTCACAAACATTAAATTTTTCGAAAATTAACCACTTTCTCTAAAGATAAAGATGACATAAGGTATATCGTTGGATAGCTAAGTTAAGTTGTGATCGAATAATGAAATAATTTACAGGATGATCCATTTAAAAAAACACAAAAGTTATGTCTATATCTCGAAAACTGAGGCATGCATAATTTTCTTCTTATCAACAACGGATTCTACTCAAAAAAGTGCCTTAAGAATGCGTTACTCGATTTTCGATTCGACGCTTGGTAATTGAGATATAGAGGTCATCCAAAAATGCCAATTTTCCAAAAACGCTCTGTAGCTCGGTAGTCGAAAAAGATGGACGATCGCGGTTGACGCCATTGTTTGTTTCTCGAAAATTGAGCTGATATTGGTTTCTGTCTATCTGCCATAGTTTAGAGAAAACCTTAAATCCCATCTAATTTGGTCCACCCTGTACATACATCCGTATATTCAGATTACATTCAGAAATGTAGTTTATTCTATTTTATCCTGACTTATGTAATCCTTATTTCCCCTTCGTGACAACGTTAAACAAGTGCGTACCGCCCTCACCACAACACAAAACGACATTTCCCCGACCATTTTCCCTATTATTATATTTTCGTGAGAGAAATTCAAATGCAAAGTACATCTGAAATAGTAACGATGAACATAGCTGTCACATAAACAACTGCCGACATGAATTTCGTAAATATTTTACGTTCATTATATCATGAGATAATATGTTTTTCGCGTTTCAAAGCCTTATTTAGGTTCGGTAGCATTTTGGGTTTATTAATAGGGGCAAATTGTTTATTACTTAATAAAATTTGCCAAAACGCGAGCTTGGTTGGATGTTATTAAACATGAGAATATTTAGCGAAGCCCGAGCATATTAGTGCGGAAAAAATAAATTTTGACCTCGAAAAAATTAGTACAAGCAAGGAATTTGGTGGAGATGTTCCACTTGCCATCCTAATGAATATACTAAAAGTCCCCTGAAATCGAAGCTGTGCTTCGCCCGCCATATTGAAAAATGGCGGCTCATTTTCAAATTTTTGTATATAAATCCTTTACTGTTGCAGATAGGAAAAAAGTTTCAATCAAAAAATGTAGGCAATAATAAAACAACAGTATATTACATACCGAGGTGGAAAGTGTTTCATTGTTGTCGAGAGATAAGCAATGAAACTTTTCACCAAGGTTTGTATACTATTTTATTCACAATCGTCTCCCTTAATGAACAAAAAGCCAAAAAAATCGTTTACTAAATTTTTAAATAGCATAAACACAGGTTGGCAAAAGCTCTTGCCGACCCCAAAACGGGTAAGAAAGTGGCTATTTTCCAACCCGAAATGTTAAAATGTCACTTTCCAACCTGTAAATGTCACATATCAGTTCAATCGTCGAATGAAGTAGAAATGTCAAACTTTCCAACTTTTGACATGTAAGACAATTTGATTATTTTTGTATGATTGTGAATAAACAATTTTTGATATTAACATTTTTTTTCTAAAAAAATAGTATGGATAAAGTAAAAAAATATTTTGAGGTTTCTAGTTCTTGTGCACACACTAAATCACAAGTGAAATTATATCATTGTTACAAAGCCAATTTTTTTGTGTGTACACATTTTATGTTTAGAATGAATAAAATAAGATCGCCAGAAAGTGTGGGCCATCAGGGGCGCAACCAGAAAGGTCAAAGAGGTAAAAAAACGGAGTTATATAACATCATCGTTACAAACTTTTTTAAGGTTGAGCATGTTTATTTAAATGTTTTGAACACAGAAAAAAATTCCCAGAAAGAAACTCCCGTCAGTAAGGTTAGCCAGAAAGAAAATGTTTAGGATTTTTTAAGAAAATTGAATTTTTTTTCGCATATTTCATCTCAGAACTCTAAACTCATCGTTTCAAGTTCTGGCTCCTTTTTAAAACGTAAATATAAGCTCCTTTAACAATAGAATAGCCTCCCCGTAAAGTTCTTAGTGTCAACAAAAGTACCATAGGCTCTTAAATATACAGGAATTTAACACTTTCGGCTAACTTGACTCCGTACCGTGTCTCAGATGTATTGTATCATTATTACCTTTCTGGCTGCGCCTCCTGACGGCCCACACTTTCTGGCGATCATATTTTATTCGTTCTAAACAGAAAATGTGTACACACAAAAAAAATGAGCCTTGTAACGATGACATTATTTCACTGATTTTTAAACAGTGTTCGTGACACTTCTGAGAGGAGGTGCCCCGCCAGAAGTCTGGGGTATGGTATAGTTTTCTTTTTCTTTTTATTTTATTTTACACTGAGTTTACCAACTAAGTTCGTACTAGGAAATTAAAAATGTCCAAAACTAACATTATTTACAAAAAACTGCGAAGAGTATCCTATAGAATGTGTAACAATTATATGAAAAGTTCAGTGAACAGGCGAAGAGTACGTTTTTGGCTTGTTTTATAATAATATATATAAATCACGCTCATTTTTCGAATTTTCATGCATTTTTTAATGTGCAAATATAGTACATTATTTATCGTGAAAAACTGCCTGTAACTCGGAAAATTAGCAAGTTACAGAAAAATTCCAAGACACAATAGTATATTATGTAACAAGTTTTATAAACGTCATTTTTAATCATTAACGAGTTTTATTAATCGCGAGCGACGCGTAGCGGAGCGAGTGTTTAATAAAATGTGTGACTAACAAGTTTATAAAACTTGTTGCATACTATACTTTTTCTACGACAGCAAATATCTAAATAAAAAATTTGGAAGTTATTTTAATATTTCATTTATTAACGTATCAATAACATGGTAACAGTAAAAAATTACTAAACTATTGTTCTACTTATTGTGTATATTAATGGTTACATTGGAAACATTTTGGCAATTGCTAAAAAAACTAAGTGATTTTCCTAAATGCGTTCCATCGAACTGTGTTAAATTTGCTTCATGATTTGAATTGAAGCTAATACTTGGTCCACTTTCATTTTTATCAATGCTTGAACTTTGAGCAATTGCAATATCAATATTCTCTTTATTTTTTTGCATTGCATTATTTTGAACAGTGTTCATGATTTTAGTAGCGGTCTCAATTTTATTGTTTAACGAGTGGTCAATATAACTCTCTGCAACAGCTGTGGATCGCCACCATCCATGACGCTTTAATGCTGTGATGTCCGCACCCGAGTCCACCAAAATCGTCGCTGAAGACCTTCTTAGGCAATGACCAGTATAAGCAGCAGGGTCAGGTAATTTTAAGAATTTTGCTACTACGCTAGAGAGGCTGCCAAATTTATTAATTCCAATTGGCTGTTTTCTACATTTTCCTCGCTGGTAGTTTAAGAAAAATCGGGTAGTACTTGTCAGGTTTGGAGGTCGAAGTTCCATGTATTTCTTGCATGTATGATAGAAATTACCTCCAATAACAAACTGACGTTCCGTTTTTGTTTTCGTGTCAGGAATGTGAACTAAAAGGGCCGTGTTAAGGTCAACATCACTTGTTTGAATTTTCGTCAATTCTTCCCGCCGACAAGCTCCCATTATTCCAAAAAGTAACCCTACCTAAAATATTTATAATTTTGTTTATTTTTATTTAATTTGGTTTTATACTATTACCTTTGTAAATAGGTATTCTTCGTCTGGAGCAGATGATAAGAATTCTCTAATTTGCTGGGGTGTCAATATTTTCGACTTTTTAGGTCTGTAACCGTCTGATTTACGCTTCAGAAATGCGCACAATTTGGGGTACTTGCTAATATCAACATTGTTTTTTAGATTAATTGTCGTCCGCAGCATTGAATAGATTGCCCACAAAGAGGACGGTTTCATCTTTTTCGACAAATTTTGGAAATCAGCAAGTAATACATTCTCAGAAAATGAATTTGTTTGGTTTTCTTGACGCCAATCTTGGAAAAGTTTATATGCACGTTCGTATTGACTTTTAGATTTTTCTGGCAGCAAACTAGCAGTTGCCGATGCCGCTGCTTGAGTAATTTCGGGCGGAGTACCGATGAAAACATCTTCTTCACTTTCACTGTCGTTTAGGCTCATTTTTTTCCAAAAAATACAAAATTACTTGTCTCTTGTCACAACGGGTCGATTTATTTTGACAGATTGATGACAAGAATTACGGAAAACTAACTTGATTTTTGCCATTAAAATATCTAGAATTAACCTCAGCCGTGACTAATATCTCGTTGCTTAGTTCAGCCTGTGACTAAAATGCACGAAGTCACGGTTTGTCGAAAGCGTGTTTAAAGGATTATTTAGTGTCATGGAAATGTATACGATAAACGCCATTTTAAAGATGGAAGTAGAAAAAAAATGTTTAGAAGGCCTTAATGCATACGTCTAAATTTTTAAAAATTTTTAAATTACATATAATTTCAAAGAATTGTTTTTCCGGAAAAACTCAGTGAAAATGCACTTTGCAGATTTTTTTTCAACTTTTACATTTCCCCTCCCCCACTATTAGGAATTTTCGAGTGGCCATATCTCGAAGATATGAATTTTTAGAAAAAATTCACAAGAATAAAAACATCTTATTTTGGGTCAAACAAGGGAAATATATTGTTTTCTTTTCAATTTTTGACCTAATTCTACAAGTTACGGAACCCGTGATAAAACCTTTTCCGATCATTTCCTACTCTAATCTTCTTTTCAACTTTTTTACTAACGTTATTAAAAACACATTGCATAAGGATTCATCAAAATCCATTCATTGACACTCAAATTAGAGATTTTGGTTATTTTAGCGCTCCGTTGACTGAATTATTACCCCTATTTACCCCAAATTACCTCTCAACCCTTCAGCGGAATAAGATCAAAATATAATCTAGTTTCAGATCTCGTTAAAATACATACAAGTACCAAATTTCAAGTCAATATCTTAAACGGTTTCAGAGTAATCTTGCGCACAAAAAAAAGTTACAGATAGACAGAACGACAGACAGACCAGACCGACAGACAGAATTTATTTTTTCTCAAATTTAAAATTTCGACATTTTATTATACATTTTGCTTATTTGAACAATAAAAGTTTTCAAACTTTTTTTTACGTTTCTATGTTTTCACTAGATGTGGAAGTAATATACTTAATCGGAGTGGCACCACATACATGTGAATTGAGGAGTATTAATCAAAAAGATATTGTAGGCCACGTCCGATTGCAATTTTTACTTGTTTTTTAATCACCCTGTATAAAGTTAAATTGCCACCATCAAATAAAATGGTAGAACTTTACCACCCCTTTATATTCGTAACTCGAAGTATACAACTTATTTTTTCCGCCGGCCAACTTTTATTTGCACTTTTGTGGAAGTCCCGTATAATCAGGCCTAAACCGGGCCCACCAGCCTCGACAAAGAAGAAAACTTAACAAAGGACATAATTGATTCGAAAATCCCTAACGACCTATTTGCAGTTGGAGATAGGAAAGGGGGCGGACGTCGCTGTCCAGAGCAGAAGGCAAAGGCCGTGCCGGCTACTAGCTTATAGATCTAAATATCGAACCCGTATAATTCCCTGGCTTATTTGAATCGCTAAACCAAAATCGGATTGCTCAGCGAATTGTTCGACTGATTTTATGGTCCAATTCATAAATTCAGTATGTCGATTGATTGAGGCCAAAAATCTATTTAAAATACCTTTCCGCAGCAGAAATCTGGACGGGGCTCTTCCTGTCCATGCTGAAAAATGTATCGAACAAGTCAAGCGATTTTTTATTTATGTGTTGTTAAGGTGACATACAGGGTTGTTGCTATTCAATGCCCGAACATTAAAATTTTAATGTTGTTTGTGACGTCAAGTAATTATGCCTAACCCACGTAAAATTGTCATATCACACCGGTTGCCTGATAATTACACTGGAATTTGACCCTTAATGCATATGTTCATAACCCACACAGCATAAAGATATCCCCAGGACATGTTAAGAATATCATCTTTGAATATGTGGGATATCCTGGGAAAATCCCATGATAACCTCAGGATGTCCAAAGGACAGCCAAGTGGGACAGCCTGGGCCTTCCTATAGCTATGCTAATATCCTGAAGACTTATTTAAGTAGTGGTGTGGGTAATTTTTAAGAGACATTTGGTGTATAATCTCAGAACAGTCCGAAGATTTTACTGTTGGAACCGGTTCATATAGGCCTCTTTTAGACATGACTAATTTTTCCCCCCTCGCTCGCCCCCCAGAACACTCTTAATGTTCTTATGCAAACAATTATGTGTAAAAACAAGCACGGAGATAAAAAGAAGTGGACTACGAAGTGCACTGCTATTTCACATGCAATAATATGATGCTTGATTTCCCCCGCCTATAACTCCAAGAATATTAATACTACGTAAAAATGTGTCGAAACCATTTCAATAGAGAATTTACTTATCTTTAAATTTGATAACCATCTTTTTTCTTGGTAGGACCGTTCAGAACCGGGATATTGGCACAAAAATGATTTTTAAGCGAAATTGCCCCAAAATTGGGGGTGTTCCGGGGGGCGGGCGAGGGAGAAAAATTAGTATGTCTAAAAGATGCCTATAATGAACTGGTTCCAACAGTAAAATCTTTTGCCCGATTTAAAACGGTTTTACGCATTCTGAACTCCCTGACTACTGGCCTATATAGTATAGTCGCCAAGCCATGCAACCTTGAATGAGGGTACAACTTTTATTTTATGATTGATTCTAGTATTGTTTGATATACTTAACCATAATCCGTGGGGTGCCAGAGTGGCACCCTCGAAGGTCAAAGGTCACGGAGATCAAAAAAGTTGAACCACTCATTTTATTGCGATCTAAGGGCAATCGGTCAACCCAAATAAAATATTTGTAGTTAGATATTATAATATATATTATTTATATTGTATTTTATTATATTATATTATTATACTAAGAGCAGATGCACCTATTCCAAGTCGCAACAGTATATTGACTCAATCAAGCAATAAAATTCAACTAACAGTTATGATTTGCAAGCAACTGTTAAAACATAGCGGTTTTCTTCCACACAAGTTGGTCATTACTGGTATTGATACAATCCCAACTGAATTGCAAAATCCTGGAATTGGATTCCACGCCCTGATTTAGAAACTCACCATGAAGAAGCAGACGTTATAATTGTATAACAGGCCATTTTTTTGTCAAGATGTGGAACAAACAATATAAAGATTTTATCAGACGACACCGACGTTTTTGTTCTGCTTGTACACTTTTACCGAAAGCTGAAACTTGAATGCGCTATGTGGATGGAGTCTGTTGACAAAGAAAAGCTCTCAGATATAGCGGCAATAGTTAGTAATCTAGGAACCCAAGCAGACTCACTATTAGCAGTACATTGTCTCACTGGCTGTGATACTACTTCACAACTTTTTGGCATTGGAAAGAATAAAGCCATAAAAGTTCTGAGATCTGGTGTTGAACTTAAGCATTTAGGTTGTGTAGAATCTTCAATGCAACAATGTACAACAGAATGCACAAAATTCATTGCACATTGCTACGGATACAAGAAGGAAGTTCACAACATGACAGATGTTCGATACAGAGTGTGGTTGTCTAAGAAAATCCCTCCTAAAATTAAGAACCTCCCCCCGACAACAGAGGCATTTGAACTTCACGTAAAACGATGCCATTTGCAAGCATGCACATGGAACGCAGCAGCATCTTCGTTCCCTCCGCCCTTGAATCCAACTGATTATGGATGGAAAAAGGATGAACAAACACACTCTTTGGTACCCATTTTACGTCCAAGTAACAAAGGATTGCTGAAGAGTTTAAGATGTAGCTGTTCAAGTGAGAAGCCATGTTCAACAGCAAGGTGCAGTTGTGGCCATGCAGGTCTTCCTTGTAAAGAATTTTGCGCGTGTGAAGGTGGCGATTTGTGTGGCAATGTGAAGACTCAGGAAACTCAATTTAATGACAGTCGCGCATGCGCGCTCCAGTCCCAAGTATATATAAGGAACCGCACAGCGCGGAGAACGTCAGTCAAGTTCGAGATTCGAGGAGCAGCAGTAGGCAGCTTTCAGCGAGAACCTGAAGATGGCAGATGGGATTCTGCCGAAACGTGTTTAGACAACAATGGCTCCAGCAGGAGTCTATCAACTACGTGGGAAAACACCCGGAAGTACACCAACACTTCATATATATAATATAGTAGTTCAAGTGACATGCTTCTAGAGGGCAACAATGTTAAAATAAAATATTTCTGTCAATCACCTCTATGAATCCTTATTTTCATAAGGATAATAAACCAAACTGCAACGAATTACTAACCTGGCCGCGTTATGTATAGAAATCACATTCTACAACAAAACGCTTGGTTTTGATTGAAGCAAACACTAGCATGAAAGTTCCTTTAATTAGGAATAAATCTTTCGGCTGGTGTTTGCTTCAATCAAAACCAAGCGTTTTGATGTAGAATGTGATTTCTATACATAACGCGGCCAGACTAGCAATTCGTTGCAGTTTGGTTTATTATCCTTATGAAAATAAGGATTCATAGATGTGATTGACAGAAATATTTTATTTTAATATATAATATAATATATACAATATATATTATTATATCTTACTACAAATATTTGATTTGGGTCCTATTTCTCTTAATTCGCAATAAAATGGGTGGTTCAGCTTTTTTTACCCTCGTGACCTTTGACCTTCGATAGTTTAAATTGCCCAAGGGTGCCACTCTGGCACCTCACAGATTATGGTTCAGTATATCAAACAAGACTAGAATCAATCATAAAATAAAAGTTGTACCCTCATTCAAGGTCCAAGCTTGTCGTAAATAAATT